>OX393555.1:51332263-51812263 GCA_947650365.1 Chamaelirium japonicum
GGGAGTCTTAGAATGTGTTGATTTTTTGTGAGCATATACACTTTACCTTAGATAGCACACCCACAAAAAATCAGCACATTCTAAAACTTTTAGGGGCATCAAATGTCACATTTCAGATTAACGGTTACAACGGACGTTCGATAAAACTTTTAACATTTGAAGCCCCTAGGAGTCTTAGAATGTGCTGATTTTTTGTGGGTGTTCTATCTACGATAAGGTGCTTATGCTCACAAAAAATCAGCACATTCTAAAACTCCTAAGGGCTTCAAATAGGTGGCTGCCTATTTCGTCAAAATGGACTGGCAGCTCATTTCCCGTTTCCTCTCTCTCTCTCTCTCTCTCTCTCTCTATATATATATATATATATATATATATATATATATATATATAAATATAAATATATGGGGACGGGGAGCCTTGACCTCAGGTGCAGCGTCAATGCTGCACCGGAGCCTCTGCGCGCGCCACGTGGCCACAAAATCGCCGTGAGATCCGACCATCCGGATTTTAAAACCGCGGGACAACCCTCAGCCGTCCGATTGACTCGATCGAACGGGAATCCGGCCGTCCGGATCTAAAAAACACGGGATTGAGCGCAGCCGTCCGATTGGCTTGACCCGGACGTCTGATGCGTGCAGCACACCCCTCGCCCGCCGTCTGATGCGTGTAGTGCACCCCCCGCCCGTCGTCTGATGCGTGCAGCACGCCCCCGCCCCGTATTTTAATTTGGACGGGTGATTCCCATCCGTTCGATCAATTGAATCGAACGAATAAAATCAATTTTCGTTGTTACTGTAGCCGCTATAGTAATAGCGAAAAAACGTTTTTTGTCCGTTCGATTCCCTCGATCGAACGGACGGAAATCACCCGGCCCAATTGATATACCGGCGCGGGGGGTGCGCTGCACGCATCAGACTGCCGGGTCAAGCCAATCGGACGGTTGCGCTCAATCTTGCGTTTTTTTGGATCCGGACGGCCAGATTCCCGTTCGATCGAGTCAATCGGACGGCTGAGGGTGTCCCGCGGTTTTAAAATCCGGATGGCCGGATCTCACGGCGATTTTGTGGCCACGTGGCGCGCAGAGGCTCCGGTGCAGCATTGACGCTGCACCTGAGGTCCAGGCTCCCCGTCCCCTATATATATATATATATATATATATATATATATATATAGAGAGAGAGAGAGAGAGAGAGGAATGTTACAGTGAGCTGTGAGCTGCATGTTTAGAATGTGAGCTGCGGGTATTTTGCCCCCCCTAGGAGTTTTGGAATTTAATGAAATTTGGTGAGGGTGTTTTCTAGGGTAAGATGATCATCCTCACCAATTTTTATCAAATTCCAAAACTTATAGGGGGGTCAAATGATCGAAGCAAAATTTGTTGTCCGCAATCACCGTTAAAATCTGCAGATTTTTCTTTGACCATTTGACCCCCCTAGAAGTTTTGGAATTTGATAAAAATTGGTGAGGATGATCATCTTACCCTAAACAACAACCTCACCAAATTTCATCAAATTCCAAAACTTCTAAGAGGGTCAAAATACCCGCAGCTCATTTTCTCCTATCGCAGTCACCGTTAAAATCTGCAGATTTTGCTTCGACCATTTGACCCTCTTAGAAGTTTTGGAATTTGATGAAAATTTGTGAGGATGATCATCTTACCCTAGACAACACCCTCACCAAATTTTATCAAATTCCAAAACTTCTAGGATGGTCAAACAATGTATCAAAGCAGCAAAAAAACGTTGCTTTGATAGGCAGCATCCCATTCCTCATATATATATATATATATATATATATATATATATATATATATATATATATATATATATATATATATATATATATATGATTAACTAATGGAATGGTTACATATGCAATTACACACCTCCACTTATTTACTTTAGAGGTTTCAGAATTTAATGAAACTTGGTGGAGATGCTATCTATGACAAGTTGATCATCCTCACCAAAAATCATTAAATTCTATAGTCTCTAGAGGCATCAAATGTTAGAAACTTTATCGACCGTTCATTTTAACTATTAATTCGAATAAAATATTTGATGCTCCTAGAGGTTATAGAATTTAATGATTTTTGGTGAGGATGATCAACTTGCCAAAGATAACATCCCCACCAAGTATCATCAAATTCTAAAACCTCTAGAGTAGGTAAAAGATGACATGTAATTGCATAAGTAAGAGAATCCTTCCCTATATATATATATATATATATATATATATATATATATATATATATATATATATATATATATATATATATATATATATATATATATATATATATATATATATGGAGGGATACTCTTACTCATGGCCTTTTACTCTTATAGTTACGTATGATCCGGGTCCTCAATTAGATCCCGACGTACTGTTCGGATTTGATGGGGAGTTAAAGCAATGGTGTCCGCATTAAATGCCCGAATTAAAAGCTCGTATTAAAATACCGTATATAATGCGGACACCATTGTTTTAATTCCCCATCTAATCCGAACCGTACGTCGCGATCTAATGGAGGGCCTGGATCATAGGTAACTATATGAGTAAGAGGCCATGAGTAAGAGTATTCCTCCCCTATATATATACTAGTGCATGCCCGTGCCTGTCGGCACTGCAGCGGGCCGCCTTCGGTGGCAACACACCTGTCAACAATGCAACGGGCCGCCTTGGGCAGCAAGACACCCCCCGATTGGTATGAAGCGGGCAACCACCGCCCCACCCCCCCAACCCCCAAACCAAAATCTTCTGCCCATTTATCTGTCCCATCGTCTACCCCCAAGTCATAGTCGTCCGTTGCACCGCACTCAGTCCGAACCGGCAGGCAAAGAAATAGCTTTGTCGTCGGTCAAGGATGGCATGCCCGTGCCTGTCGGCACTGCAGCGGGCAGCCTTCGATGGCAATACACCTGTCGGGCCATCTTCATCGGCAAGACACCCCCCGATTGGCACAAAGCGGGCAACCACCACCCCACCCCCTCAACCCTCGAACCCAAATCTTCTACACCATTTATTTGTACCCTAAGTCACAACTGTCCGTTGCAGCCATACTCGACCCGTGCATTGCACTCAGTCCAAACCGGCAGGCAAAGAAATAGATGTGATTGACCCTCCAATGATCTACCCAGCATCCGATCATAGTGTGCATTGGGTTCAATAGACACCTGTGAAACATTTGATAATATTTTGTGAGCAGCATCGATATTGCAGCATCCGTCTCTCTTTGGTTGCATCGCCGACAACTCTACCACATTGGGATTGCCTGATCGGTGCATCGAACTTAAGCCCAAACCGACATGCAAAGGGACAACTACATTGAGGTGCAAAGCAAGCCAATAATGCGAGTAGACAACCCTTTGCATGCCAATTTGGGCTGACTATGATTCATCATGCGTTTGTATCAATTATTTGCATTATATTGTATTAAAATCGATCATTTAGATTGGTGATCAAGTTTATTTCTGGTAATAATGACCTCAAGTGACTGAAATGTCTATTTGGGGTTCATTATTGTTATTTTATTTGTCTTTTAAATTATGATACCAAGAATACATCTAAGACACCTTATTAAAGAGTCCGCCAAGGGACTGCTTTTATATATTTTGTAGAGTATTTTAAAGCACAAAATAAAATTACATGTTCCATGCTACGATTATTTCCTACATAGTCAAATTTGGAGCTAAATAGTACATATCCATATATAGAATAATTTTTAAATATTTTCAATGAAAAAACGAAGGAATCTCTATATACATGTGATCTCTGTGAGAGAAGTTTCCCCCCACGCAACCTCTACCCGAGTTGTCATGGGCTGCATCATTGGCAAATCCAATGGCTCAAGTAGCTTCATCATTCACCAATTGCTCTGCCTCTATAGATATACCCAAAAAAATAATGATCTAATTAATCTTTTCAAATTGGAACCATGAAAAAAAGCCTAAAATTTTTAAACCCAAATAAAACATCACACATGGAAAACTTGCCGGCCCGACTGGAATCATCAAGAGGTCGAAAAGGTGTAGCGTCGAAGAGGTGTGGCGACGGGATTTGGATCGGAAGCCCAAAGTCCATTATCCCACTTAACAAAATTCACACCTTCAATAGCTTTCTCACCTCCTCATTGGATATTTCGACCAAAGATTCAATTCATATGGGCAATTGAACCTTAATATGCATGAAAAAATTTCAAATGCAAAAAATTATAAAAAATTGCTCACATACACAAACAGATTTCAAACCCTCTATCTACATGAAAAATAAAACACTTTGGGAAACAAAAAAGAAGTGCAATACAAAACAGAAAATTGCTTTAGATATAAAATTGAAAATTTGAATAAAAAAAACTTGATCATCTTTCTCTGACTTTTCTCTCTTTTTTTTTTCATTCCTTCTCTCAACAAACAACACGTTCTAGAGTGAGTTGTTGTCAAAAACCTGCAAAGATCATATGTTGGGGTGAAAATTTCAAGTCAGAATCCTTAGGCAAAGGAACTGACCAACACTATGTGATGTAGTCTCATAGCATTTTGAATTAAAAGCAAAGCAAATGGATTATAAAAAAAATGCATGAAAGGAAAGAAAAAGAAACTAAAGGCCACAGCCCTGCAATAGCAATCTCCATACCCTTATTGGGACGAAACCGTTATGCTCACCTTCAGCTCCTCCAATATCGTCAGAACCAAACAAATAATAAACAGAGGATTTGGTAAATCAACGGATTTATATGTATTTCATGTACAAAAAAACCAGAGGTTTCATGGCAGATCACAAAAAAAAAAAAAAACTATGGTACATGGCAGATAAAAAAAAACATCGATAAAGAGAGAATACGGTACATGGTAGATCACCAAAAAAAAAACAAAAGATAACCGAGCAGTCAAAAAAATGATTTGGTTCCTACAACCTAGGGTTATATCAGAAAACTCGAGTCACTGAACATAGATTCGAAATGAACAGAGCGGCCAAAAAAAGATTTGGTTCATAAAAAGCATATGGTAGAGAATTTTGCATCCCAATTTTACTACAAAATTAGTCCAGTCATCTTAAAACTAATGCAATTGCAGAAAAGATTCATTCAGTTCTCAATCAAGATCGGGATACAGATAGGGATCGAGATGCAGATCTGGCTCCTTCAATGGCTAATAAAAAATTTAATTATTAATATTCAATCAAAAACTGAAACATCAAAGAATTGGAATGCACAAAAACTGGAGCATAATTAAAAATTATAACTCACTGTACTTATGCATCACCAAAAAACTTTTGATCACTTAAAAATGAAGCTTCAGCTTCATGAATGAAAGACGGGTTTTATCCTTAGCGCAAATTATGACAATGCCCTCAAGACCAACTGAAAAAGCGCTGATGCTGTAAAAGAATTCTATTATTTTCTCCTTAGGTTTTCTTTTCCTCTTACCTTTCACGACCAAAACCTCACCAATTAAATCAATAAACAAAGAAAGGATATCCTTCATCTCATCTCAAGGTTGAAAAACAACCAATTAATGAAAGGAAAAAAATCATATCAACAGATATAATTAAAATGGCATAAATAAGGTCTGAAAAAAAAATCCCAGATCTGATCAGCAGCCGGTGGGAGTTCCTGAAACAAAGAATCAAAAAAACAAAAAAGAGAAACAGAGAATCGAAGTGGGAGAGAGAGAGAGAGAAGCCAGAAAAAATACTTTAATCAAAGATGGAGGAATTGATTGCATTCGAATAGAGAAAAAAAAAAAACAAAGACAAACAGAGAATCGAAGATGGCTACGGCAGATCCCTCCCCCTTCCTCTTCTTCCTCGATGGCTGCTGCAGATCCGGTGGATAAGGAGCTCCTCGTGCCCTCCCCCTCCTCTTCTTCCTCGGTCTCTATTGCAGATCCGGGGGAGGAGGTGCTCGATCCCTCCCCCTTCCTCTTCTTCCTCGGCCGCTGCTACAGATCCGGAGGAGGAGGAGGAGCTCGTGCCCTCCCCGTCCTCTTCTTCCTCGGTTGCTGCTCCAGATCCGGGGGAGGAGGAGCTTGTGCTCGCCCCCTCTTCTTCCTTGACACCGGCAGAGCCGGAGTGGAGGACGGGAGGGAGAGGATCGGAGAGAGAGAGAGAGAGAGAGAGAGAGAGAGAGAGAGAGAGATCGAAAGATGTGTGTCTAGCGGCAGAGGGAGAAGAGGCAGTCGGGATCGGAGACGTTGGCACGGAGGATAGGGACGGGGAGAGGGGGGTGGGTGGCCGGCGAGGTCGCCCATTCTAGGTTTCGGGCAAGCTTGGAGGGGTGTGATCGGGAGGAAGAGCCGCCAAGAAAGAGAGAGGGAGAAAATGGGGGGAGACGGGTCGGGGGTTTGAGAAACTCTCTCTCTCTCTCTCTCTCTGTGACAGCTATAGATGACCCGCCCCTCGCGCTGAAATTTCTCTCGCGACAGTTGTAGATGAATCCCTTTGACAATTATCATCTTTTAATCACATCGGACGGTCTTTGCTGGCCTAGTCAGAGTTTTTCTTTTGTCTAGTCAGCATTTGGTTCTATTTTGTCTAGTCAGCAAAAAACCGTCGTGCCATGTTATATAGACTAGTGCATGCCCGTGCCTCTCGGCACTACAGCAGGCTGCCTTCGGCGGCAACACACCTGTCAGCAATACAAGGGTAACCACCGCCCCCCCAACCCCCGAACCCAAATCTTCTCCCCCATTTATCTGCCACATCGTCTGCCCCCCAAATCACAGTCGTCCGTTGCACCCATACCCGACCAGTGTATTGCTCTCAGTCCGAACCGGCAGGCAAAGAAACAGATGTGATTGGCCACCCGATATATGCCCGTGCCTATCAGCACAACAGCGCGCCGGCATCAACCACTTTGTCGCCGTCTTCGCCGTCCCACTCCTCTCCATCCACTTCATCTTCGCCAACGACCCCTACGCCATGAATCTCTGCTTCCTCACCGCCGACACCCTCCAGAGGTCATCCTCCTCGCCACCCTTGACGCCTGGACCTGCCTCGCCCCCTTTGGCTCCCTCGACTGGGCCATCACAATCTTCTCCCTCGCCACCATCCCCAACACCCTTGTTATGGGCATCCTCCTCCTCGCCGCCATGTACGGCGGCTTCTCCGGCTCCTTCATGGTCC
The DNA here is from genome assembly GCA_947650365.1 of Chamaelirium japonicum. Classification (NCBI taxonomy): domain Eukaryota; kingdom Viridiplantae; phylum Streptophyta; class Magnoliopsida; order Liliales; family Melanthiaceae; genus Chamaelirium; species Chamaelirium japonicum. The sequence goes on from OX393555.1 coordinate 51,339,389, forward strand.
AGGTCGTCGTCCTCCAGTGCATCATCTAGAACACCCTCCTCTTCCTCTTCGAGTATCGTGTCGCCCGCGCCCTCATCGCCGATCGGTTCCCCGACACCGCTGCATCCATCGTTTCTTTCCACGTCGACTCCAACATCTTCTCGCTTGACGCCGATCGGGACCTCTTCTAGGCGGATGCCGAGGTCGGCGGTGATGGCAAGCTCCATGTCACCGTCCGCAAGTCCACCTCCTCTCGTTGCTCCATCTCCATGATGATGACCCCCTGCCCCTCAAACGTCACCGGGGCCGAGATCTACTCCCTCAGTTCCACCCGCAACCCCACCCCACGGGGATCCAACTTCAACCACTCCGACGTCTCAGCCATGGTCGGCGGTGCACCGCCGCCCTCACTGCACCCATCCAACTTCGGCCCCGGGTTAGAGAGAGGGAGAGAACTTGGGTTTTTTTAAAAAAAAATAGAGAAAGAGAGAAGAACTTAAAGAGAGAAAGAGTAGATAGAGAGAGGGGGGAGAGAGATAGAGAGAGAAAGAGAGAGAAGTGCTAGGGTCCGGTTTGAGAGCAACCGGTGGGTGGGGTGAAGGCAGAGGCCGGGAACACACACACACACACACACACACACACACACACACACACACACACACACACACACACACACACACACACAGAGAGAGAGAGAGAGAGATGAACCTGCCTTCACGTACCGTGCAGCCCTCACCCTCATCGCCGACCAGTTCATCGATCGGAGCTGCAGAAGCATGCGATTCACTGGTCGGCACTACCTACCAATCACGGGGGGAGTGTGATTCATCGTTCAAAGCTTCCCACCTATCAGGGGGGAGTGTGATTCACCGGCAGGGCTACCTGGGGGATTCCGGTAGGCGCGGGGTGGTGACGGCACTGGTGGTGATGGTGGAGAGAGAGAGAGCAAAGGATGAGAGGGATGAAGAAGGAGAGAGAGAGAGAGACAGAGAGAGAGAGAGAGAGAGAGGGCGGGCGAGCAATCGGGGACTGCGGGCTTTGGGGAGGGAGGGAGGGGCGTGTGATCTGGATTTGGGGAGGGAGGGCGGGTCTGGCTGCGGGATTTGGGGAAGGAGGGAGGGCGGGTGATCGGGCTGATGGCCCTGGGTGGTGGCGGCACTGGTGATATGGTGGTGGTGACGGTGGGGAGAGAGTAGAGGATGAGAGGGATGGAGAGAGAGAGAGAGAGAGAGAGAGAGAGAGAGAGAGAGAGAGAGAGATGGGGGGGGGGCTTGCGAGCAATCGAGGGATTGCGGGCTGCGGGATTTGGGGAGAGAGAGGGAGGGTGTGCGATCGGGATTTGGGGAGGGAGGGCAGGTCCGGCTGCGGGATTTGGGGAAGGAGGGAGAGCGGGCGATCGAGTTGATGGCCCTGGTTGTGCATCGGACGACTGGTCGAGAGATCGGCGAGATTTGGGTCTCTCTCTCACAGATTGTTTGGACTGGGCTGATGGGCATCAGACGGCTGTGCATCGGACGATTTGTCTAGTCAGCTTTTGGTGCCATATATATATATATATATATATATATATATATATATATATATATATATATATATATATATATATATATATATATATATATATGGGGATGGATACTCTTACTAATGGAATCTTACTAATGAAAGTTACAAATTGCCTTTTACCTAACCTAGAGGTTTCAGAATTTGATGAAACTTGGTGGGGATGCTCTCTATGGCAAGTTGATCATCCTCACCAAAAATCATCAAATTCTATAACCTCTAGGAGCATCAAATGTTAGAAGCTTTATCGACCGTTCATTTTAATCGTTAATTTGAATAACATCTTTGAAGCCCCTAGAGGTTATAGAATTTGATGATTTATGGTGAGGATGATCAACTTGCCATAGAGAGCATCCCTACCAAGTTTCATCAAATTCTGAAACCTTTAGATAGGTAAAAGTTGATTTGTAACTTTCATTAGTAAGATTCAATTAGTAAGAGTATCCTTGCCCTATATATATATATATATATATATATATATATATATATATATATATATATATATATATATATATATATATATATATATATATATAAATATAAAATGAGAGAGAGAGAGAGAGACGGGAAGGTGAACTCAAGTTCACCATTGAATGGTGAAACAATGTTTAAGTCATGCCACATGTCCGCCTTTTTGCTCCTTACAAGTCCACATGGTAGCATTAATGATGGTGGTTGGAAAACATTATGATTTTATATGAAAAGGTGGACACATGTCTTCTTTAAAAATCGATTTAATCATTGAATGGTGAAATCAATTTCACCAACCTCTTTCCCATATATATATATATATATATATATATATATATATATATATATATATATATATATATATATATATATATATATATATATATATATATATATATATATATATATATATATGAAATGCACTTTGGCGAGTACCCCCTCTGTGGGTGTTGGTGTTGGTTGTTCTTGTCGGGCTAGTCCACTTTTGTTTGTTGTCCTTTCAAGGCCTTGAATACGGGGTTGGTATTTTATGCACCTGCACCAAACTCCTCCATCATCGACGCACCTTTCTTCATTCCCATTGGCTCATATCTGAGATTTTCACAGTGGAAGTTGTTCCAGTCAGAACTGAGCTAGTTTTTGGTTTGAGATCTTTGCAATGGTGGTTCTCCAATCGTAGCACTCCTTTCAAGCAGTTCATCCACTTGATCTCCTCGGCGTTGTTAAGTCTCATTTATGTGAGCAGGTGAACTGAAATAAAGAAACTATACTTAACCAAACAACATTTAGTCAATTAGGTTTGGAGTTGGGTTTCAGAGAGAGATGTGATTACTTTCTCTGAGTAATTGTATGACGCTCAGTCGTGGGGAGTCGGGTTTCAGAGAGAGATCGGATTTCTTATCTCTGACTAATTGTCTGATGCTCTCTCTTCCATATGTGTTCAACAGAGCAGCTTGCAGAATTCTTTACGAAGACAACCATTCAGCGGTTTCAGTACTCCTTAACAAACGCTTGGTGTATGATCCACCTTGAGTTTGGGGGGTATAGAGTGCATATACTTTGACTCTTGTATATGGTTATTAGTTTTTTTTTTCTTTGGGGTATGTTCACCTTGGGTGGCCCCATCACTTGTACATTACTAGTGCATGCCGGTGCCTGTCGGCACTCAAACAGCCGCCTTCAGCGGCATCAACACTGCAACGATAATCTTTATTGACAAAACACAGTCAACAGTCTTTGGTGGCAACACACACCCTGGTTGATGTCAGATCCTAGCTGCCTCCGTCGATCGGTATGGACAAAACTCCCTCACTCGTCATTCGCTTACTCGCTTATCGTTTACTCTCCCGTTACTTATTTGTCCGTGTCAAACGGTACGTAGCGGGAATCTTTGGATTATCTGTCGGCACTGCAGCGGCCGTCTTCGGCGATAAAACTCATTCGGCAAGGACGATAAAGTTCAAGTACACCCACTGCTATGGCCATCTTTGTTAGGAAAACACATTCGGTGAGGGAGCTAGAGGATTGCGGCAAGACACCCCCCAATTGACACGAAGCGGACAACCACCACCCCACCCCCCCAACCCCGAATCCAAATCTTCTACACCATTTACCTGTACCCCAAATCATAGCCGTCCGTTGCACCCATACCCGACCCGTGCATCACACTTGGTCCGAATCGGCAGGTAAAGAAACAGATATGATTGGCCATCCAATGATCTACCCAACATCCGATCATAGTATGCGATGGGTTCAATAGACGCCTGTGATCAGGACACCCATGATGATAAGCTGCAACGAAAAATAAAATTAAAAAAAATAAAAAATTAAATATTTAAACGGATCTTACTGGGTCTTAGCGGGTCTACCCGTTTTTTTTAAAGGATAGTGCATGTGCCCGTCGACATTGTAGTGAGCCACCCTGTCGGCACTGCAGCAGGCCGTCTTCGGTGGCAACACACTTGAACGTCTTTCGCAACAAAACACTTTCAACGACAACAACGGTATTCATAGGGACACCCATTTTCTCGCCCGTGCCAATTGGCACGAAGTTAACGCTTTTGTCTAGGGATGGCAACGGTGCGGTTTCGATGCGGTTTTGGGCAAAACCAAAATCGCACCGCAACACCGAAACCGCACCGCACCACGACGGTGTACCATATGTAAAACCGACCCAACACGACCCATTGCCACCCCTACACATACGTCTCTCTCTCTCTCTCTCTCTCTCTCTCTCACACACACACACACACACACACACACACGTCACACGTGCGAACGCATCTCATCATTCCTATGTAATTTTTTTGATACGTAATCCAGGGCTGTCTACATATATGGCAAAAAGGTGGAAAGGAGGAACTTACTGCTAAGGCCACTGTTCTTTTTTCTCCTCCCACCTTTTTGTCATATCTATAGACATCTCACCCAATCTCAAAGTCATACACGTACGAACTTACTCGCTATTAGCCGTCGACCCATACTTACCAGTTCATTCGAGCTCTAGGTAGTGAACAAAAAATCCAACCCCATGCAAGTCCACATCTCATGCACATGACTCCATCCTTTCTCTCTATCTCTTGAAACCTAATCACAGCTCTCAAAAACTCATCCCAAGCATTACAGCACACATCAAAGCCATCCATGGCCGCATCAACCCATGCGAAGCATGCTCTTATCCAAGTCTCTCTCTTTTAAATCCCAACCACCCAACCTGATAACAACTCCCCACTATCCCCTATCTCTCTTTTTTTCTTTATTTTCATTTAATCAAAACCTGATCGCAGTCGTCCGTGTTATTCAAAACCATCTGAGCTCACCCCCTCCTATCTCTTCTATTTTCTCTCTAATTGATTCTCTTTCCTTATTTTACCGTCCCTCTCTTCAAATCTCTCTCTCTCTCTCTCTCTCTCTCACTCTTGCCATGTAACCGAAACTCCCTCCCTATCTCCTCATCTAAATCCCGCAACACCCCTTGTGATCCTCTCTCTTTCCCCATTAATCTCCTTACATAATCGTCCCTTACACCCAGCCATTAATACCTTATATGCATGCAATTAATATTCTATATAGAGCATTTATTTAATTTCTGAAGGAGCCATCAAGTGGTGATGATGCGTAGTTATTTTTTTTGTCTAGTAAACTTGTTTTGTTTTGTCTAGTCAGCAATTTTTTTGTCTAGTCAGCTTTTGGTGCTATTTTGTCTAGTCAGCACGAAAGCGCCGTGCCATGTTATATAGATATACAGGGACAACCCTCATAGGAGGATCTCGTCTAGGCCGAACCTCCCCTCATTCACTGAGAGGGATTTTTGATACCACTATTTAACAAAAACAATCTTAATTAGTTCTGCAAGATATACACCATTGGTTATCCTATAATTTTTTTTATTCCCTATGTCATGTATTACCTTAAATACAATAATCAAACACACTATGCTTTTATATCCTGGATTTTTTTGCAAACTTTGATTCCGTACTCCAGCAGCCTCCCCGAATTGATGTAACTAAGCTTTGTTTTATGAGTGACATAAATCTTCATTCAAATAATTGTCCACATTACGAAGGAATCATTGAAATTCTTCGGGATTTTGGCCTAAAACAAATAGGGATGGTTCAATATGGTCTATGTTGTACTAGTGGTTGAACGCTAAAATATTGATGATTAAGCAGCTATTGAAAAAAAAGTCAATACCGTGGATAATTAAGCAGCTATTGAAACCCTAGTAATTCCTAAATTTCTATTGACTTCCATCCTAACTTTTGAACCTACAATTCAGAATTCTTATACTCCCTACACATGTCATTGTCATGTGAGTAGTTGCTCTCCATTTCAAAGTCAATATCCATGCATTACTTTTCATGGTTCAGATAAGATGATTTGTTTTTTCATTTCATAGGATCTCCCATTCATCAAAGAAATTGTTCCTTATTTATAAATACAAATCATTTACTATATATGAGGGAAGATGTAACATCCATCCCAAACACACAATATATTTTTCGCTTTATCCGTGCCTGCGCGAGAACTTCCCAGGGGGATCACCCATCCTAGTACTACTCTCGTCCGAGCATGCTTAACTAAGGAGTTCTTACGTAATCCGTAGCGGTGCACGATTTTAAAACACGTCTTCTATGTTTAGGAGAGGAAATTATATAAGTAGCTCAGAATCTCCTTCTCTCTAGGCGATGTGGGGCTAACTCGTGGCCTTGTACACCTCACCTCATCTCATTCATCTTGGCATCACAGCCTCAGGAGTCTTGGCCATTGGCTCTTGGCTATTGGATCTTGGTCGTCACAGAAGAAATAGTGAGTTGTATCATTCCCATAGAGAATCAGAGCTTTATACAGATCTAAAACAGGATGAGATATAGAGAACTTAATATGACTACTGGTTGGCTAGTGAAGGAAGTAAGGATCCAATTTCGTGTGAAAAACTATTTACATGGAAAAATATTTACAGTAGTAATCTATATAACATGCTATGGCGGTCTCTGATGACTAGGACAAGTCGACAAGGATAAAATTTCTGCCCCATTCAAATTTTGAATCCTACCCATAATAACTCTCCCCAACAAATTTGTTCCCACCCCTTTCTTATTTGGAAAGAAATAAAACCTTTTTAAAATTTTGAATCCTACCCATAATAACTCTCCCCATCATATTTGTTCCCTCCCCTTCCTTATTTGGAAAGAAATAAAATATCTCTTAAAAAAAACGTCTTAATTAGGTCACAAATTTTCGCCTTCCTTATTTGGGCACTCGAAATCCACTCTCATAAGTGATGATCCTGAAATCAGTAGCTGCTTATTATCTAAAATCCCCTATAACCTACCTTATATGTCCACTCGGCAAAATTTGGAAAGAGAGATAAATACCTTGAAATAGTAAAATCAGGCTGAGGTTTGTTCATGATATTGCGGGTGTTAGTAATTTTGTGGATGCAAATAGAAACACCCCATAGCAAATCCATTTAATCTATGCTAGAGGTGCAACTCAGATCTTGTGGCGAGTTTTGATCCTTTAATGAGCGTTTATATTTGCTTTTTTTTAATGGACCAATCAGGCGGTCATACGACATGGTGCTAGAGCAAGTGCAAAGAGGTTCAGAGATCGAAATGAAGGAAGGTTAGTTGTTGTTTTTTTTAAATTCCATAATCCCGTAGACATGACATCAACGGTTAGGATTTGCACGCGCAAACAAGGCACATCAGCCTTGAGGGAAAGTTCACTCCACAATGTCTATACTGGGAGTCGAACAGGGAACGTCTCCAACATGGGAGAGAGGAAATATCACCAGGACAAGAGCCCATTGGTTCCTTCATACCTATGAGGTCATTAATAAAAGGGAGTTAATATTTGTACCAACGATACCACTTCTTATCCTATTTTTTCATCGTCAGAGTCACCCCCCTTCACCTCCCCATCGTCGAGCATGTTTGGTAATTCAGGGCCGAACATGTTTGCCACTGAACTATCAAACATTATTCAACGTACATTTTCGGTAGTATAACTCTGAATATGTTCGGCATTGTACTACCGAACATGCACGACGACGACGAGGGTAAGGCAGCGGCGGAAGAGACAGGTGTTGGAGATGCCGGCGTAGAAAGTTCGGGGCGGAGGCATCAGGGGTCGGGGGCATGTCGGTGAAGAACGTACCGACAAGGAGCAAGGTAATGGGGTATATGGAGTTTTGGAGGTGATGGGGTATTGAAGGGGGAGAATATGGTCGCTGGAAAGGGAGGAATGGGGTATGGGATAATAGAGACATTTTTGCCACAAAAATAGAGAGTGGTTTCCCATGGGAAGAGAGGAATTCTCATCCTTTGGGGGGTCTAAATAAATTTTCCCATATAAAATGACATGTATATCCCAGCTCCATATTTGCAAGTACAACAGGACATCCCTTCTTTCCCCGTTACCCCCATTTCATCCTCCCCTTTTTCCTCTGCGTTCATTTGGTTCGCCATCCATTGTCACATTCTCTTTGTCCGCTAGAGATCCATATGGTAGTTCATTCGTCCATGTTCCGCCGTCCACTCTTTCCTCTATATGTGTTCGTTGGTGCATCAATCGTTGCACTCCTCGAAGAGCCGACTCGATACAAGTTGAGGTCTAAGGCGAAAACACTAAATAAAACATTTTAAAATCTTATATATATATATATATATATATATATATATATATATATATATATTGTTAATTAATTTACAAAAGAATATAGTTTTATTTTTATTGGGCCCTTAGGTTTTAGTTTAATGGAATTTTAAGCTATTTAAGTTGGTTTGGGATTTCATTCAATATAGGACCTTTGGCAACTTAAGTGGCTTTGGTTCTTGAAAACCTTCTTTTTCACACAGGGCCTTAGGTAACCATATTATATTAATGGCCTTCTGGTCGAGCCAACCTTGACTCCTCAATATCTGCTTGTTCCTCCTTGTTCGCTAAAGATTCACACAGTGAGGCACCTCCATTGCTCTCAGCACGCTAGATAACTTTTTGGTTTTTCATTTAAGTTTAGGGTTTTTTTATTTGCGTTTTATGGTTTTTGATGCAAGATTTTACTAGTTTTTTTATTGGTATAGCCCCTCCCTTCATCGATCGTAGTACCTACATTATTGCGAGGTAGTTGTGCATTCTTGCATGAAAATCCTTTCACTTCTTTTCACCTTCTGATGGCAGAGAATACGAAAGAAACATTAGGAAACATAAAGAATGACGAGTTAAAACCCTATATCTACACCTGGCCTTGTTCGGTTGCTTCTATCAATTGAGGTATTTTCGATTGAATACGGTATTGCTCTTAATAAAAATGAAAAAAATTATAAAATTTTAGTTATTCTTAATCGACGAAGGCATTCTCTGATATCAAAAATATGTTAGTTATTCTATTAAGTCATTGTTTGTTTGAATTTATTAGTGCTAACTGTTTTTTTTTTTTTTTTACAATAAAACCATCCCACTGTCATAGTTTATCCATACCATCAAACTAGACACTAGGTACCATTCTCGATGGGATGACCAGAGCTAGTGGATTCAGGATGATAGTAGGGATAAACACAGATTAGGAAGGACAATCCATTAAAAGATATCCAATCAATACATCAAGCCTCGTTTAGAAGCGAGGAGATACATCCGACCTGATTGCGATCAGCAAAATCATAGATTTTAGAATAATAGAATAACTGATTTTGCAGATTGCTCTTGTGAATCTAAACTGAAACCAATCACCTCGCTAATCATGAATTCAAAACCATTCCTTATCAAATAAAAAATTATGCAATACCATTTTACTCTTATTAGGGTTAGTCAATATTTAATTATTTCATAAATGAAAATAGAAAATCAGGCAAATAGGCACACATGATCATGTATTGCCCCTTCATTTAATAATTTTCTGGTGTGTTACTTGTTTTGTATTGCCATAAAGATCGATTCATAACCATCCGATGGAGGATCAGATGAATTCGTAGTATGCTCTTCAAGATTGTAATAGTATGTGCCCAAATGTTTGTCATATAAATTTGACAAGAAAATAAAAGAAAAAGAAACATAGGTTGGCTAAGTAGCATTTTCTCATTCACTAAGTGCATATACGAGTTATAATTAAGTGGCAGCCACCGCCGGCTTCTGCATCACAACCGGCCGGAAACAGCCACCACCACCCTGCTGCCCTTGAGGCACCACCGTCGCCGCCGCCGCCGCCGCCGCCTTCCGGTCGGGCTTTGCTTCCCGTAGCATGGAGAGCACATCCCTCATGGAAGGCCGGTCCGCCGGGTTCCTGCTGGTGCACAGCAGCGCCACCCGGAGCAGCAGCAGCATCTCCTCCCTCACCTCGGCGCACTCGGCCCCGGCCGCCACGTCCAGCACCTCCCACGCGCCACCGCCCTCCCCCCTCCCCACCCTCCCCTTCACCCACTCCACGATGCTGTTCCCCTCCCCGAACTCCGCCTCCACCGGCCTCCTCCCGCTCACCAGCTCCATCAGCACCACCCCGTAGCTGTACACATCGCTCTTCTCGTCCACCTGCAGCGTGTACGCGTACTCTGCAGCGCGTGTGAATCAAAGGGGCGGTCAGAAGAGCAGAACTCGGCCTCGACCGCACTACCAGACAGTCTCGTTCGATCGCTTACCCGGTGCGATGTAGCCGTAGGATCCGGCGACGACGGACATGGACTTGTTGCCCGTCTTGATCAGCTTCGCCACCCCGAAATCCGCCACCCTGGCCTCCATCTCGTCGTCGAGCAGGATGTTGCTGGGCTTCAGGTCCCGGTGCACGATCACCGGGTCGCAGTCGTGGTGCAGGTAGCAGACCCCCTGCGCGACCCCCACCGCGATCTGGTACCGCTTCAACCAGTCCGCCGCCAGACGGACGCCGCCGCCGCCGCCCTTTCCTGCCCCCTTCGGCCGGTGCAGCAGGTCCTCCAGGCTCCCGTTGGGCATGTACTCGTACAGCAGCAGGGTCGTCTCCCGGTTGCTGCAGCTGCCCAAGAGGCGGACGATGTTGCGGTGCCTCACCGAGCCGAGCACCTCCACCTCCCCCACGACGCTGACCCTCCTCGCCCGCCCCTCCTTCTGCTGCTGCCGCCCCCACAGCTTCTTCACCGCTATGATCTCGCCACCTGGCATCTCCGCCCGGTACACGGTCCCTGTGGAACCCACTCCGATGATGCCGTCGCTCCCCGACACGCACTCCGCCACGTCCTCGGCGGTGAAGTTCAGTCTCTGGAACGCCGTCAGTCTCCACGGCCCCGGCCATGCCTCCTCCTCCCCCTCCCCCTCCCGCCCCCTCGTGCACCGTGCCCCCGCGATCAAGAGCAGCAGCCCCGCGCCCACCGCCCCTGCGGCCACGATCCACACGATCGCCGACTCCCTCGCCGTAGGCGGTCCGGACGGGGCGACTTCGTCGCCGCATGGCCTCCCAACCTGCGGGCCGCAGAGCCCGCCATTCCCGGCGAAGGAGGAGGGGTGGAGGTTGCGGAACACTGAACCTGACCAAGGGACGGGGCCGGCGAGGCGGTTGTAGGACAAGTTAAGGCTGTCCAGGGTGGTGCAGTTGTCGAAGCCCGTCGGAATCGGGCCGGTGAGCTCGTTGCGGGAGAGGTCGACTTCCGTGATGGACGGGAGGGTGGAGAGCTCCGAGGGGATGGCCCCGGAGAGCCGGTTCCGGTCGAGCCTCAGGCTCAGAAGCTTCCGGCACCGGTCGATATCCTTTGGGATACTCCCGGTTAACCCATTGCCCTCGATCTCAATCCGGTACAGATTCCGGCACCCGGCCTCGAAATCGGGGATCCTCCCGCTCAATCCGCAAAAAGAGGCGGAGAAGATCTGGAGACTCGGCCCGCTCCAAATCGATTCCGGCAAAGCGCTCCGGAGGGGGTTGCCGGAGACGTTCAACAGCTCCAGCCTTGGGGCGGCACCCAGGTCCCGCGGGAGGTCCCCGGAGAAGTTGTTGCTGCTGAGGTCCATGTAGGTGAGGTTGGGGAGGAGGCCGAAGCCGTCGGGAATCCGGCCAGCGAGACGGTTCCCCTCGATCCGAATCCTCCAGAGGGATGCACATCCGGCCAGGGCCGGAGGTAGCTCGGAGTCAAGCCGGTTCGAGAAAAGTATGAGCCGGACGAGGCGGTTTCCAGAGCAGACGAACGGCGGGATCGGGCCGGTGAGGTAGTTCGACGACACATCCAGCTTCTCCAGCCTCCCGCTCGAGCCCAGCATCCGGGGGAGCGCTCCGGTGAGGGAGTTGTTCCACAGGAAGAGGGTTTCAAGGTTGGGGAGACGGCCGATCCCTTCAGGGATCTCGCCGGAGAGCCCATTGTTCATGAGGCTTAGGAGGGTGAGATTGGCGAGGGAGGAGAGTACGTGCGGTATCCCACCGGAGAGGCGGTTGTCCGACAGGTCGAGCACTTGCACCGATCCGAGTTTAGAGAAGGCCGCGGGGATCTCGCCGGAAAACCGGTTCTTGAAGAGGAACAGCGATTCAAGCCGTGTTAGGTTGCCGAGCGCCGGCGGGAGAGCGCCGGAGAGGCTCGCTGATGAGACGTCAAGGTAGCGGAGATTCCTCAACCCCCCGAGCTCGGCTGGGACGCCGCCGTCATACGAGTTGTAGCCGACCTCCAGGTGCTCGAGCTGGGAGAGGCAGCCCAGCTGGCGGGGCAACCTCCCGGTGAGCAGGTTACCCGCCAGGTGGAGGTACCGCAGCCTCGGCAGGCTGCCGAGTCCGGCGGGGATTCCGCCGGTGAAGTAGCTCCCCCCGAGGTTGAGATGCTGTAGACTGCTTAGCTCGGTGATGCCGGAGGGTAACGGGCCGGTGAAGCTGTTGCTGTAGGCGTCGAGGAGGGAGAGGCGCCGGAGGTTGGAAACGGCGGCGGGGAATGTAGAGTTGAAGTCGTTGTGGCTGACGTCGAGCGTTTCGAGGCGGCGGAGGTCGAGGAGCGGGAGGGGAAGGCGGCCGCGGAAGCAGTTGCCGCTGAGGTTGAGGTGGCGGAGGGTGCGGTAGAGCAGGCGTATCTCGGTCGGGATAGTGCCGGAGAGGTTGCGGCGGGAGAGGTCTAGGCCGGACGCGTCCCCGGTGGTCGGGTCGCAGGTGACACCGGTCCAGGCGCACCACGGACGCTCCTGGGTGGAGGAGGAGGGGTAGGACCAATCGCGGAGTGAGGAGAGTGGGTCGTGGAGGGAGGACTTGAGGGATAGGAGGGCTAGGAGCTGGAGGGGGAGTGCTGAGGTCGTGACGGCGGTGGAGAGGAACAGGAGGAGGAGGAGGGCGGAGGAGATGGGCATGGTGGCGGGTGGTGGCAGTGCGGTGGTGGGGGGTGGTGGATTTAAGGGAGGGGCATGGCGGGAGACGGTGGGGGGGAGGGGACGGCGTGCTTGGAGTGCCGGATGCTGGGGGTGCCTCATGATTATGCTGGCCTTTACCGTGGTGTGGGTTTATGATTCCAGTTCAGTGAGTGGCTTCCCTCCACTCGCACTTTCGTTTCGGGTAAATTACAATTTCCCCTGAAGGCTAGCAGAATATCAGTAAGCCCCACATAAAGTTTTTTTTTTTTTTTTTTTTTGCAATTAACCAAGGGGGTTCTATTCATGGCGCCCCAGACCCAGAATAGAATCAATACAGGCCTGATCATCTTGGTTAAAACACACAGAGGAAGACTCTTCCTCCATTGCAGACTGATAACAATCCGACGAAACCAAATCAATGATGAACTCCGGTAAGACAATAGGATTATAATCATGTCTCAGCTCCAATGTAAGAGTCGCAATCTGGTGAGCAACCTGGTTAGCATCTCTGAAGACATGTTGAATCTGCAAATACGGGAATAATTTCAGATATCTCCTGCACTCCATAATATCATTATAGATATTCCATGGAGGGGTAGCGTCCCCATCCAACAGGAGTTTCGTCACTGAGAGATTATCTCCCTCAAGGACTACTTTGTTCGCATTAATGTTGATCAGAAGGAGAATCACTTCCTTCATAGCCAAAACCTCGGCCTCAAGAGCGGAACAAGGATCCATAACCTTTCCCTTGCAATGTAGTGAAACCCCCTTATCATCTCTAACCACCATCCCACACGCAGTCATGTTACAACCCACAGCCGCATCAACATTCACTTTTAGGAAACCCATAGGTGGTCTCCGCCATTTTTTTTCCCCCAACAAATGTTGACTTGCTATTTCAATATGTCTGTCATTATGCATTGAAGCCTTCATACACTTAACTTGGATTATAACTCTACCCGGGCTTGTAGGGGTTTGATTAAAAACTAGATTGTTGCGAGCCTTCCACAGGAACCACATCACACATGCAGCTTGTTCAAAAACTGGACTTCCCAAATCCATGAGATAGTAGAGCCACCCAACAAAAGACCTATCAGCATTGGTGTCACCAATACAACACGATGCTCTGCTCCAAACCACAATAGCGAAACGACATTTGAAAAAGAGATGGAGCAAGTCCTCATCTTGAAAATAAAGTTTTATTTAACCGAAGGTCCCTAATAAATCCGAAACTATCATTCTTTGTTTCTTCTCCCATCACTTTGAAGCAGTTCCGACCGCAGCGGTCCGTTCGGGATTCGATTGAGAACCCTAGGTCTAGGATTCATCCCATCGCCTGTTTATCTTATGGTTAGGATTAGGCTTAAGTTCGGTTCGATTCGACGACGTCGACATTCGATGTTCGATTCGGTGGCGGTCAACAGCTCTGGCGTTTACTGATTCGGTGGCGGTAAGCAATTCCGATGGGTTTTACTTGTTCGGTGGCATAACAAAAGCAAAAAAATTTAAAATGATGTGGAGGATATTTTCATCTAGAACATTTCAAAGCTCTTTAGCTTTTAACTGATCTTTTTGTCAGGGACGACTCGCGATCCCCTTTTTTTTAGGGGGTAAGTTCTATCTAATTAAAACTAAATTGAAGGGGTAAAATGTAGTTTACAAACTATTGAGGGTTAAGTGGTTTCGGGCTAAACTTCAGGGGGGTAAGTGCCGATGGGGTTTACTTGTTCGGTGGCATAACAGAAGAAAAAAAAATTAAAATGCTGTGGAGAGTATTTTCATCCAGAACATTTCAAAGCTCTTCAGCTTTTAACTGATCTCTTTGTCATGGACGACTCGCAGTCCCCTTTTTTTTAGGGGGTAAGTTTTATCTAATTAAAAGTAAATTGAAGGGGTAAAATGTAGTTTACAAACTATTGTGGGTTAAGTGGTTTCGGGCTAAACTTCAGGGGGGTTAAGTGTAATTTACTTTTAATTTTTTTTCTTCTAAGTGATGAGTGGAGACGCGGAGTGCTGCTGCTGTCCTGTCTCTATCGGCCTTTCTCTTTACGTACAAACGGGGATGATTAAGGTGTAAAATCATAATAACCGTTAGGTTCGTTTTTGCTGAGATGGACTCTGCTTCTGGTAACCGAAAGGTGACGGCTGGTTCCGTATCGCACGCGATCTCATCCGGCCAGTTATCCCACTCACCAACCTTTTACTCCATTTTGATAGTGCACTCTTAGATGGGTTTGTTGTCCCCCCCCCCCCCCCCCCCCCCCCCCCCCCCTTCTCCTACATGCTCCATGCGTAGTCGCCGCTGTGTCCGCCGTCTCCTCCTCCTCCTCCTCCTCCTCTCACTTCTATCGTCCCATCAGAGTTATCGGTCCCTTATACCTCACTGACCTCACTCCCAACCGATATGATTGACGGTTATTCAAGACCAATATGGTGTGGTATATATTGGTTGATCTAGATCGATATGAATCGAATCTATCGGTCGAAAGTGGCGACACACCTGCAGGAATGAGAAGAGGACAAGGGAGGAGGGAGGATGAGTAGAGGGAGAGGAGAATGGACACACTTGAGACAACAACAGGAGTGGAGAGGAGACCTGATGGCATGCATATATCAAAATGACTAGGATGATATAGGAACACATTTAATATTTTTCAAGGAGAAATGCTATTCAGTCCGAAGGTTTGTCCCGATTTTGCCAACGTGCAACTGGTGGATGAAACCCACTAGCAATCTTAAAATCTTTAACAACGCCAGTTGCACGCTGTCACGTCAATGCGGCCGATGAGATCGAAAAAACCTTGGGGCTGAATAGGATTTATCTTTTTCTAGTAATTTGTTGGGTACAAATAACACCATCTTTTTGTTTTATTATTATTTTTTTATTTTTAAAAATAAGAAGTGATGGAGTCGGTAAAGAGTATGTAAGCGTGGCCCTCGCCCCACCTGATCCGATAAAGTTGGTGGGGGCGACGTACGGTGCGACATTTGGAATGTCTCGGAGCGCGTGCTCTGGTCTCAGAACCCGGGCGCTTGATCAAAGATCCGACGGATAGGGTGTGGTGAGGTTTAACGTTTGTGGGGGATGGAAGAGATCCGACGGCTGACTCTGTACTTCCTTGGATGGGATGAGCCTGATTCCCTGAATGGTGCCTGTAGGGTCTGTTGCCACTCAGACGCAGCCGACTACTATTGTGCTAATACGATCGCTACATGTGAGGAGTGGAGTGATATGGTATATTCAGATAAGGATCACTACTCTCATTACCTTTGTGGGACTAAACCATATTTGGCATGACCATCTCAACACCCCCTCTCCCCCCTCCCCCCCCTCCACTCACACTTGTTGCAAGGGCACAATCGAGCAAAGCTCCTAGAGCGGATCCAACTTTGATACCATGTGACGATCCGAGTTCCTCCCCAAAAGATACCTTTTGAGGAGAAAAGTAATCGGGTATATTACTACAATGATCTCAACTCCCATTACAGATGTGGAACTAAATAGCCTGAGGCATGACCATATCAACATGCCATTTAAACCCTTTTCTGGTGTCGATCGCCTATCAGGCCCCCTTTTCTGATCAAGTATTTGCGACGGGTGGCCCAACTGCAGAATTTGGTTTGGATATTGCAGGGTCTTGGCCACCGATTGTGAAAATTTGTATTTAAAAAAAAATTGCACAGTTGCAACACGTGTTGCAAGGGCATAATCAGACAAAGCTCCTAAAGCTGGTCCAACTTTGATACCATGGGAGTTCCTCATCTAAAGATACTTTTGAGGAGGGAAGTAATCGGGTATATTAAGACAATAATCCCAACTTCTATTACGGATGTGGAACTAAATAGTGTGAGGCATGACCGAATCAAAATGCCACCTCCTTTCATTCATTCAGTTAATATTAAGGAAACAGCTTCTTTATATTTATTCCTTTTAAGTACAGATGTAATGTACTCTCTCGAGGCAGTGCCAAGGCCCTTGAAATTGCCGCCATATTCAACCCAACGCTAGGGGCCAGGGCTGTTAGTGGGCTCGGGCCTGGCCGGATTTGGGTCTAGTTTAGGCAGAGTATGGACACTCAAGTTTGAATATGTTATGGGCTGGGTATGGACAACCATTAACCCGACCCGAAGTCCGAATTGTGTTATTTTATCTTTTATATACAATAAAAATATAATTTTAAAACACTCACTTTACAAAATCATTGTCTTGGCCTTTGGGAGCATTATTTCTCTTATATCCTTTTTACTGTATACCACAATTAAGCTCATTTCTTCTTTTTTTTTTTTTTTTTTTTTTTTTTTTTTTTTTTGACATCGGCGGGTGTCCCGAAACCTTTCGGGCAATGGCCCACTTCAGGCTCGGACTAATCCCTCCGGGAGTGAAGCCCGACCCACTCGGCAATTCCCACTTCACTCCTGGGTAAATCGAGGGGAGGAAGAGTTGAACCCACAACCTCATCACCAAAGCATCAGTTGCTTGCCAACTCTCCAATCCCCTGGTGGGTTCATTTCTTCTTTTATTGTGCCATGGGATGAAGAGAGAGAGAAAAAAAATTTGTGCATATACCACGCTAGAAATGCGGCCTTAATTTGGGCCGGGTTTGGGTTTGGGCTTTATAAAAAAAAAAATTGGGTCGGGTTGGGTCAGGCCCAATAAAATTAATTTGGGCCCGAACAATATGGGCACACACTCATAAGTTTAAGCCGGGCCAGTGCATGGGGCGGCCCTAGGGATGGCAACGATGCAGTTTCAGAGCGGTTTTGGGCAAAACCAAAACCGCACTGCGACGGTCTACCATTATGTCAAACCGAAACCATACCATGCGGTGCGTCGCGGGTTATCATTATAATGGTCTAAACGATGCGGTTTTGGTCGAAACCGAAACTACACCGCTGCACAAAAACCGAAAACCAAAACCGCATCGCACCGTGACGGTTTTATATTTTGGCAAACCAAAACCGCACCATACAGTGCGGTTTACCATGATTTTCGGTTTTAATCTACACCGCTGCCATCCCTAGGTGGCCCGACCCGAACCCGGCTAATTTAATTTGGGTTCAAGCCGGGTATGGGCACACACTCATAAGAAAGAGACACAGCTAGATTTATTGAAGTTCTACAATGATGGCAATGTCCACTCTTCATGCTCAATTCCACTATGCTTCAAAGCAATGGAGCAAATTGCATGATTACTATCATCTTTGTCTATCTCAAGCTAGCCCTTCCCCTAATCTAGAGAATCATGACTTCTTCTATTTTACTCCTCACAACCTTTTATATACTTTAGGCTTCCAATATCTTAAAGCCTCAAACCGGTGAAAGATAGGATTCCTGAAATAGTTAAACCAATCAGTCAGGTGGGACCTTTGATCGGTCGATCTAACCCGATCCAACATGAGTAATTCCGATCAATCTGGCCAGGACTTGATCGGTCTTCCAATGAACCTGTTTCCAGCACCCTGAACTGAACGATCGATTTAGATTTTCCAACCGATCGGACAGAAAGTTTCTACGGTCTCTTCATCTTCGGGTTGTAGGCTTCAATCTAGGCCGTCTGTGGCTCATCACGTTCAGGCTCCACACATAACAAACAGCTTGGGGTGTGGGATCATTATGAGCAACATAATCATTCCAACTATAGGAAGCTATAGCCGTGTGATTTGTACAACTGCAATGCATTGTTGTAGATATGGAGGTCAAGCTGTGTTAGGTGGGGTGGATAATAGCTAGCCATCCACGGCCAAAGTAGAAGTCACGACATAGACACCGTTGCGAGGTCTATGTTGAAGGTCCTGGTTGCCGTCAAGCCAGGGGCCGGCCGAATGTTGAAGATCTCCTTTGACGATGATGACATTCAGGGGGTGCACGTAGTGCTTCATCTCGACCTCCTAATCATTTATCTGTGGATCGGACAAAGCTAGTCTGTCGGGTCCTCCTCGATACAGGGAGCTCCACAGACATTCTTTTTGTCTCATCCTTCAACAAATTGGACCTGGTGGAAGGTAGTCTGCAAGAAACTGTAGCCTTGCGACGTGGCTTCACGGGGGAGCAGACAAAGGCCCTAGGAGAAATCACTCTCCGCTTTATGCCTAAACTGATCACCAAAATGACACATTTCATCGTTGTCAACTCATCCTCTTTGTACAAAGACATACTTGACAAACTTAGTTGTCGGCTTTGAGGACACATAGGACAATTTTTTTCAATTTTAAGTGTGGTGGTACTTGGAGAATAATGCGATGCAAATAGTAACACCCTTTTATCAATAGAGTGAATAATTGAGAAGGTGATCATTCTACATTATGAGTTCGAATGAGCAGATTCGAACTCTACCGAACCAAACATGGTGTTACGTCCTTAACAATAGCAATAGGGAGCGAGGAGAGAAGGGTTTTCCAAAGGGTAATTTTATTCACACCCTAAAACTATTTAACATACCCCACTTCTCCTAGGTTTTCCCTCCCTTTATCCATAAATTTTTTGGATGGCAAGTATACCCTCCACTTACCCCACCTCTAGCCCTTATCCCGTCTCATACCCCACAGACCTTCTCCGTTGCCAGAGCCGCCACAACCTCACCTACTCCTCCTCTTCCTTCCACATCGTCGGAGTTGATATCACCTCCTCTTTCCCTCTTCCTTTCCCATTGTATTTGCCTCCGCCTCTGTGGGTGCAAAAAATTGCTACGGCAAGCGAGCCAGCAGAAGCCCACACCTCCATAGTCCATGAGGGTAGCTCATGGATTACCAGCAAGCCAGCAAAGGAGCAGAACAAAGTCTACTAGTGCAGCTCATGGATCATCAACATGATAGCAGGGGCTCATGCAGTTAGGAGCCCACTAGAGCAGCTCGCGACTCGTTCGAGGGCAGTCAGCGGAAGGGCGACACGTGGACCAGTCACGAGGCACCACATGGAGCAATTGCAGTCTGCCACCTCCTAAAGGAAAACATCCAGCGGAGAGCAACATGTGGACCATCCATGTGGCGCCACTTGAATCGATCATGGCCCGACAACTCTACGGGGAGCAACACCTATAAATACAACAGGAAGCAACAATATTTGGGATCTTTTTCCGAGACTTTTGATCGACAATATTTGGGGAAAAGTCAGGAAGCAACAATATTTGGGGAAAAGTCAGGTCTTGGGTGAGAGGAGTAGAGCTTCATACCCAAGCTGATCAGAGCAAGACTATGTCTCTTCCTCCACCTTCTAGCTGCACGACCCTCTAGTTCTAACTATACCACTTGTACTAGCCCCCCTCGGTCTATTGAGGGGTAGCTCTACTCCTTCGGATTTAGTGGATTGAGGTCCACACGGAGACGTATGATATGACCGAACTTCGATAACAAACCCCGTCTCTACTCTCCTTATTCTCTATTAACCTCATTCTCACCTCAATCTACACATCTTCCACTCATCCAACTCCACATCCATTGACTATAGGAGGAAATCTTTCGATGGCAAAAGATTCCCCCCCCCCCCCCATACAGCCTTCGTTTTCCCCCCGGAGGTGATGGTGAAGGAGGAGGAAGGGAAAAGGAGGTGACAGTGACTCCGACGATTGGGAAGGAGCAAGAAAGGAGGGAAGGGGAGGCGAGGAGGAGGAGGAGGGAGGCAATGGCGACTCGGGCGATAGAGAATGAGAAGGGAAGAAGGTGGTGTACGCAAGAGGGGAAGCATGTGGGGGACGAGGTGGGCAAACTTGCCATTAATAAAAAAAAAGGGTGGGAAATCATGAGGGTAATAGGAAAAGCTCATCAATTTTGGAACATGAATAAAGTTCGAGGGACTTAGCCAAAAGTCCTGTTTAGAAATCCATTTTAAGCTAAAAGATAGACAACATTTTGGCTTTGTATCAGGTCCCTCCCTGAAATATCCTATTACAGCATGTCCCCGAACCACCGGTTTGACTTTCAAACCATCTAAATGACAAAAATACCCCTATCCTATTGCTACGGTATTGTGCTAATTTTTGCTACAGTGGTTTCACTATAGCAAAGGCAAGATTTATCAATTTTTTGCTACAATGATTTCACTGTAGCAAAGAGTAACAATCTGCAACACAAGGAGTAATAATATGTGATGTAAAGAAATGAAGAATAACATTATGCATAGATTGTTATTCTTTTCTACAATGTTTTTACTGTAGCTTTTTTTTTTTAAATCAGTGAGATTCCTTTAAAAATGCTACAGTGATTTTACTGTAGCAAGAGTAACAATCTGTAACACAAAGAGTACCCATTGCCACAGTGATCTGTGCATATATCTCCAGATTCTATATACTTTCATGTACAGTCACATATAGGGGTAAAATGGGTAATGATTTTTTTTTTTTTGCGGAGGGGTTTTTCACACAACCGAAATATTGTTTGTTTCTTTAGGTACCGTTCGTTTGGGTGCAAATGGAGGGCAAAAATGAAGTGAGAGGTGGAAATGGTTTCATTTTCGCCCTTCTCTGACGTTCTCTTTAGCTTTAGGTAGGCGGTAAAGCATCCACCTTGGTGGATGGTTCCAGTCAATCGGGTTGATTGCTTTCCTCCCAATATCTGGATGATTCTCTTTTCTTTCTCCTACGGAAACGACGATCGAAATCGGACGATTTCGACGAGTTGCTCCATCTGATTTTCCCTCTTTTCTGGCGTGATCAAGGTGAGTTTCTCTCCTTTAATTATCTCCTTCGTTTTCGGCACGGTCTGGGCTGCATTTGAGCCTTCAGCTTTTTTTTTATCCGGCTCGATGGCTCGATCTGCTGCTAGGGTTTGCTTCTGGCTATTTTTTTTAGCCAAGGTTTGCATTCCTGCTATTGATCTGTTCTAGGATTTTCATTCCGGCCATTATCCAGGTTAGAGTTTCCATTTCGATCAGTTCTATTGCTAGGGTTTGTATTTAATCTCTAAATTAGTGATGTTGTGCTAAATCTGATATTTGAGGGTTAGTGGTGTTGTTTTTGATCTTCAAACAGGTTTTTATTTTCTTTCCCTAATTTTTTTATTTTTTTAAAAAAGAAGGATATACATTAATTTCATCACTTATTTTTTTCCCTTTCAAAAGAGCGACAAAAATAAAATTGGGCAAAAACAAAGTAAATGAAAATAAGGTCAGATGACTTCATTTATATTTGGGGGACTTAGTGAACAATCCAAAACACGAGTTTCGTTTAAGCCTAATAACAGAGGATGAAAATGCCCCACCATACACTTCAAAGTTTTATTTGCTTGCCATCACCTCTAAACTAAACCTAAATCATAAAACCTAAACCTAATCCTAAAACCTAAAATCTACCAGCCATGGGGTGATCCCTAGAGCTAATCTTAAAACCTAAACCCTAGATCTAACCCTAAAACTTAATTCGATTCTTAAAACCTAAGATCTACATGCCATGAGATAAATCCTAGAGTCCTAGATATAATCATAAACCTAATATGAACTAGACCGAACCCGCTCGTCTCTCGTCTTTGTTGCTTGCTCGCCGCCGCTGCTGTCATCGCCGAGATTGTCGTCGCCCGCTGTTGCTCGTCGCCGATGCCGCCGCTCAGTTACTACTCGTCGCCACCGCTGCTGTCGCCGACTCCGATCGAGAGAGAAGGGGAGAAAGGGAGGGGGGGGGGGGGGGCAAGTTCGATATTAACTCATGATTTTGGGACCTTCCCTTAATGAGATCATATGAGTGTCCTGTTCATTAACCCTATCTGTTGTATGGGACTTAACACTCATTTTACTTTTATATTTCCGCCAGTTGGATGGGAATGAAACGGGGACATTTTATTCATACCCCCAAAATATGTAACTAGCGCTCGTTTCTCACCCATTTCACACTAACTAACTCAAAAATTTGAAAATATCATTTATACCCTTATCTTATACCCACATCCAACTAGAACCTAAAATAGAACCTTTTGGGCATCAATTGCAATTGGAAAGGAATTGAGCAGTGGTGACAGCATGGCTGTGGCGTCATTGACCTCGACATCGACAACATGACTCGAAGATCTTACTTCCCCTGATCGGATTCCTTCATAGATGGCAACAGGGCTCGAAGAACCCACTTTTCCCAATCGGATTCCTCCAGATGAGTTGTAACCCCTCTAGCAATGGGGAAAGAAGAGGGACATCTCTCTCTCTCTCTCTCTCTCTCTCTCTCTCTCTCTCTCTCTCTCTCTCTCTCTCTCTCTCTCTCTCTCTCTCTCTCTCTCTCTCCTTATTAAACCATCAATGGATGGCAGGTGATCAAAATAACCCTCCCCATGTTTCTATACTCATGGGGCTTCAACATCGGAAAGGAATGGGGTATGATCAATATGGGACAGGCCCTTTAACTGGGGTGTATTGAACGTGGGGTGTAAGAGGGAAGGGTATTTTTGGGATAGGATTGGGGTATGATTAAAAAAAAAAAACGAGGTGTGTTAAAGTTTGTTGAAACCTGGGGCTAATTACAGATTTTTGGGGTATGAATAAAATTTTGGAAACTTTGACATAAATCCTTCTTGAGAGATGACTTCTAGCTGCAGGACAAACTAATTATGAAATATAGCTCAAGTCCCTCCTGTCTGCCCCCCTCCCCCCTCCCCCGCCGTCGCTGGACCTAAAAACCCCCCCCCCCCCACCCCCCACCTAATCTACAGGCCATGGGATGAAACCTAGACCTAGGGAGCTCAATTGAACCACCTCACCGCCGCCGCCTCCCCTATTGCTCGCCGCTGTCGTCTCCACCGACGCCGGAGCGACTGGCCGCTGCCCCCGCCTCCTCTGCTGCAGCTGCAGTCACCGCCGCCGTCGGAGCTACTCCAGGGGTCAATGGGGTTGTCGGCGTCGAGCGCGAGGTCGCCAGGGTCGAGCGCGAGGCCGCCGCCGCCGCCGCCACCGCCTGAGCTGTTCGGGAGAGTGGGGGAGAAAAGGGCAGGGACCTTAGTTAATATAGCAAATTAGTGTGTCCTGCAGCTAATATTGCAAAATAGTTAAGGACCTATATCAAATTTGGCCATTAAATTTGGGAAATTTTATTCATACCCCATAAATCTGTAATTAGCCCCCATTTCCAACAAACTTGAAGGCACCCCATTTTTTTTTTTCATACCCCATTCCTATCCCAAAAATACCCTTCCCCCTTACACCCCACCTTCAATACACCCGAATTAAATGGCCCGCCCCAACTTGATTATACCCCAATCAAACACATACCTCCTTAAATATACGCCAATTATATGCACTCTTGAATACACCTCACTCTTAAATAAACCCTATGCAGTTGGCTGATACTTGAAGGCACAAGTAGAGCTGCAACTTGGGCGGGCCAACCTGAACCCAACCCGAGTCCAACCCGAACCCAACCCGAATTTGGGCGGGCTAATCCGAGCCCAACCCGAATTATTTCTCCTCGACCCGACAGGACCCGACACGAAATTAGCGGGTCTGGGACAAGGCTAAACGGGTTCGGGTCGTAAACGGGTCGACACGATAGACCCGTTTATTAAACGGGTCGAGTCCGGGTTTAGGGTCTGGACACAGTAGACCCGGGAAGACCCGTTTAGTATTCAACGGGTCGTGTCGAGTCGGGTCGGGTCTACTAGCAATCCAATACTATAATATATAATACCAGTGGGTCTTTCAGGTCAGGTCGGGTCAAGTCAGATTGGGTCGGATCGGGTCAACTGAATAGATCCGGGTGGTAAACGGGTCTTACCGGGTCTTATCGTGTCTACCTATTTATTAGCGAGTCGGATACGGATTTAGGATCTAGACACGATTAGTTAAACGGGTCGGGTCCGGGTCTAGGGGTTTTGGACACGACACGAAACGAACCCGACTCATTGCCACCCCTAGTTGCAACTTGGGCGGGCCAACCCGAACCCAAGCCGACTTTGGGCGGGTTAACCCGGCCAACCTGCACAACCCGCCCAACCCGACGGGTTGGGCTTGGGCTAAGTTTAAACAAACATTGGGTTGGGTTGGGGGTACAAAAGACGCTGAGCAGGGGCTTTGGGGTTTGGGGTACAAAAAAAAGGGCATTGTTGGTATTAAAGGATTGTTGAGTAAGTTATTGAGAAACGCTAGGGATACGGGGGCTAATTACAGATTTTTGGGGTATGAATAAAAGTTCCCTTAAATTTCCCACGAAGAAGACCTTAGCCACACACTAGAGCGAGAGGGAAGCGGGGATGGCAGCTACCATCGATCAGGACGAGTTCTACCTGCGGTACTACGTGGGCCACAAGGGAAAGTTCGGCCATGAGTTCCTGGAGTTCGAGTTCCGCCCCGACGGCAAGCTCCGCTACGCCAACAACTCCAACTACAAGAACGACACCATGATCCGCAAGGAGGTCTTCCTCACCCCGGCCGTCCTCCGCGAGTGCCGCCGCATCATCGCCGACAGCGAGGTCCGCCCCCTTCCTCCCTCTCCGCCCCGCCCTTTCCCCTAGGTCTAGGGTTTTGCTAGTCCCTTCTAGGGTTTCACGGTTGGTTTGGCATTCCAGATCATGAAGGAGGACGACAACAACTGGCCGGAGCCGGACCGCGTCGGGAGGCAGGAGCTGGAGATCGTGATGGGGAACGAGCACATCTCCTTCACCACCTCCAAGATTGGATCCCTCGTTGATGTGCAGAGCAGCAAGGATCCCGAAGGCCTTCGCATATTCTATTATCTCGTCCAGGTCCGGCCTTCTCTCGCAAGCACATTTTGTATGCATGAAAACTCCTTATCGGCAAATCGTCGAACACAACATATACATCAATTGTGTGTCTATACATACTAGTTATGGATCAATCCACTCAATCCGATGAAAGAATTAGTGCATGCAAGGTTTTTACATGGTTTGGGAATTCCTTACTACACCGGGGATAGTCGACGTGGCGCTATGGTAGAGAAATGTTGCAAAAGATATGCGCCTCGTGACACACTATTGGCACCTAAAGTGCAGGCCTCCATTATCACCTTGTTTCTTGGTTGCCGAACCTATCGTTGCAAGCCTTTGCTCTGCAATTCTTTTGCAAGACATGCTCTGCGACTCTTTTGCAAGTCTTGGTGTCCCAAGTTGTCCTATGCCAAGTTGTGTCCCAAGTTGTACAAAATAGGGGGAGATTGCGCATTTAGAGTTGTTAGTGTGTTTTTGCACAACTTGATTGATTGCTCAACTTGTACGAAATGATGTAAGTGTCTAGGTGTAAGTGCGGTCTTGAGTCCCAAGGCTAGAGTGAAAGATATCATGCTCACTTTTCTCATTCTCATCAGAATGTTTTTTTTTTCTCATTCTCATCATGACGTTTTTTAAAGACAAAAGTATAGGACTTAGTGACTTGAGATAGCCCATTAAAGGTCCAAACCCTGGTCGGGACCCTCCAACATAGAGGGTCTGAACCACCTAGTTTGAGGGTCTGAACCCTCCAACTTCGAAGACCGGACCCCCTGGCTCGATCCATTGGCCATTGATGGGGGCTGAGTTACCTTGGGGGTCACTTTACCTCATTAGGTATGCTCTTTCGTAGCCACCAAACAGGACAAAGGAAAATCGCCAAATTGAGTATTCCGCAAGAGGGAAACTTGGAGTTCCATCTATGGTTTTGATAATTTCTCCTTTTGATCTCTCTCATTTTCTTTGTCAATTCCATTAGAAAGATTCATTTAGGTGATTTCCTATTGCATCCATTGATTTCTACCTATAAGAAATCCTAGGAGCCATCACATTCACCTTTATTTATATTCCTAAGAATGTTTAGCTGTTCGAGAACGGAGCCTTCATTGAGGGGGAGATCGAACCAACGAGTTCGTGGCATCTATATCCGTGTGTCGGATTGAATTTAGGTCGGTGTTACTAGAGCTGTTTTCGTGGAGTGGAGACTGGAGACGGGACTGACTCGAGGTGTTGAGTCCAATGTTTTCAAAACCGGACTGAAAGGTGAATCGAAAAGGAATCCGGTCCAGTCCAAACCGATTCAAACCGTTGGTTCAACCGTTTGAACCGCTTGAGAAATAGGTATTTTAAAATAGATATTTAATAAATACTTTAAAGAAAATTGTGATTCCTTGGTTAACAAGGTATGTTCAAAGGTTTTTAAACCAAAGGTCATGTGTTCAAAACCTAACCATTCTTTTCTTCTCAAAAAATAGTGTGTAATTTATTTTTTACTAGAATTTTCCAACAAATCGGTTTATTCAAAGAATGAACTGAAACATGTTCTGGTTCCGGTCCAAACCGATCGAACCCCTCGGTCCGGTTTTCAAAACACTGGTTGAGTTGTGGCATGAGTGTGAGGAGAAAACGACTGGTACCGGAGCCGCTAAGCGTAGCAAAGATTGGACAATATATTCATACAAAGGCATGACGATGCAAGGCTACACCATCAGACGGGTTGGATGAGTCGAGCTTTGTAGCCTCCTATTTAGGGATGACAATGGGTTGGGTTCGAGTTTTAAATTCCTATTGTAAACGGAGCACGGAGCGGGTTCAGGGCAGGCCTATTCAAAAATTATAAAAATGAATTCCCATTCCTGCCCCATTGTTATTTCTACTCCGATCTCACATAGTGCATCATCCTAGCAAGGGCTAGGGGTTGAGTAGAGAATTGCTTGAACCATCTAAAAAATCTCTTGTGTCGATTGGTTTGCTATTATTTGAATTCTTCTTATGTTTGAGAAATTATTAGGACTATGTGGTAGAAACTCCCAATGACATGTAAAGATAAAATTCATCAAAGAGTATTTTTTTAATTGAGTGTTTTCTATCGTTCCACTTATTCACCCCCCTCAAGATGTGTGTGCAAATCACTTCCACATTGTATTTGAGATTTCAAATACCAATTCTAGAACTAGCCACATATATCGAGCACCTCTTGCTGGTCATCTCCAACTGGGTTCTTGGTGTACACCCTGATTGCCACACCTACACAAACGACATAGGCACCAGTGATGCCTCCTATAGATGTCGTGTGTGGTTGACTTCATCGGCGTTGACCTGCTGGAGTCCGCTTTCTCATTGTCCAATCAAGCACTCCTTTAGGGGTCGTTTGGTTCCTATATTTTTAGCCTGTGATTCTGAAAACACATGTGCAAACAGTTTAGGGTTGTTTGGTTAATGGGGCGTGATGTGTGTAAATAGATGCACACTTGCTTAATTTGTACAACTTTTGCACATAAAACTGTGCAACTAAAATTTCATCTAAACACATGAAATTTTAATTGCACATGTCACATGTGCAAGCAGATGTATGCACATCATTTGAATGGCAATCAAACGACCCCTTAGTAGTACATGTGCAATGGTGTAACCCTGCTCGCGCTAATAACTGATCGAAAGTACTCGTTCCATCTCAGCGCCTTCCCCTACACCCTAAGTTTTTAGTGGGTGCATCATCTCTTCTTGAGTTTACACTAGCAACTCTAGATGGCATCAACTAACTAGAGAGATCCTTCTGATTTTAGCACCCACAACTCCCATATTGACTTCACAAACTCGAGATCGATTTCTTTCCAAGTCATGAAGTTTGATACAAGAGCATCAGACCGTCCACCCTCCCTTCCACCTAGAACACGACTCCAGACGGTCATCTACCAAATAAATTAGCATTTATATTTTACTTTTTGAAGTTTTTTGTAATTTATTTTAATCTTATTTTGTAAGATAAGATTTAGTTTAGTTAGGAAGTTGTGATAGGTACGATTAGTGGCTTAATGCTTACATACAGCTTATTGGTTATCATCCATATCTTGTCAAATTAGGAGATTTTATTTGGTGAGATGTGGTGGTTAAATGGTTACCACCCATATCTCCTTGGGTTTTTTTTTCTATTTATAGGCATGCAAGTCCCGTTTGTATGGAATCAAGTATTATGAATGAAAGAATGAAGTGTTGCCTTCTTCCTCTTTGGGGTGTGACTCTCCAAAGCTTGGTGCGACTCCAAGTATTCTCCCTCGTAGTGTGATTCTAGGGTTCTTCTATCTTTTCCCACCTTATTTTCTCTCTTGTTGATTGATCGTTGTTGAAAATCCTGGCACCGATATCTCTGTCTCCATCCTGGTGAATCCAAAAATCTATAGGATAGACTCGCAATCCGAATGACTAGATGGACTATCCACTATCTTGATAGGTCTTATTCGTGATTGAAGCATCTAGATATCCCCAAGCTTCCCACAGAGTTTGATGCCGATCCGATCAGCGGAAATATTCGTCCAGCTTGTTCGAGTCCTTGCCCGCAAAAACCGCACGTAGGGAGATTCTTTTGTTCTTGCGGACCCCACCATCCTTCGTTCTGTATCACTTCCAAGTGTCAAGATCGCTGAGTGCAAGCGTTGAGTGTTTTGGATCATCTTTTGGAGAGTTTCAGCACTTGTTCTTAGTTATTTTCACCCTTGGTCTTCTTTTTATGCAATAAATAAGTGGTATATTAAATTAGGGATGTTTAAAGTGAGTTAGAATAGGGGTTTGGGTTTATTTTGGCAATCAATACAAGGGGCATAATGGGAAAAAGGGATCAAAAGGGTGCAGTGCTTGGGATTTCTACCTTTCATGAATTGTTCACCGTCTGTGAATAGTAACCACTAGTTGGGGGAGTTCTCCCCCCACGTTTGGTATTTCGAAGTCTTACTTAAGACCTTTTGTTCTGTTTGCTTTTTTTTTCTTCGTGCTATTCGAAGGTGTGGAGTTATTCTCCAAGTCCTAGTGGTGTGATTTTAGAGAGATGTGGGGCCTCATCTCTCTCTGTTTCTTTGTTTCTCTGCACGTCATAAAACCTAAACTTCATCCCATATTCGCCTAAGTCCGTTAAAACGTAACATGAGCTTCCCTTCAAACCATCACGCTGGTAAAATCCTAAAACCTGATCTTATTTTTTCATAGAAACCCCATTGAACCCTAGTTCTTCCCACAGAGAATTCCTAATTTGTATCCTTGAATTACTAGCCAATAAAGTTCAAATTTCAAATATGTACTGTAGATCTGAAACTTTCCCTTAAAACCCAATATCCGATGGCCACCTACTCTTCACCCAAGTTACCCTACTTGTAGTCCTACATCGCTACCAAACCGTTCCATCACTAGACACTCGAATGCACATCAAATTAGACTTTTTACAGCCGCTGTGATGAAAATCTGCACCTACAAGTTTGGCCTTGGGAGTTGAGGACTAGATCCAATGACATCTGAGTTGTACCAAAAAGTCTCCACACATTGCACGAAGTGCGACTTAGACTAGAAAATCCAAAAGATCTAGTTCGTAATCTGATCGAGCAACCGAAGGCTTCGAAGGGGAGCTTTTTCACCTCTTTAGTTCTCTTGATTATTCTTCTTTGCGCATGAACTTTACTTTTATAATATTATTTTCATGCTCACATTGATCTTTTATAATTTTATTTATGCTCATTATTGCATATTGCATAAACTGATAAACATATAGTTTACCTTGGCCTAGGACCGCTCTTGGGATCATATCATTGCATCTAGTAGGTTTTTGTCTAGTTCAGGCCTGCCGTGATTTATTTCTGTTTGCCTATTGGCATCATCATGGTATCGCATCACACCGCATTATAGAGTGGTCCTCTAGGCCGTCCTTCATCACAAATGCACTACACTTACCATCTGGTGGCCTGCATCCTATCAGAAACTAAAACATGTCACAAGGAGCTGGTTATCGAAGGTCTCTTATGCACTGACACACATACAATGCGACTCAGGATGATCATTTACGCTATGAATGGCCAATGGCCATACTTTACCAAGGTTTGAGAATTTGGCTTTGGGTTTGGACCACTCAAATAACAAACAGATTTGGGTTTGGGTTTGGGTTTGGCAGGTTCGGCTCTTTAAGCCAACAATATTTAAAAATCAGAAATGAAATTAGAAATTCAGATTGATTCGCTTAATTCATGCCCAAATTGGTCATTTTAGATCCAAGTTTTGTGATATATGAATCATGAAATAACTACTAACTACATATATATCATTCAACCTAATTGAGCGACGATATGAAACAAATCCGAATAAGTTCCGATTTGAGGGCATAACGGGGGTTTGGATGTTCAGATAAGCCAAAATCAGAACCGGTTCGGGTTGGACGAACTCTCAGACCATGTTCTACACATTGAATGACACTCAAATTAAGTGAACCAAAAACATTTTATTGATAACTCGTGATTACATTGAAAATGGATTGTCTTTTAGGGCACAATTCCAACAACATGGGAACTAGACTTGGTTCCTTTAAAATTGGAGTTATGGTCCTAATGCAGTTGATACAACTTGGAGATCCATTCCCATTAGCAATAACAAATCACGTCGATGAAATCTCCTAGATCCCACAAAGGTGTTATTTCTTCCCATATTCAGCAATCAGTTAGTGAGCCGATCCACCTACAAGTGGTGAATGATGAGCAAATGAACTGGGGGTACGAAGGTAGACTCTGCAAAATAAAATCAGTTTTTTGAAGTGGCTTGTCCTTGATAATTCCTCAAAGTCCACAAAAGTTATTTCTCATATTTTTATTCACAGTTACAACAATTTAAAGGGGATCATTGTTTTCAAGCTTCCTCCTTTAGAGCATCTCAAATCATATCCTCTACATCCTTCTGAGTTCTGATCTGGATTTTGATGCCTTATTTTTTGTTCCGTTATTCTTCATTCGAATCCTCAAGAATGTGAAAATCTTAATGCGAGACAAGTGGTTCTATATAAGACTCTTGTACTGAATCTTCTAATTGGGATGGCTTCACTAAAACTCAATGTCTTGCCACGTAGGAGGCAAGAAAATTCTTTTGAGGCTTAATATCATTAGGTTATTCATTTGCGGCTTTTACTGTAATGTTAGGCTTAGCTTGTAGCTTAGGAGTACGTGCAATTTTTATGAATTTTTTGGCTCCAACTTTGCTCAAGTTTTGTGTTTTCACATATCTTGTTCTTGGACTTTTTGTATTTTCATATTTATCATTTGTCCAATGCTATCCAATTGATTTATTATGTATTCGCCCCTCTATGTGGTTGGGTGTAAAGAACATTGACATCACTTGAGATACATCTAAGCGCTCATTCCTTTAATTCATAAAAAAAAATCTAGAAAAGCTGAATCTAGGATCTTGATCCGGAATGAGTATACAAGTAATACTAAGATCCTACAAGGAACGAGAATATGATAACATGTGAGAATTAGAATCTGGGTAGGATTAATATGAGAGATATGTATAGGAGCGAATCAAAGGCTCACGATTAGTTCGCGTGCAAGGTTTGATATTTCGTATTTGGATTCAGATAGATCCCGAAATCAAATTTCGTTCGTATGGTCAAAAATATTACACAAATAATAAAAGCTAGTTAAAATTGAAGAAAGAAAAATAAATAAAATGAAAAATCAGGATTTTTTTTCGTGCTTGTGGAGGGAACACATGCTCATTGTCACTAGAGAAAAATTAATTAATAAATTTTGTGCTTATTGAGGAAACAGCTGCTCATTTCGATCTTATTTTTGTCACTAGTCATATCTCATATTTATTTGCTTAACTGATCTGTACTTAAAACAAATAAATCCTATAACTATATTGTCGTATACTTGTATGGCTAACACAACACACTATGTTTGAACACATGACAATATACCAACACATTATGTCTTAACAAGTAACAAAAGACTCCATGGATGGTTACATCAATTGTCAGTTGCATGCATATATCCTAATTTTTTTACTTTTACAAATTCTAATTAGTAAGATTGATGTTTTTGTTATATTGACATGTTTGAAACTTCATTAACTGCTAATTTAAATTCGCTTCACTTGCCGCCTTCTAGTTCTACGCTAATACTCTTCGAATAACCTTAATAGACAATTAGACAACGAGTTTTACATGCAAGTAAGTTTCTGATAATGATTATCTTCTGGAATTCTAGCATGAAAGAATTTCTAAAAACTTTTTTTAAAAAAATCAAGTATACAAACTTGGATGTTTATGCCAGATGTCGTTTGCTGACTTGGTCATTGGGACTTTTGACTATGGATGCAGGACCTCAAGTGCTTTGTGTTCTCTCTCATATCGCTACACTTCAAAATCAAGCCCATCCAATCCTGATCTCCCGACGGTCCTAAACTCCTCTGTGGTATTTGCCTCCCGTCGGCTGCTCATGGATATTCCCGTCGGCTGCCCATGGATATTCCTAGTGTTCTTGTGTGCAGGTGATGCATCTTCTTCGATGTTCCTGTGCGTCGCCGACCTTCGTTGTATTGATGAGACCATACACTAGTTGTCATGTAATTTGGAACTGACTTTTTGTTTTTTTCCTTAAGAGTTGGGTTCAATTCTCTATATGTTGTGCTAAGAGCCATGAAATTGCACATCTTTGGAACCCATGCTCTATGTGATGAGCTATAGCTGGAAATAATGCATATCTACTCAGATCCTATGATTCTCTCTCTGCTGGTTTTTTTTAATATATAAGGATAAGGTTCTTGATTGATCACTCGAAGTAGAGTGTGATTTTTTTTTTTTTCGAGGCCTTCCATGAAGGAATGGATGCCTGCGAAGAACTTGGTAAGGTAGTTGTCGGATTTGGGGGTAGAGCTTCTCCGACCCTCGATTCCTACTACACGGTTGCAGACGGCCGCTCTGGCTCTTCTCCAATGGCGGCGGCCGAGCTGCTTTGGCAAGGCTACGAGACAGAACAAGGCCTTAGAGGCGATCGGCTTCCTATTGAGCACTGACCCTCCGATGCCTAAGTCAGAATGTGATCAGAGAAAGGTGGGAAGCAAGAAGTGTTGGTTGGGTCTTGCGACTTGCACTGCTCGGTGGCTGGTTGCACAAATCTTGGTCGGCAACATATATTATAAATAATAAATATTGCCAATTAAATAAGTTACTTGTGCACATATGTACACTCAACGCCTGTGGGTGCATATACACATACTTACGCACAAACATATTGGCAACACGCTGTCCCATCACGATTCCTTTTTATTTCTGTTCTTCATGGTGTATTCACACACATATCTAATAGTATAATACTAAAATGGAGCTTTCTCTTGTGATGTGACATGTTGATCTCTTTTGAAGAGATAGAATCCTTCTCTAGTGTGTGAACACGTCTCTCTCATAAATCATATTAAAACCCTACTATAAATATGATAAATACATATTCAATGACATTTAATGATCATTTGATGTTAATTAGAAAAATCATATGTATTATCTCTCTCTCTAACAAGTGAATCACATCCCGACGAGTGAATGACACTCACTCCATATTGCACACTTTTTCGGATGGTTGTGATGTCGTTTGTGCCAAGTGACGTGTATCAAGTTCATCCGGACATTGCCTGGGTTTCTTACTAGTATATATATATATATATATATATATATATATATATATATATATATATATATATATATATATATATATATATATATATATATATATATATATATATATATATATATATATATATATATATATATATATATATATATATATATATATATATATATATATATATATAGGGAAATGAGTTCCTATGACATGTCATAGGGAGTACCCTATGACATATGGTGAGTTAGTAACCCTAGAATATTTAGAATGTTCTGAATTTTATGAGGATGATCACCCTATCTTAGATAGGACCCCCGCAAAAAATCGGCTCATTCTAAAACTTCTAGAGGCATCAAATATGATTTTCAATTTAACGGTTAAACTGGATGGCCGATAAAGCTTCTAGCATTTGATGCCCCAACAAGTTTTAGAATGTTTTGATTTTTTGTGGGCATTCTATCTAAGGTAAGTTGATCACGCTCAAAAAAATTCAGCACATTTTAAACATTCTAGCATTACTAATTCACCATATGTCATAGGGTACTCCCTATGACATGTCATAGGAACCCAGCCCCCATATATATATATATATATATATATATATATATATATATATATATATATATATATATGGGGAGAGATACTCTCACTAATGGCCTCTTACTAATGGGGCTTACAAATGATCTGGACCATCCATCGGATTTGATGGATGGTTCTGATCATCCCTCCCCCCCTCTCTCTATCTCTCTCTCAATTGATAACCCCTGACCCCCCGACCCCCCATCCCCGACCCCGACACTGACACCGGCCACCTCCGCCTCAGGCTCCGGCTCCGGCAACCCCCCAACCCCCCCACCGGCAGCTCAATCCCCTCCGGCAGCCCGATCGCCGGCAGCCCCCCGACACCCCACTAGCAGCTCGACCCCGACCCCCTCCGGCGCCGGCCCGCCTGCCCGCGCCCCCCGCCGATCTGCGCCCTGCGCTGGCCTGTCGCTCCACGCCCCCCGCCGATCTGCGCCCCGCGCCAGAGTCGGAGGGGACGGGGCTGTGCTCCACGGGGGGGAGGGGGGTTCGATCTACGCCTGTCGGGAGGGGGAGTCGGGGCTGCCGGACGGGAGGGGGTGTCAGGTCGCCGGAGCCAGACGTGAGGGGGGTCGGGGCTGCCCGACGGAGGGGGGGTCGGGTCGCCGGAGCCGGACGGGAGGGGGGTCGGGGTCGGGGGGTCAGGGGTTATCAATTGAGAGAGAGATAGAGAGAGGGGGGGGTGGGATGATCAGAACCATCCATCAAATCCGATGGATGGTCCAGATCATTTGTAAGCCCCATTAGTAAGAGGCCATTAGTGAGAGTATCCCTCCCCTATATATATATATATATATATATATATATATATATATATATATATATATATATATATATATATATATATATATATATATATATATATATATATATATATATATATATATATATATATATATATATATATATATATATATATATATATATATATATATATATATATATATAGGGAAATGAGTTCCTATGACATGTCATAGGGAGTACCCTATGACATATGGTGAGTTAGTAACCCTAGAATATTTAGAATGTTCTGAATTTTTATGAGGATGATCACCCTATCTTAGATAGGACCCCCGCAAAAAATCGGCTCATTCTAAAACTTCTAGAGGCATCAAATATGATTTTCAATTTAACGGTTAAAATGGATGGCCGATAAAGCTTCTAGCATTTAATGCCTCAACAAGTTTTAGAATGCTTTGATTTTTTGTGGACATTCTATCTAAGGTAAGATGATCACCCTCAAAAAAATTCAGCATATTCTAAACATTCTAGCATTACTAATTCGCCATATGTCATAGGGTACTCCCTATGACATGTCATAGGAACCCAGCCCTCATATATATATATATATATATATATATATATATATATATATATATATATATATATATATATATATATATATATATATATATATATATATATATATATATATATATATATATATATATATATATATATATATGGGGCATGCTATGCTGCAGCATGCAGTACGTGTGGCACCGCACTGCAGCCGTCTGATGCACGCGCTGCGTGCATCGCATGCACGCAGCGGTGCATCAAACGGCTGCGGTGAGGTGCCGCACTTACCGCATGCCGCATTATAACATCTCTCTCTCTCTCTCTCTCTTTCTATATATATATATATATATATATATATATATATATATATATATATATATATATATATATATATATATATATATATATATATATATATATATATATATATGAGGGCTGGGTTCCTATGACATGTCATAGGGAGTACCCTATGACATATAGTGAATTAGTAATGCTAGAATGTTTAGAATGTGCTGAATTTTTTTGAGGGTGATCACCTTACCTTAGATAGAATGCCCACAAAAAATCAAAGCATTCTAAAACTTGTTGGGGCATCAAATGATAGAAGCTTTATCGGCCATCCATTTTAACCGTTAAATTGAAAATCATATTTGATGCCTCTAGAAGTTTTAGAATGAGCCGATTTTTTGCGGGGGTCCTATCTAAGATAGGGTGATCATCATCATAAAAATTCAAAACATTCTAAATATTCTAGGGTTACTAACTCACCATATGTCATAGGGTACTCCCTATGCATGTCATAGGAACTCATTTCCCTATATATATATATATATATATATATATATATATATATATATATATATATATATATATATATATATATATATATATATATATATATATATATATATATATATATATATATATATATATATATATAGAGAGAGAGAGAGAGAGAGAGAGAGAGAGAGAGAGAGAGGGAGAGAGAGAGAGAGAGAGAGAGAGAGAGAGAAATGTTATAATGCGGCATGCGGTAAGTGCGTCATCGCACCGCAGCCGTCTGATGCACCGCTGCGTGCATGCGATGCACGCAGCGCGTGCATCAGACGGTTGCGACGCAGTGCCGCACGTATCGCATGCCGCATTATAGCATGTCCCTATATATATATATATATATATATATATATATATATATATATATATATATATATATATATATATATATATATATATATATATATATATATATATATATATATATATATATATATATATATATATATATATATATATATATATATATATATATATATATATATATATATATATATATGGAGGAATTGCAAAGGGAGAGATGGACTTCTGCCTTTTCTTCCCTACCACCAAGGTGAGGTCCTCACCGATGCACCAGGCAAGGGAATGAATCACATCTGACATTATGCGTTTGATGAGAATATTCCATGCTGTGTAGAGGATGTTGTGTGTGAAAGTCCAACGAATCAATACAAACAATATGGATTCGATACAAATAAAATACCAAAAAGAGTCGACTACTAAATCAAACATAAAAAAGAAGTAGAGAAGCAAACCATAAAAGAAGACACAGATTTTAGATGATTTAACCTTTGGCCTACATCCACTGACGGCATAATGAAAAAATCCATTATAAAATCAAGAGAGTAAACTAGGGTTCTTTAAACCCGGCCTCACGTCCTGACGACGGCTCTTCAAATCCCACTCACTCACTAAATTCCCATCGTCACCATCTCATAGAAACCTATAGGACGTGATCCGTACAAATCTCAAGAGAGTCCACTCCAAACCATTTTCTAATCAGTAATTAACCCAATCGAAATCCTGAAGTCCTCGTGCGCACGATGCACTATGTAGAATGTGCGTGCGATACACTATGCAAAACATTCACACGATGTAATTGAGCCAAATATTCCACAAATATCCTTCTTGGCGAGAATTGTGGGCCAAACCGAAGTGCTCCAGATGAACTCTCTTTCCAAAAGAACCGTGTTACCGCCCAACGTGCCCAGTTGGTACCGCCGAAATAGTGTCCATTAGCACATTCTCCCATGGCACCAGTTGGGACATCTTGCATTGGAGCATGTTGGCACCTCCATCAATGGTGCATGTAAGCACTTCTGCAATGGTGTCCGTCGGCACCTCCACCAATAGTGCCCATAGGAATTTCTATAATGGTGCCCATCGACATCTCCGGAATGGTGACCATCAGCATCCCTTCAATGCCCATCAGCATCCCCTCAATGGTGCTTGAGGCACTTCTCCAATGGGGCTCGTAGGCACTTTATGCAATTGTGCTTGTTAGGGCTGTGCAAAAACCGACCCGAACCGAAACCGACCAAAATTTAACCGAAATAACCAAACCGAACATCAAACTGAACCGACAAAACCGATTAAATCGGTTTCGGTTTTGGTTCTTGGGTATGGAACACCGAATCGAAACCGAAAAAACCGACCCAACTCCTTAAATCATAAACCCAACAGCTATAATACTTTTGTTTCCAGTAAGTGCAAGTATGAAATAATTATGTTACATCTACAATGCTTCAAAAGAGTGAACGTCGGTTGATTTTTCTTTGAACTTTCATTTTGGCACTATGTAAGGACACAATCATCCACTGATTTATGACGAACTGATGATAAAGATTCAAGAGCCAAGGGCTTTAGCATACCTCATATCAACCGAAATCGAACCGAAAACCAATCACACTGAACAGACAAAAATCGACCATTTCGGTTTCAGTTTCGGTTTTGATTTTTCAAAAACCGAAAAAAAAAATAAAACCGACACAGAAACCGACCGACAAAACCGACTCTCACCCCTAGTGCTTGTCAGCACCCCACTCGTGGTCCAATCTCCTAAGCTCAAATATGTTGGTCCAACCTCACGGGCTGGCACCTTCCGCAATGATGCATGTTGGCAGCTTTTGCAATGGTGTCTATCAACACCTCCACAATGGTGCCCATCGGTACCTCCGCAATGGTGCTTGTCGACACCTCTCCAATGGTGCACGTCGGCACCTCCTAATGGCTCCCCTCGGCACCGTTTACAATAGTTCCCGTCGGCACATCCGCAATGGTGCCATTCGGTACCTCTGCAACGGTGCCCGTCAGCACCTTCCGCAATAGTGCCTATCAGCACCTTTCCTTGGTGCCCATCGACACCTTCTCTAATGGTGCCCATCGGCACCTCTGTGATGCTACTTGTCGGTACCTTATCTAATGGTGCCCATCCGCACGTTTGCAATGGTGCCCGTTGGCACCTTCGCTAGCCACCCGCCGACAACCCTGTTAGACCACTCGTCGGTGCTTGGAGTGGTCACTGGTCAATGACTCTGATCGATTGGTCTGGACTGATGTCTAGGCGGCCTACTAGAGCCTTTGCTAGTTCCAGAGAGACCTTGGGAGAGCAGCTCTAGGGATTGATTGGTGCTCAACCGATCGTGACTTGTGTCCATCGATCGGTCGATCACCCATCATGGCTCCCCCTTGAGCCGCTCCTCGTTTCGTGGGCCAGAGAGTGGTGCTATACCCGCACCTCCCTGAGCTCCGTGCTGTCGACCTCCACACTACCCTTGGACTCCATCACTCTCCCTCGGTCTCTCTGCTCGCAGAGTCCGTGGGGATCTCTTTCAAAGAAACATCCAACTCTGGTCGAATCAAAACATCCATAACTTCGCACTGCCACTTGCCAAAGTTATTCGTGCCATCAAATTTCTCTACTTGACATTTGAGATTGTCATTTTCATAGACTTAGACTTGTTAGACAACTCCCCATCTTCCCCGAACAATCAAATCCATGAAACAGATCACCTTGATCAAGAAGCTTGGTGCTTTGATACCAGTTTGTTAGATTTTAAAAACTATGATACTAGTTTATTGTGTGTAGAAGCCCAATGAAATAATGCAAACAATATGGATTCGATGCAAACACAATACTAGAAAGATTCAACAATTTAACTAAATTTAAAAGAGAACTGGAGAAACAAACCTATGCTTCTTGGTCAACTTCCACCGGTGGTAGCACGAAGAAATCCACTATCAAATCAAGAGAGTACAATAAGATTCTTCAAACCCTCAAACAAGTCCCGACTACGGCTCTCCAAATATCTCTTAAAGATCTCTCACCAAATTCTCGTCGTTGCCATCGTACATAAACCCTAGATCTTTTCCTTTATATAGTAGGAAGAGACCCCGTGCAAATCTCAAGAGAGTCCCCACTCCAAATCGTTTTCAAATACGAATCCCGATTGAAATTTTAAAGTCTTGCCCATGAGATGACATAAAAGTCAGGTAAGAGAGGAATCGTGCGCACGATGGGAACATCATGCTCACGCTCTGCAAACTTTTCTATAAACAGTTCTAGAGATAGTTTCATGTGCATTATGAAAAACGTGCGCATGATGCATTATGCAAAGGGCGCACGATACAAATGAGTCAAATACCCCATAGAGGACTAAGTTTGAATCATGACCATACATCAAACATCCGAGGGTTGAGTGTAGCCCGCATGCCACATCAACATGTCCTTTCACGAGACGTGGGTACAACTTAACCACCGTCGTTTGAGCTCTTTCCTTTTTCATAGAACCCAATCATTGTTAATTGGGGTATCTGCTCTCTGTGACCTTATTAGATCTATGCACCACTCCTCCTCCTCCTCCTCCTCCTCCTCCTCTCTCTCTCTCTCTCTCTCTCTCTCTCTCTCTCTCTCTCTCTCTCTCTCTCTCTCTCTCTCTCTCTCTCTCTCTCTCTCTCTCTCTCTCTCTCTCTCTCTCTCTCTCTCTCTCTCTCTCTCTCTCTCTCTCTCTCTCTCTCTCTCTCTCCAACCCAACACACACCCACACACAATAATTCTACTCAACTTTGACCTACAATTTTTCAAGGAGTACTACTATTTTGAACATACTATATGTCCGGTAGTAAGTATAGTCCCCATTATATACTTTTAAAAGATATCGTGGCACATCATGATTGGACCATAAGCAAGAACAACAAATCAATCCGACAGCAAATATGCACTCGTGGAGTTATGAGGGCATCAGTCGGCGCACAATGCATCGGTTCAGACCGAGCACTGACCACCGTCCCCCACCATCACAGTATGTCTGTAATTATGGCCCACAAAATGTTCAAATAGCATTTCTCATTTTTAAAAGGACTCTACATCCGATACCAACCGCCTGTTTGGTTCTATATAGTCCAGCCCAACTCGTTCAGTTCAAACTACCACTCTTCCAAATTTATCTAAAAAACTATTAGTTGGAACACGCTGCGAAAAGCTGTATGTTTCAATTGCACACGCTCTAGCCCTAGTGCACAGTATAGTTGGAACCGCAACAAGCCAAACATAGCGTAATGCTCTTTGAACCTATTGCGGGACAACTCCGCATGACAACCCCTCCAGGGGGGGGGGGGGGGGGGGCGTCGGTGCGCTGGCCGACGGCCCCACCCCACCGCAGGTTGTCCCTTCAGAGTTGTCCTGCAGTATGTTCAAATAGGATGACTCTTACTCCTGACCCAGCCATCGTTCTATAATGGAATGGGGGCCACACAACTCCTGAAACAGTCATTCTTGCCGTTGGTGCATGACACGGCCGCCCACCGTATACGATAATAATCCAAATCCTCGTCTCCTCCTTTTGTTGGCTACAAAGTTATCCACACCTCCCAAACTCTTGAACAACCTTATCTAACACGACGGGAAAAGGCCAATATCCAGACGTAGGCACATCCTGACGTGGCATCTGATCACAACCGTCAGATGCACCTTTCCCAACCAGTGAATTTCAGTCACTGAGACAGGCTGCCATCATATGCCCATCAGGATGTGCCTACATGTTGATGCAAGGCTGCAACTTGGGTAGGTTGAACCCGACCCAATCAGACTCTGCGTTAGACCTGGCTTGATTCGGGCCAAGTGCTTGGACAACCTGACTCCATTTGAGCCTGAGTTGAGTGTAACATGGTACCTTATAGGTTTCATGAATCTACATGGATCCTATTCCTTGACCCGAAGTGCTACAATTCACAAACCATCAGATAGTGGGAGTAAAAACCTATTGGTTAGGACTAAGGATAAATAATTTTTTTTTAATATTTTACTCTTTAAAATTTAAAATTTTGAAAAGATAATGAAATAAGTATTATCTGGACTTGTGCAACCCGATCCGGCCCTTTAACTTACGCTAACTTTAGTTTAACTCGAGTTTGAAATTTTTTTTTTGGATTGGATTTAGATTGGGCAACACTGTTAAAGTATGGGTTAGGTTACGGATTGAGGGTTCTACAACTTGGGTTAAGCTTGGGTTGATCTTCCGATCGACCCAACCCACTAGGTTGGACAGAACCACATGTAATCCGTGTCCCATGAGTTCTGCTCTAGTCGGCGAATCGAGTTCAGATCTCCTCCAATCAGCTGGTCGGCCGAGCATGCATCACAGCCGAACACGGTTATCGTGCGGCTGTAATGCGTGCTGGGCCTAATGGGAGGAGATATGAACTGGAGGAGATTTGAACTCTCCATAAATTTGGTCAGCGATGCACAGCGATCGGTTCCGGTCCGAACTTCAAGATAACAATAGAAGGGCATTTTCGTAATTCAAGAGACCTGCTCTTCTATATATATTGGCAAGTAAGATCAAGCGCGAGACGGATACAGAGCGAGGCGGGGAGGGCGAAGAGCGGAGCGATCCTTTTGATTCTACAGGCGAGCTTGGACGGGGGGGAAATTCGGGGAGGGGATGGAGGAAGTCGATCACCTGGCGCACGAGCGGGGCACGGCCCAGTTCGACCTCGAGGCCATGAAGGTCGTCTGGGCCGGCTCGAAGGACGCCCTCGATCTCGCCGACCGGATCTCTCGCCTCGTCGCCAGCGATCCGGTGAGCATGCCCCATCCTTTATGATTCTTTCTAATCCTTGGCAATGATCTGCAATTGGGTCATGTTATGGATCTCTGTTTTGTTAGGGGTCATTTTGAAATACAGAATTTTGCCTGTGAAAAATTTACAGTTTTGATGCCCCTTGATGAGTATGGAAACCAAGATGTGTTTTTTTTGGGGGTAAATTGCACTTTAGCCCCCTGAAGTTTAGCCCAAAATCACTTAACCCCATAATAGTTAAGAAAGTACATTCCCCTCCCCCCCCATTCAATTCAGCTTTGATTAGATGGAAATTAACAAAATAGGAAAAATTAGTAGTTGACAAATGGGGGTATTGTGCCAACATTTAAAGCTATAGGGACCGATTTGGAACAAAGGCTAAACTTCAGGGGGGTAAAGTGTAATTGACCTTTTTTTTGAAATTCTTGTTGGTGTTGATGATTTTGATAATCTTTAAGTACTTGTTTTATATATAAAAAAGGGATTGAACTCATACCATTGTTCCATCCAACTGCTTTTCTAACTATATAATATATATTAGGCTCATAGGCTCAGATATATATATATATATATATATATATATATATATATATATATATATATATATATATATATATATATATATATATATATATATATATATATATATATTAATGTTTGGTGGTTTAACTATTTTTTATTCCAATATGCCGTGTTTTTTTTTGTAATAATGCGATTTTGTACAATAAACTTACATATCTCGATTTATATCTGTTAAATGTTTTTATTTATTTTAATATTGAGGTTTCTGTGGTTTCCAATGTCAAGGTTGTATTATGTATCAATTGTTTGGTTTTATGTGGACGCTAACGAGAGAGACATTAACAGGAATTCCGCAAGGATAATCGGACAAGGCTTGGGCGGAAGGAATTGTTCACGAGCACTCTAAGAAAAGCAGCCCATGCATGGAAACGAATTAACGAGCTCCATCTCAATGGTATTTTTTTAGTACCTTATATAATTTTGTGTCCTCATGTCCAACTTACTAACTTTTTTCTTTAGGGCCTTATATATTATCTTGGAAGAAATTCCAAGAATTATCATATGGGAAATCTGCATAAATTCTAAGAACTATCTTATCGGAAATCTACGACAAAGCAATTCAAAATTTTCATGATACTAGCTATTTATCTCAATAAATATTTGCAACAATTATTTCTTGTTCTAATAGGTTTGTGTTACTTCTTCTATGATTGTCCTATAGGGAAAGTTCTTAGGAGATTATGTTTCTAAAGTAGAAGTTTTCAATATGTAGTTTGACTAGCATATCTTACGTATTTTTCTTTTTTGTCAAGAACCTACAATATATACAAAAGTTAAGTGATTTCATCAATATTAATACCTGAATTCTTAATTTTGTCAAGAACCTACAATTTTTTTGATAGCAAATCTTATGAGTTTAGTGATTTTTACCAGGTATGGTGTATGAATATCTACTCTCGAATCTTGATAGATTTGATGTTCTAAGTTCTTACACCATCATATTATTGATTAAAATCATTAAACCACTAGAAGAAATTAATTGAAAAAGTCTTAAGATTGACCAATTTAAAAACTTTTGGAGAACGTTTCGATTTGTTCGAGCGAACGATTGGATGTATTGTTCATTGGTCTCCACAATTTGGTGTTGGATGGCAGGTCTTACATCTTGAAACAAATTAAAAAAAAAAAACATTGTAGAAAGTCGAATGGCCTGGACTCAGGGTTTAAAATTACAAAAATAACTCAGTTTTTGATGAATTTTGTAATATTTTTGTCCTTCACATTTCATTTCGAGGGTCCAAAAAGTAATATTTTGAGTAATTTTGGAAAATTTTGAACCATGGTCTAGGGAGGTGTGTACTCTTGGGAGAGTAAGAGGATGCATGAAAGGATCGCTATGGGTGCAAAATCTGACCGTGGGACGCACTCACAGGCCCACTACGATGACAGTGGGCCTGCTAGCCCAGCCTGGGCCCCCCGAAGACGATAGTGGGACCCGCCAGCTTGCCTGGGGCCAACGAAGATGACAGTGGGATCCACCAGCTTTGTTTGGGGCTACAAAGACTGTCC
Organism: Chamaelirium japonicum; assembly: GCA_947650365.1. Classification (NCBI taxonomy): domain Eukaryota; kingdom Viridiplantae; phylum Streptophyta; class Magnoliopsida; order Liliales; family Melanthiaceae; genus Chamaelirium; species Chamaelirium japonicum. Next base: position 51,384,339 of record OX393555.1, read on the forward strand.
GGGGCCCGATACAATAGGCTACATAAACCATCTCGGGACCCGAATATTCCCAAACCTCAATAAATAGCGGATCCTATAAATAATCTAGATCGGAATTTATTATTCCCAAATCCATTTCCTGTTTTCTAGAGCCATCAGATGTTTTTGGAAAGCAGACTCTAGTCTAACTTACTTTGCCCTCTGTTTACTTGTATAAGCACTCCTCGGCTTGTCGATAATAACTGTACTTTTTTTAGAGTTAGTAGATTCAAGATTGCGTCTTACCTCACGGAGACGTAGGCTTCGACCGAACTTTGTCACCACTTCTTGTGTCGACTCTCTCTCTACTGTATTTTCTATACTCAACCATAGTCACCAAGTTCGGGTTCGGCAATAAGCCAGCAAGGGTAAAACTCGGAAAAGTTCGGCGAAAATCGGAAAGTTCGGAAAAAAAAAGGTGAAAGTCAGGAGAAAAAATGGGTTCGGGTTTTAATCGGCGACGGTGAAATTTGGAAAAAATCGGTAAGTTCAGGACCTTCAAAAGTCAAGTTTTTAGGTTACATTTAAACAACTAAGATATTTCTAACACAACTTATAAGATGATAGGTCAACAATAAATCAATTATGTTAATCATGCAACTATGCAAATGCAAGTAACCAACAAAACAACCACCTGATAAAGTAACATACTAAGTTACGAACATCATGATAAGTTGATTACGACATCCCAAAAGAAAATATTACAAAACTTTAGATATTCATTGTCCAATAGCTATTAATCAAAATAGAATAGAAAATAGAAACTAAGTATCCATCATGTCGTCGAGAGCATCCAATGCCAAACTTGCATCATTCTCTTTTGCTTCATTCTCTTCATCCTCCATGAATTCAATGTCATTAGACTCACCATCAGAAGAAAGTTGAATTTCAATATCATCGGATTCATTGATACAGTCACAAAGTTTGGCAAAAAAAAAATGCATTTTTTAACCTTTTTTTTTCAATGAAAACGGCAAAAAAACGAAAATTTTGGTAACCTGTAAAAATTGGGAAAAAAAGGGTAACAAATCGGCTGCTCATTACGTCGCATTTTAAGCACGTTTTTTTTCAAAAAAGCGCCAAACTTTGTTACTATGTGCTCAACAACGTCTGCTCGCTGCAGTGTACCGCACTCAAAGCTCAACCCTCAATCGACTGTTGGTGGAAAACTGTACGAAAGTCGTAGTTTTGCTCTACAGTTTGGCACTGTCTATGGGATCGAGTGTAGCTCCGTTCGTTCCGACAATCGATTGGTTGGGCAGTAGCAATCTATTGATCTTCAACCTTTGTTAGGCCTATCAATCGGGCTGGGCTGAGTCGGTCAAGGTTGTGTCTAAACCTGGCCCGAACTCAAGGTGGCCCTCCCAAGCTTGAACTCGGCCCAAAGTTTTACAATCATGTTCAGCCCAAATTCAGCCCATTTTCCTTCTCTGATTTCGGGCTGGCCCAAATAAAAGCATTGTGAGAGAAAAACTTATGAAAAAATAACATTCGCTATACTTCTATAATTTATAAGTAATAATTCATCTCATCATTTCATTAAAACATAACATCTTTGTATGAGTAATTTACCTAAAATCGTAGGCATACATAGAGTAACAAAAACTATAAGATTCTAAACAATAGCAACTCTCACTAAAAGTCAACTTGTGCATAACTTTATCTCCTAAATAAGTAAAATATATCGAGAGGGGATGGTTCAATAAACTAATACACCCTTACTATTTCGGGTTCGGGCCTAAAACGGACCGAGCTTAACATGGCTAGAATTTGGCCCGAACTCAAGGTCGGGTTTGAAATCATGTCCAACCCAAGTTCACATAAACCTCGGCTCAAATTTTTTCGGGCCGAACAAACGGGTATTGGGCTAGCCCAGTCCAATTGACAGTCCTAACCTTCGTGCTTCCCAGTTCTTACTGGCCAAGCAATAACAATCGATTGGTTCGAGCATCCTGTCTGTCTCCATCGCTGCACAGGAATGGCAAAGACAAGACCAACGGATTAGCCGGATGGGATGTACAAGCATCTAGATCCACAAAAGCCTACGACGCACTCCATGAGTCGCATGTACTAGGCGAACCAACAGCGGCCTGATCATCAACCTGCTGACTCTCGGAGTCACAGGTTAGCAGATCGGACCGCTCAATCTCAACTCGAAGGACACCTTCTGCAGTTGCGTTCGATTTCCCAACGCTTCGGGAAGGCTCATGCTATCTCTTGATTGGTAGCACAACATCCTAACCGGCTCTATCTCCCAGTTCGGGGTTTTGGCCAATCTCTTCATGTTCCCTTGCGTTATAAACCCGAAACCCAACATTTTTAAGCTAGATTCCGTTTAGCTGAAGTCTTAATCCATTCCAATACTGAACCCAACCAGCAATTTGTTAAACTCCCAAACCCATTAAAACATTGACTTGCAAGTTGCAATTCAGTAGTCCCACTTAGACGTTGTTGGTGTCGATTCGAAGCCCACTATGAGCCGGATCCAATTAAGCCATTCTCATATCTTTGTAGTGAGTCAGTAAATCCAAATCTGTTGACCCTAGTCACATAACGAGTATTGGGAGTATCTAAAGAAAATCACTTCTTAGTAAATATTTTAGACGTCTGTGGTCATTTATATATTAAGATTAATTTATAAACACATCTGAATTTGTCTCCGTGTCGAAGATTTTAGGAAAAAAATTGAGCTTTGTTCTATTGTACCATTTTCAGCCCGTAATCGAATTTGTGTCTTGGCACCATTGATTGTAATGACATAATTTTTTCAAGTCATTTATGACTACTGCAAATTTCTTTAAAAATGGTTGCAATACTTTCTGCAGCTATTCCTATTGTATTTGTTAACTTCATTAATTTATTTTGCTCAGAGTACAGTTTTCTAGAGGATGTCAACATGCCTATCACTGAACTGAATTTTTTGCAGTCCTTTTGATTGTGATTGCAGTTGTTTGTTATTGTAATTTTTAGTTTAGTCATGAGCCTATGGTTTTCTTCTTTCTCTGCCTTTATATCAATAGTCTGATTATGCAATGTTTTGTTTAACAGAAGCAGAGGCGTCAATGATGAGATTTTTTGTGGATGAACCTGCTTATGTGGATTTGCATTGGGTTGGTACCTTGTTCCTTGTCAAAGTCGCACATATTTTGGCATATTATTGATAAATAATAAATCATACTTATTTTGAAATATGCCTCAATGATTATTGGTGCTTAGTTTTATTATAACTACCTGTTTCTAGTTTTCTGCTAATATATAGAGATATTGTTAGAATATTAGAAATTTACGTTAACTAATTTACAATTGAATGATGTACTTACTTTGATGGACAACTAAATTAGAACCTATTTAAAAATTATGGTCTTTAAGCATATGTATGGATGAAATTAATATGGTTCAGTTACCACTGCAAATTGTGACCGGTCGCAGATGAAGTAAGTTTTTGAATTACAAGAAACCAAAGTCCACATTTAAGTTTTTTGTAGCATTTAGAGTTGATAGTTTTGGGTGAGAATCTAGAGTTGATAGATTTCCTTTTATGACCTATATCATAGAATTATTTGAGTGACTATGTATTATAAGAGGTAAGGGTGAAGGATCCTCCTTGATGGGGGTGAAATTCAAAAATAGCGTTCCCATAGAAGGGAGTAAACTTGGGTGAAATTGATCGGAAAAAATTAAAAAAAAGCATCCTAGTAAAGGGGAGTAACTTATGCATATCTGTAATGGAGATTTTGTTTGGTCCATTTTGAGCATTATATGTTGAAATATCTGTTTATACCAGAAAAATTGTAAGGTTAGTCATTTATCCAAGGCTACATAGTTTCCACCCAAGCATATGCGTGCACCCACATACACTGATGCTCATGCACTCCTCCCATGCTCTTTTGTTTTTTTAGACCCATGATCTCTCTTTTGGCACCAAGATCAAAAGATACTAAGAAATAAACCAAAAAAATAAAAAAATCCCTCACACCACAGGTTAAGATGAAAATGACTCTACAACCCCTTTTGGCCATATACTGCATGCCTGCTTTGTTCATACTTTCGTAATATTAAGGTAAAATGCCATAGATTAATATACTAATACCATCCTTGGATTCGATTTTGTTATATTACTAGTACTAATCCTGTGCAATTCATAGACGGTTACGATGTTGCTTGATTGGAACGCACATCGGGCACCAAATCCGTTAGAGAGAGAGAGAGAGAGAGAGAGAGAGAGAGAGAGAGAGAGAGAGAGAGAGAGAGAGAGAGAGAGAGAGACTCCTCATAGGCAGGGGAAGCAAAAGAAAAGTCTTTCTTTTATAGTACAAGTTAGACGATGCAGACGCAACGCTATACCTAGAGTCTGATTTGTTTTCACAGTCTGAATCTCAGATTGAAATCCTACATAGAACCTCCTTAGGGAAGGGAGTCTAGCTAGATCGAGAAGAACCTTCAAATGATGAACCAATGTTTTAAAAAGCGTTAGGCGCTAGTCAGGCGGTGGAGGGCCTAAGGACCTAGGCGCTTTGGCTTTTTTTAGTACTTTAATTATTATTTGGATATTATATATATATATATATATGTTTTAAAAATATTATAAATTCAAGATTATCCCAACCTTTATTTTAAAGAGCATGTATTATTTATATAACCATAAACTCAAGATTAACAAGAACAAAAACAAGCATGATATTATGAGATAATATCATAATATCCATGATATTAGTACAATCCAAAATATAAATTCAAGATTACCAACAATAAAATAGCATCTATACGCTTTCTAGCGCCTAGGCCCACCTAGCGGCCTGGGCTGCTTTTCTGCACTGCATAGAGGGTAGGCTGGGTGGTGGGTGGGCATTCTAGCGCCTAGGCGCCACCTAGGCTGCTTTTTAGAACACTGGATAGAACTAGAGTCGGGAGCCGCATAAATAGGCACGATAGAAGGAAAAGGGTTTTGACTTTAGTCCCTATGTCTCGTACCCTTTCCCTTTGGATAGGGAATCCATAGGAAGAAGCAGGAAATCACACAAGGAATGCCTCTATTTATGCCTGAACGCATGACTTCTTTCTTTGACGCCTTATGAGAGAGAGAGAGAGAGAGAGAGAGAGAGAGAGAGAGAGGTGCTTTGGCATCACTTGGCTAATTGGTCATCTTAAGTGCAGTCTTGAGTTCTAGTACCAGAGTGTCACGAAATAAGTCCAAGGTGAAGCTTCAAAGATAGACACAAATGAAAGTCCTCAGGCTTAACTTTATTATACTCATTAGAATATCCTATGGACAAAGGTAAAGGACTTAGAGGCTTGAGATAGCCCTTTGATGCATTAGTTGCTTATAGTCATTAGGGCTAGCCAAACCATGGTGTACTGTTTGCCTTACCCCGAAACCTAATTTGAATTTAGGTTTCGTACTTCCATGGTTTATCAAATGCACATTCATCTGTTTTACAGTGATCGTGTTTTATCGTGATTCGTGCACGTCGAAGATCGAGGGTTGTACCGTTACATGGAAAACTTTCTAAGTGTTGAGACTGCCTATTCTTACTATGCTGTTTGGACTATTAAACTGGCAGCCCGAGCCACTCAGTCCTAACTACATTGGTACTTGGGGTTCCCATATGAATCTAGGGTCCTAACTCCGGTCTGGACTACCTCAGCTCAGATAGTCCCGATTGCCTAGTTAAGTGGTTCGGACCACCATAGGCTGACGGTCCCCAGGACCACTGCATTTAGCAGTCCGGACCACTGCTAAAAAACTCGTGAGTTTTGTGCAGTTTTTAAGTCTTTTCTTCACTGTTGATGGTCCGATCCAATGGCCATTGATTTGGTGACCTATGGTTTGTGTGTGTGTGTGTGTGTGTATATATATATATATATATATATATATATATATATATATATAGAGAGAGAGAGAGAGAGAGAGAGAGAGAGAGAGAGAGGAATGTTACAGTGAGTTGTGAGCTGAAGGAGAAATTGAGCTGCACTCACTTTGATCCCCCTAGAAGTTTTAGAATTTGATGAAATTTGGTGAGGGTGTTGTCTAGGGTAAGATGATTATCCTCACTAATTTTCATCAAATTTCAAAACTTCTAGGGTCATCAAAGGTAGAAGCTTTATCTAGCCGTCCACAGTAGGATTAGTTTTTGATTATTTATCTGTATTTTCGTCTTGTGCATAGGCCTATTTTCACTTTATGCCTTATTTTAGTTGTTTTTAGTATTATATTGCCTGGTATGTATGAAACCTAAACCTTATTTAATGGCCTAACATTTTTTTCTTATGAGATGAATAAAAAAAATTCAGCATTTTGCTTGTTCTATTAAGAAAGGAGATGTCAACAAGAGTACCTAGATGAGAAATCTAGAACATGGTGAGAAGCTAGGCATAATCTATCCCTCTCTTTCTCTTGTGTTTGATCTTGCTAAGCATTATCACCACCATCATCATCAAGCCATGATCAACCTCGCACCCCAACCCTTTTTGGCACAAGATCTTGCGCCCTTGCATCACCTATGGTCCCACGTCCCTGGCCTTCTCACAGACACAGTCGCTCATGGGATCCTGTCCCCATTGGCTTGTTGCGCCGGTTCCTTCGGCTTTGCACCATCATTTTGTCGACACTAATGCCGTTCCGCCATATAGCTACGCCAACATCCACACCCCGGTGTTCCTTTTCTTATGGTTTCCTACACTAAATCTTGCCTTGTTTAGTTCTATTTTGAATTCTCTTGTTGCTGATTTTGTTTTAGTTTTGTTCAATACATGACCTTGAGACTATTGGTACACTACGATTTGAGCCATTAATATTTTCTTAGAAATCTAAAATGTATATAGGCTTTTAGATTGAATATCGACATCCCTAACACAACGAAGGTCTTTACTTACGAACGATAATCTGAATCAAAACTAGAATACACTACTTGCTTGCGATTAGGTCTATTGTATTTCATTTTCATTGTTTTTATTATTCTGAATAGCTAAGTTGGATTGACAAATACCTACGTCTGAGTTCTTCCACATCATGTGTAGGGCTTTATCTCATCGGTCCTGCATCATACCCATAAGAGGGAATAGGTGAATATAATTAAAAATCATATTTTTTAATTTATGAAAATGTCAACAAATTGTCTTTTAAGGCAAAACCCAAACATGACTGAATCGAGCCAGAGAACTAGAGCCATCAACAACCGTACCCTCTCCCCAAATCTTGTCAGAGCTTTAGGCCCCAAGTAGAAGTCCTATGCTGAGCAGCTGACATCGAAGATAGCCTCGACGAGATCGGTCTGGGCTTGCACGGTAGGAGGGAGGCCGAGTCGTGGGAGAGGTTTCAGTTGACGAGCAGGCGAAGGCTTGGCTCGCGCGCGTGCGTTTGTGTGTGTGCTGCGGCTACTGTTGAGCATCTTGGAGAAGTGGCTGGCGACCTATGAGGGGATCCTAATATCAAGGGTGGCGAGTGCGATTATGACACTGGAGAAGTAGCTTGGTGTGGGTGCAGAGGTAATGGTGGAATCCGATTTTGATGATTGAGAGTTCGCTAGCATCATATCAGGTTTAAGGTTAGGGTTTTACAAGTTTCGAGCAAGAGATCAGAGTGAAAAGGAGGTGGGGTGCTGGTGTTTGTTAATCCCATTCGACCTGACTTGACCTTAACCACAAGAGCCGACCGAAAACCAGCAAATATCGGATCCGACCGCATATCATATCCGACGCACATGACAGAACCCGTAGACTGGTTTGGTCTTCAATACCAGATTTTTTTGTTTTGTTTGTTCCTCATTCTCTGACCTGATAACTTTTTTTTCTATTTGATTATTGCTCGCTTTGATTCCTTATCTGTCCTTGTATCTTTTATTGGTTTGATTATCGTCCACTTTGATTTTTAATATTTTTTGGTTTATCATGATTATGTTTGTTTATTTGCTCGACCTGATACCTTTTTTTCTTTCTTTCTGATCTGATGCTTTTTACTGTTTGATTATTGACTGCTGATCATTTTTTATCCATTGCTTTTTAGTTTTACTATTTCTGATCCCATCCCGAATAGGTCCTGTTTTGTGGTACTGCACTGATCAATGGTTCATCTCTGACCATCTGCTGCCAATCTGACATAAATCTGGCAACTAGATTCTGCCAGCATTCGTCTCATGTTGATTGGCACATTTGTCTAGTGGTGCACTAGCCTCTGACTTCTTATTGTGAACAATATCTAGCCTTTTGCGCTGCATCAATGTCCATAAAAAAAATGATGTACATACTCATCTACACGATCATCATCGAGCTCATGATGCTTTACTAACAAACTATTGGTATTACCAACTTGAGTTTGAGAGTGTAGAAAATTATAAGATTGCCTTAGTGTATTTTTTACCTGGGTCTGAGTAATTATCTTTGTGAATGCGTGTGTGGTATTTCTTGTACGTGGGAGTATTATTGTAGTTGCTTACACATGCTTTCTATATAAAGACAACCTTCTCACACTGTAGAAATCTGTTGTCAAAATAACAGTCTCCTTAGAAATTGTTCTACCTGATTATTGGGTGGAGATGGTTCACTAAAATCTGCATTTTTGAATGGGTGATTCACCACCATAAAATTATCTGGCAAAAGGAATTTGATATATATGTTATTAAAGCCCTGATGTTATTGGTATTTGATGACCCTTCTAGTTCAATAGGTCAATGGTATCTCTTTATGATTTCAGTTGGATGGTGTAACTTTAATGGCATCCTCTTTATTGATGTATGATTTGGTCGTTGTTTATCGTATCTTGGATTTTCCACAATCTTTGTTGTTCTCAGAGGTGTCTATGTAATTGCTGATGGCCGATCTCCTATGACATTTCTGTAGTTGAATTGATCAATCTTTTTTACAGGGCATGTTTGTTCCTGCTATAAAAGGACAAGGAACTGATGAGCAGCAGCAGAAGTGGCTACCTTTGGCCTATAAGATGCAGATAATAGGCTGCTACGCACAGACTGAACTTGGTCATGGTTCCAATGTTCAAGGCCTTGAAACAACTGCAACTTTTGATCCCAAAACTGATGAATTTATCATTCATAGTCCCACTCTAACTTCAAGCAAAGTAAGTACTGATGGTGATTAGACAACTTTTTCAATGTTGTCATGATAGTGTTTAAGATGGACAATTTCTTTATATTTATTTATTTTTTCATCTTTCTTTTAGTAACTCTTAATTATTTGCTTTCTTCTACATGGTTCTTGGAACCTACTGTTTGTTTATGCTGCTTATGAAATGACTTTTCCTACTGTATCTATGATGCTTTTATATTTCATTGTCATGGACAGTGGTGGCCTGGTGGCTTGGGGAAAGTTTCTACACATGCAATTATTTATGCTCGCCTCATCACTGATGGACAGGACCATGGAGTAAATGGTATCTATTACACATCACGTTTAAAAGACTTGCAATTTTCATTCCTTTGTCGCACTAGACTTCTAACATGTTGTAATTTCCAGGTTTCATAGTCCAGTTACGAAGTTTAGATGATCACTCACCTCTTCCTGGTATCACCATTGGTGATATTGGAACCAAATTTGGAAATGGTGCGTACAACTCAATGGATAATGGTGTTCTACGGTTTGATCATGTGCGAATACCAAGAAATCAAATGTTGATGCGGTTCGTTCAGCCTTTGCTTTTTGTCATTTAATATTATCTATATCCTTTTCTTTGTCGTACTTGTTTGTGTCCTGGCAATTGACAGTATTTGTTGAATCTATGACTTGTATATCTTCAGTCTTGCATCCATGTATTTATTTCAGTGATTTTGCGAAAGCATGAATTCTTAATTTTCCTTGCAAAAGTCGAATCACCTCAACGACATACAGCTGACCACTTGTATTTTACATTATATTTGAATAGGTAATAAATTAAATCAGCTTAGGGGGTGTTTGGCATCATTCCGGAACAATCTATTTCCATTCCGAATTCCATGGTTTGAAAATAACGGCTGGTAATTGTTCCGGTGGAATGAAGGACTTGGGAACTAAAAAATATCACTCCGGCTGTTTCTATGGCAACCGGAATGCTGGACCATCAAATTGCATTAGAAATAGTAATTGGCGGTAATAGCCTCTTCTGGAAGAGGATTAAAGGGAACAGCTGTTCCACATACCAAACACCTCCTTAGTGTATTGTGGATTTTACGGAGAAATATGATTGGATAAATCGGAAGTCAAAAACTTTGTGTTTGGTCGGGTGATGTTGGAGGTTATGCAAAATTATTATTGATTCAATGAAATTGGAACTCATGGGAGACTGTCAATGAATCCCTACACATCAGTCACATTGTACTAAATAAGGAAAGAATGGAACGAAAGAGTCTAAGAAAATCCAATTTAATGGATAATTAAAATTTAGCGTGAGCACAATGGTTTAATGTGACAAAATGTCAGTTATGGTTTTCAAAGAAATATCCAAGATTACCTTTTCTAGGGCATGGGATTGAGCCATTTCAGGTCAGTTGTCATGCTATATGGTTATGAGATGGTAAACAATTTTAACTTAACAACGGTTATGTTGTTTTTTTTTTTGCAACTAGGGGAATAGTGAAGTTATCTTTCATTATGCATCTCTTAATGAAGGTTTTGGTGTATTTTTTGTGTTTGAGGTTGGTCTAGTGCCTTCAAGTAAATCTCCTAATAGGAAAAGTTGCATTGCTGACATTTTGATAACATTAGGATATGTTGAACCTTTGGGATGATGCACGATCTCCAATTAGTCATTAAAAACAGAGGGTAGTTTATTTGCTAATGTCCTTGCTACAGTCTGATCAGCTAAAAATCTTTATGGTTCTAATTTGTGATTAAACTAATCGTGAAAAACGACAATCTTGTTCACAATCTACATCGATGAGGAAGTTTTGGAAAATTCTATTAGAAAAGATAAAAAATTCATGATTAGAAGAAACTCTCTCAGTCGAGTAAGAAAATAGTGATTGCTCAGCAGTTTGAATCGACTTAGCCAGTATTTATTTTAATTGGGGTGTGATGCGGGAGCAGATTCGACAAGCACATGTTTCGAGGCTTGAATAAGAATAATATAATTATTTTCGGATTTAATAATTCTTTAAAAAAGTATTTTCGGAATAAAATATAAAATTCGGAATAAAATAATTATTTTATTCCGAAATTATTATTTTAATCCGAAAATATGTTATTTTCGGATTTATTAAATATGGTAGTTTTAAAAATATCTTTTAGGAAAGATTTGGATAGATTTAGGTATTTTAAATTTAGTAGTAGTTATCTTTATTTATGGATAATTTTAAAGATAGGGATATGATGGATTAGGAAGTTAATTAGGTGAGATCTTTATCTCAACAATGGTTATCATCTTTATCTTTATTTTAGGAAGTTGTTATTTTTGTTATTCTGTTAAATCATATGAGCTTATCTCTTATGATCTTATCTGTTAGAGTTTTTTTTTTATTTATTTAAAGGCCATGAAGCCCCCCATTGTAATTTTATTGATTGAATGATGAATGAAAAAAATGGCAATTATTTGCTTTGATTCCTGTGAGAGGTTTCGTATTGCGTTCCTGAGAGAGGATCGAAGAGCGAGAGGCTCGCCGGCGTGAGGTCGGATTACCGTCGGTGCGAGGCCGACAACCCCCTTCACCCTTCCATCCCCTCCCCTACGCTATCGCCACGATCGTCCTACGTCAGATTTGGTATCAGAGCCCTGTCATGACGTCCTATCATCATGATCAATCCCCCTATATTCGATCTAACCATGCCAATAAGTTCCTCCATTCTCTTCATGCAATTGAGACTGAAGTGTACAAACGCTTCGTCCAACAACTCCAAAAATATCCGTTTGTTTACTTTCGCCCTCCATCATCCAATTTGGAGTTCACCATTCATTCCCTTGTTGGAGAACGAGCTATCTCTCTCGGCCTCCCAAAGAAACCATTTACCGACTGGGCTTTGCGTATGCACTTGCGACCAGAGATCACAGAGATCGAGGCACATTCTGTTCTCGACGACATAGAGAATAAGTTGGCGCGACGACGATTGCAGAACAAGGAACTTGTCAGACGTCGGAGTCGAACCGAGTTCTTCCACTCCTTATCCAGTAAGAAGTCCATGTCTCCTACGGAGTCTCCCGTTCCGATGCCTCCACCTGTACCAGAGCCTGTCGTGAAGTCACCACCACTAGATGAGTATTCTTCACCGCTCGTGCCACCACCTGCGGTGCTTGCACCGCCGGCTCCACCCGCACCAGTGGCGCCACCTCCAGCAGTGCCACCAGTGGAGATTCCTGACGACATTCCACATCCGGACGAGTTTTCGAGTTCGACAGTCGATGATCTTCTACCTGCTACGGTACCGCCGATCGAGTCTCCTCGTTCTGCAGTACCTCCAGTGGATCTTCTATCTCTGCTTTTGCCTCCAGTAGAGCATTCACTACCTGCAGAGCTGTTATCGGGTGTCGACTTCAGTACACTAGTCCCGACAGTTGATTTCCTCGGGTTAGACCTTACACCCTCGGCTCGGGTACTCCTCCAGTTTCACTTGTGTGTGCATTCATTCAAACTGGACTACTTCAGCCACTACTCCAGCAGACTGCTTGTATGGGATCCAGGAGGCGATTGTTTGATGATACGACATCCACTACAGGTTCTCCACCATCAGCTACTGACTTTGCTTCCTGCCTGGGCCTCACAGAACTCGAGGACGAGTTCTTTCATAGCTGAGGAGTTTGATGCGAGAGCAGATTCGACAAGCACGTGTTTCGAGGCTTGAATAAGAATAATATAATTATTTTCGGATTTAATAATTCTTGAAAAAAATATTTTCGGAATAAAATATAAAATTCGGAATAAAATAATTATTTTATTCCGAAATTATTATTTTATTCCGAAAATATGTTATTTTCGGATTTATTAAATATGGTAGTTTTAAAAATATCTTTTAGGAAAGATTTGGATAGATTTAGGTATTTTAAATTTAGTAGTAGTTATCTTTATTTATGGATAATTTTAAAGATAGGGATATGATGGATTAGGAAGTTAATTAGGTGAGATCTTTATCTCATCAGTGGTTACCATCTTTATCTTTATTTTAGGAAGTTGTTATTTTTGTTATTCTGTTAAATCATATGAGCTTATCTCTTATGATCTTATCTGTTAGAGTTTATTTATTTATTTATTTAAAGGCCATGAAGCCCCCCATTGTAATTTTATTGATTGAATGATGAATGAAAAAAATGGCAATTATTTGCTTTGATTCCTGTGAGAGGTTTCGTATTGCGATTCTGAGAGAGGATCAAATAGCGAGAGGCTCGCCGGCGTGAGGTCGGATTACCGTCGGTGCGAGGCCGACAACCCCCTTCACCCTTCCATCCCCTCCCCTACGCTATCGCCACGATCGTCCTACGTCAGGGTGTCACACCCGAAAAATGTATAGATGCTTCCATCCACTCTGGACTAAAGCATCTTTACTGCTACATCTTTTATCATGAACAATATTCAATTTAATAGATACATAGTTTTTGTTTGTTTTTAATTACATTTATCTTGAGTTTTCTGATACCATATTCTCTTTTCACACAAATACAACCAACAAACTAGTGCATCTGTGTTACTTAATGATATTAGATATGATATTAGACACTTCATACATGTTCCTATTTCGTCAACATTTTGGGTCTGCCGCAACCCCCTTACCTTCTGGGTCAAGCTACATCTATGAAGCACGGGTATGGGTATGGGTACGAATACCGGTACGGAAACAATACGGTACGTTGATACAACAAAACGTTTTACAAAGTATGGTATGGGTACGGCGGGGTACCTATATAATATTTTTAAAAATAATTTTAGTATAATATCAATGAATTTATTTATAATTAGTACACAATTTAGTAACAAAAAATTTACAATTATTTTTATCTTATTTTTATTAAATTTTTTCTATTTTTTGGAAATTTTTTTCCTCAATTTTTATATTTTTCAATCCAAAATCATTCGTTGAAACTTGGAAACATTCAAAGACGTAGATGATCATATGGAACATACACCATAGGCTATCTAAGTTTGAGGCGGCTTACCTCTTCTTATGAAGATGAAACCAATATTTAGAACTTACCCTCTTCACAATGATAAAACTCGAAGCTTGATTCTTCTTCTTTCTTTCGCACTTGTATCTTTGACGGTGTCTTTGACAGATATGAACTTGAGTATCTTCACTTTGTCCTTTAGCGTTCCATAAAACAATTACAACTATGCACAAGTTGTTGTCAACACAAAAACACTTACATTTAAGTTCCTGAACTTTAAAGTATTGTAAAAGAGTCAAATGGACAAGGGTGAAATAAGTTGTACATTCTGGTTATGGAGGTCTCCAAATCACATAATTAGGTGCAGCGATGACATACCAAAGATGCTTCGGCATGAATAGCTTTTGATTACTGATCATTTATTAACAGTGGTCAGTGTATTTATCGTTGAGATTGCTTATATCAAGAAATATTAAGTCAGATTGTGCTGAGGATATGTGTTGTCTACACACTTGTAAGGATGTTTTTAGTACAAATAATTTTAAATTTTCTTATCAAGAGAACTAACATTGAATTGCCTAAATCAAGCACTAGGACCTTCAACATTATATACTAAGATCTCAAATTGTGCTCCATAGAGGAATTTCTTTCTGGAGGTGATAGAGCTTGCTTCTTTGTTTATTTTCTGTGGAATAAATACTGTATCTCACTGATCAATGGTGTTGTATTAACTTTGCTAGTTTCAATTTGTAAAGGTTATCATTGACCTTTACTTTACTGTAAGTTCTGATTTCCTTTCAACATCAAATTATACGTTCAATCTCCTTCCATGTTACCATAAAAAAGTAGTTTAGTGACTGCTGCAACTATCCTAGACTTCTAAAATTACATAATTAGCAAGCTCTTATCTTAGGTATATGGGGTTAGTTTTGTTTGTTTGAAACCAAATATCAACAATACAATAAAATGCTGCAGGGTTTCTCAGGTTACAAGAGACGGAAAGTATTTGCAATCGGATGTTCCAAGGCAGCTAGTTTATGGGACGATGGTTTATGTGCGCCAGGCCATTGTTGCAGATGCTTCTAAAGCTTTGTCTCGGGCAGTTTGTATTGCCGTACGGTATAGTGCTGTCCGCAGACAATTCGGTTCACAGGATGGTGGTCCTGAGACTCAGGTACCTTTGTAAAACTAACCAAGCACTTCCGTGATATATTCACAACAAAGTTCTTGTGTGCTAATGATATTTCAAGATGGGAATATATTATATGGGCTTTGACTGTTTCATAAGTGCAATCCGGCCTTGGATATTCATACACAATTTTTATATCCTAGTGTATGTCTTCATTTGTTCTCTTTTTGAAAAATCTTAAGATAGAACCATGCATATTAGGTCATGATAATTGTGCCCTGACTAAAATTTTGCTTGACGTCTGGGCATGTAATTGAATCTATTTAGAATCTTTATTGTGTGTTTGTTAAAATTCTTTTAACATGTTCAATTCATACAAAAAAGAGAAGGAATCTGTTCCATAAGAATCATTGGCTGCTCTCATCAGAATGCTCTTGTGGTACTATCAAAAGTCCTGTTCTAAAGCAGATAACTCCTACAGCTGTGAAGTATTGTTCACTAAAAACAATCCCCCTACAGAGGCACAAAGAAAGGCATGGAAAAGATGTGGAAGGGAGCTGTCCTATTAAGGCATTCTTTTAGTCAGTCTCATAGGCCGTTGTGTTTGTCATACTTACATTTTGGATGTACAATTCTCATTCTTGGACTTCTTAATCAGATGTTAGGATGGGAATTAAACACCAGTGCAA
Organism: Chamaelirium japonicum; assembly: GCA_947650365.1. Lineage (NCBI taxonomy): Eukaryota > Viridiplantae > Streptophyta > Magnoliopsida > Liliales > Melanthiaceae > Chamaelirium > Chamaelirium japonicum. The sequence goes on from OX393555.1 coordinate 51,400,186, forward strand.
TAATAAAAAATAAATAGCTACATCCCTTTGATTTGATGTTTGTTTGATGAATCATTCATTAACTTTCTTTGAGATGCATCAAAGTGAGGATAATAAGGCCCCACAGCCAGATGGGTTTAATGATTATTTTTTTAAGGGAGCTTGGGAGTTGATCAAAAGAGATGTTTGGAATGCCACTAAAAACTTTCTTGAAACCGAAAGGATGTTGAAAGAGATTAACCATACCTTCATTTCATTGGTTCCTAAGGTTGAGAATGCAGTGGATATAAAGGAGTTAGATCCATCTCTTTGTGCAATAATCTTTATAAGATCTTTTTCAAAATTCTGGCTAATAGAATCTTTATAAGATCTTTTTTAAAATTTTGGCTAATAGACTACAGTTTTTTATGAATTGGTTGGTGTCAAGTTGTCAATCGGCTTTCATTCCCGAGAGAAGGCTAATTGATAATGTTCTTTTGGGAAATGAATTTGTGAAAGACTATTTAAAAAAAAGTTGTCCTATAAGAGGCTGCATCAAGTTGGATCTTTATAAGGCTTATGACACAGTGAATAAGAAATTTTTAATCCATACTCTGCATTGTATAAGATTCCCTGCTAACTTGATTAAATGGATAGAGGAGTGTTTGGGGGAACCTTCCTTCTCAGTTCTACTGAATAGATCATCTAATGGCCACTTCGTATCCAATAGAGGCTCGAGACAGGGTGGTTCCCTATCCCTTTTTCTATTCTCTTTAGTTATGGAAGGCTTAACAATAGCTCCGAAGGATGGATTGGAAGAGTTATAGCATTGGAAGGAGTTCAATGTTGTCCCATCTTATGTTTGCAGATGATATTATAATGTTTGTGAATCCAAAAAAGGAATCTCTTAAAAGAGCGGAAGGAGTCAAGAGTTTGGGAAAGAATCATGCTTGAATATCAGTAAAAGATAAAAGCTTGTTTTGTGTCCAAATATGTGGTGTGTGGGGAGGAATTGGCAAGTATTCTAGGTATTGGTTGGTCTTGGAGTTCTTAATGTAAGATACTTGGGGGTACCACTGTTTACCTCAAGGAAATATCCTAGTATGTTCTACCTATTGGTGGAGAAAATAAGGAAAGATCAGAATGTTGGCCTACCAATGCTCTATCTTTTGGAGGTGGATTGGAGTTTGCTAAGAGCAGTATCGATTAGGTTTATGTATTTTTGGAGTGGTTCTTTCTCTTTGCATGTGGTCACATGAATTATTATTGAGAAGATGGTTAGGAAGTTCTGGGTGGGAGTAAGAAACCACGTCAAGTGGGAGAATGTCTCTTTGCCCAAAGAAGAAGAGGACCTGGAATTAGAACCATTAAAGATGTGAAAAATGTGGCTAGCTACATCAGATTATGGTGGATCCTATTGAAGCACTGTAAAGATCTTTGGCCAAGATGGATGATTCGGAGATATGTAGCAGACCAGAATTTTCAGGTTGTGAGTCCTACTAAATCTCCATCTGATGTGTTGGCTTCAAACATTAAGTTCTGAATTAAAGATGGTAGGAAGGTGGACTTTTGGTGAGATCCTTGGCTTAATGGTGTTAGCCCTTTCCTGAAGGTGGGAATTTTCTCAGTGATTGAATTGTCAGTTGGGATGGCCTATGGTGGAGCAGTTCTTAATGAATGGGAATGGGTGTTGCCTAACCCTAGCACTAGTGCTATGAGAAGGCTATTTGTAGAAATATCAGATGTGGAATTGGATGATCTTGAAGATGAAGACACTATAGAGTGGAAAGGGACTATAGATGGATCCTTTTCTCTTAAGTCAGCATGGAGTTGCATAAGAACGGGGGAGGGGGGAGGTAAAGATTTGGGCAGATATTGTGTGGAATCAAGTTTCTCCACCTAGAATTTCCTTTACTTGTTGGAAAGCAGCTTGGGGGAGGCTTGCAACTCAACATCATAAGCAAAAAGGGGACTATTATTAATATGTGTGTGCTCTACAAACAAGATTTAAAATCAATGCAGCATTTGTTCTTCAGTTGTAGGTTCTCTTATGAGGTGTGGCCTGTGTGGGAAAGCCGTTGCAAGAATATGCAGTGGAGCACTGAGCAGGTATGGATATCGTTTGATGATGTGGTGGAGTTTATACGTGGACTTCCACAGGGTAGATCAGATAAGACTCTAATGGCGAAGTCTTTGTTGGTTGCAGTTGCTCACTTCATATGGGAGGAATGGAATCTAAGGATCTTTGAAGACAAGACCCCCTTTGCAGAATTGGTGTTGAAGCATATAGCATGACTGATAGTGGATGCTATTAGGCATGCACTACCGCCCGAGTCGTAGATCAGACAAGACCCCCTACCGCCCGAGTCGTATCATGGCACCAGTAATAGGAGGGACTAAGGATTATCGGAGTATAGTAGAGAACAGGGTTACGAGGGAGTAACATAAGTTTAGGATCACTAGAGTTCAACTCGCGTCACACTCTGGGTGGCTACGCGGGTTAATCGGATTAGGGCTGATTAACGGAACTTTCGGTGTGTCACCGGAACAGTTAATCAGGGATCCGGTTGGAGCTAGAGATCCCGAACCCTGAAGGTTCCACCCTGTCGTTGCATATAGGAATTGTTCCCCGACCTAGTTGGATACGTTGGATGCGAAGTAGCACGATAGAGCGCAAGTCCGGAGCCAAAGAACCTAATTCACATGTGTTACGGGCCGTAGGGGTATTTTGGTAAATACTGAAATATGGTTCAGAACATATTGAATATGGATCTTAGATTGAGCAGAATAATTCCAGGAGCTCACAGGCGCTGACAGAACTCGATTCCGAGTAGCGCACCTCACTCAGTCTTACTTTCAGTTTTTCGCTTTTCGTGAAGGGCGTTTTCGTCCGGACTTCACGATAGACACCCGGAAGACCTAAATCCGATCCCCCCTCATCCCTATCCACCTAAGGGCCGGCCCTAGGCTCGTTGGAGCCATGGGAGACCGGCCCTATAAAGGGAATAGATAGGGGAGGGGCCGGCCCTAGTGGCTCCCTCTCCTTTGTGGCCGAACCTATCATCCCCTCTCCCTCTTTGTGGTTTCGGCCAAGGAAAAGAGAGGAAGAAGAAGGGAGAAGGAAGAGGAAGGAAGGAGAAGGAAGAAAGGAGAAAAAGAGGAGGAGAAAATCTCGTGGCTCGCCATCGTCTTCGCAACGGATTCTTCCGTCGGCTCGAAATCCTTGCACTCAGAGACGGAATTTCGAGGATTCTTCAATTCGCAAAGGACAAGGTGCTATCCGATAGTTTCCCTTGCAATTCAAATGCAGTGGAGCACTGAGCAGGTATGGATATCGTTTGAAGATGTGGTGGAGTTTATACGTGGACTTCCACAGGGTAGATCAGATAAGACTCTAATGGCGAAGTCTTTGTTGGTTGCAGTTGCTCACTTCATATGGGAGGAATGGAATCTAAGGATCTTTGAAGACAAGACCCCCTTTGCAGAATTGGTGTTGAAGCATATAGCATGACTGATAGTGGATGCTATTAGGCATGCTGATCTCTCAAAGTTTGATCATTCTGAAGAGCCTCTTCTGAAGACCTGGAGTAATAGTTCCTAACTTCCTATTGATCTATGGTTCTAGGAGTAGAGTTGTTTTTTGCTGGTGTTTCGTCTTTTCAGTTGATCCTTTGTGGATTTGTGTTATCTATTTGTGTAGGTGTTGTAGGTTGGCCTTTTACTTGCTGATGGTCTCGTCTGTTTCTTGTGTTAGTGGATGTTGAGGGGGAGTTGCCTTTAGAGCGGGTGTGTGTGTTTGATTTTGGTTGCAGTGGTCAGATGCATATGCCTTTTTTTTGTCTTCTTTTTTGGGTTATTGTCAATGTCTTGTGAACTTGGTGATTGATTAATAAATTCACCGAGTGTGTTTTGTTTTTGTTTGGATTCAGTTGTTTGTAAAAACCTTTTCTGTTTGAATAAAATAGAAGATCGATTCACTCGTCAAAAAAAAAAAAAAACAAGAGAATTATTGAAACCCTTGAATTTTGTAAACTTGAAAAGAAATTTCATCAATGATGCTCCTTTTTGGCTAGGTGGACCTTAAATACTATTTTATCTTCTGGCAACTGATTAAGCCCTGGTCAATTGTCATTGACCATGCCCTAATAGGCTCTGACCTATGGGTTGGTGAAGCCCTAACAAGTGGTCATTGATCGGGCCCCAACAAGCTTTCGCCTCTAGGTTCTTACCTTTTGTTCAGTGGTTGGTGAAACTATGGCCAATTGTCACTGACTAGGCCCCAACAGACTGTGACCTATGGGTGCTCACCTTTCGGCAAGGAGTTGGTGAAGCCCTAGCCAATTATCACTGGCCAAGCCCCAACAAGCTGTGACTTGTAGGTGGTCGCCTTTTGGGTGAGTAGTTGGCGAAGCCCTGGACAATTATCACTGACTAGGCCCCTACAAACGATGACGTAGGTGCTAGCCTTTCGATTAGCAGTCAGTGCAAGCCATGGTTGGTTGCCACCATCGAAGCCCTTCATGGTTATAAAAAATGCTTTCGCTTGAAACATGGCCTAGAAAACCCCAAAAGTTTTATGAAGAAAATAGAGCCTCGATTGGAGATAAGGCTTCTGTTAAAAGTTCATAATTCATGGAACAGAGCAAAGCTATTTTACAATTCAAAGGAGTAAACCAAATCTCATGTTATAATATAGAACTATCACATCTGGAAGATCCAAGGAATCTAGAGAAAGTTAAGAGCAAGGCAGAGCAAGCTTGTCCTCCTTAAGAATCTTTGCGCACGGTGAGCAGAACAATATCCAAATGGTGGTTGATCAAATCTCCAAGGTGTAATACTTAATCTATAATAAGTTGACTTTATTTGAGGAATACACATCAATGAGATTAATCAATTACCACTGTTCTTTCTACCGCCTAAGTTTTTGTCAAAAGAATAAACATGTGTTTCTTATGTCTATCTGTTCTCCATCCATTCATACATCAATGGTACCTGCTATATCGTAGTTACTCCTTGTGATTTTATATATAAATCAAATTTTTTCATGCAAAGTTTCAATAATATTGTTGTAATGTTCATGTCGTTGAGTTGAGGATTTCTAAGTTTAATTAGTGGTGTTTTATTTTCCCTAAGAATTTTAGAAATGTTGTTTTTAGCACTTCAGCATTATCTCTACATATACATGAATTGTAATATTTTTGGCCTTTTTATTTACTAATCGTTCTCTTCTTTAGGTGATTGACTACAAAACTCAGCAAAGCAGGCTCTTCCCGTTGCTGGCTTCAGCCTATGCTTTTAGGTTTGTGGGGGAGTGGTTGAAATGGCTATATTCAGATGTGACTCAGAGACTACAAGCCAATGATTTCTCAACCTTGCCTGAGGCTCACGCATGTACTGCTGGTTTGAAATCTTTGACTACTTCTGCCACAGCTGTAAGTGAAAGTACTACTGCATAAGTTGCTTACAGTTCAAGATTGTTGTGCTTCTCGTGCTATGGTGAAATGTTCTTTCCGGAGTATGGATTTCTTTCATTCACAGACATTGTTTTACTGGATAATTAGTTGATAAAATGACTCTTTCCATGTATTGGATTAGGAAGATTAGAAAAAGTTTTGCTTTCCATAGAAATTTTTTGGGGAACAGAAATTTTTTTAATATATAATATATAGGAAAATTCTATTGTGCGGCCACCTTAACGTGTGGGCCGTGCGGCTAACGTACAACCATGCTATGGAGTTTTTTTTTTGAGGATGAACACCTTCCCTTTGATAGGCCACATGTCCAAAATCAGCTCATTCTATTAGACCCTCTAGGTGTATCAAATGTGCTCCTTAATTTGACATATTGGTGATTTTTCTGCCTACTACTGCACAGCTGTTGTCTTCTTAATTTTGTCTGTTCATGACTATACATGGTGTGTGCCCTCAAACTTGCACTCTGTAGTTTGTGTCCTTGCACTTGAGGCATCTCTTCAGCGGCAATGGGTTTATTGCCACATCAAACAAGTAACAAACATTGCATGGGTTTCTGCATTACTTGGCCAAAAGTCTCTCCTTCACGTTGGCGTACCAACATTCAAATTGCTTCACTTTTGGCATGTAAAACCCTTGATGGATTCCCCATCATGAATTGAGATGGGTTCTTGGAGCTGGGTGGTGCAGTGGATCCAAGGACTATGTGCATATTTGTTTTCTTCTTATGTCTTCTTAATGGTGTTTGCATTGCGATCGATTTCGTGAGGTGTCTTTGCACTTGAGGTCACCTTTATGCAAACTTGATCATGTTGCTGCTTTATTACGCAGTCTTGCCTCAATTAGTGGTTCAATGTATGTTTTAATGTGTGGTGGGTTTGCCGTTTTAGTGGCAGATTCTTGATGAAAACCAATATGAGTTTTAACAGGGAGGGGGGTGTTAAATAGATATAATATAGTAGCACTTGGTGTCTATCTGAACATAATAATGTTTATTTGTGAATCATGTACGAATTTTTTGTATGTAAAGCTTTTACTCCTTTTTTTGGCTATGTATTGTCTTTTAGTGTTCGAGTCTTGTAAATATATGGTGAGCTCTACACTCCAATGAGACATGTATTTTTACTGTTCCTTTCTCCACAAGTAACATAGATAATGAAGATGGGTCTTCGGATTTACTTCAATAGTGGTCAAGGACTTGGTTTAATCATTCATCCTTAATAAAACCATATCTAACTGAGCCTTCCTGTCCAATCATCAAACTTCGTTAAGGTTTGGCGACCGTATTCTCACTGCTTTCCAACAGCTCCATGAAGTTGTATCTCTTCATTGCATACTTTTGTTACCAGGTTGACTAATTTGTTGATCCATGGAGCCACTAGAAAATATTATACCTCTATGATACTAAAGCCATGTGGATTTGATCTATTTTTAGAAGAAGGGATGTGCTAAGATTAGTGGCGAATTTTTTTTCAAATCCCTAAAATAAATTTTAGATTTGAAAAAATTGCTGCTAGACTTACAGGATCTATTGTGGACAAGCCCTCTAACTTAAAGCAAGTATTCTTTACCAAGAAAGAACATTATAAATGTATTTTCTTTATTTTCTGCTACAAGTTAGAATATTTCAGGTGCATATGATCTAATATAAACAGGGCAATTCTTCACCCTCACTTTCTAGCACCTTAAAAGTGTCGCTATCTATGGGTGAAAAAAAATCTAAGCAATTTTTGAGAATCTGAGTGCGGATCGGGCAAAAAAACGAACCAATTTGGCTCCAGGTTCTAGTTTGGCTGTTTCGGCCAAAACATTAAAAATTAGAAAGAGAAATCATAAATTAGCGTTTGACTCCCTCGTTTTGTGCCCAAATTGGTCATTTTAGATCCAAATATGATACATGAATCATGGAATGTCTACAAATTACATATGTGACATTTAAACTAATAGAATGTTGATATGAATCAAATCCAAACACCCAATTTTGGGGGCATAATTTTCAGGTGTTCATATAGGCCAAAATCCGAAGATTCCGAACCGATACGGAAGAACCCTCAAATCATGTGTCTCAGAGGTTCAACAACAGCCTAGCACAAGGAACTCTTAAAAGTTGTTTCCTAAACAGAATTTACCTATACCTTCATTTTTCCTCAAAAAAGAATTGTTGTACTACTGTACATACCCTTTCTCTTTAATTTGAGGTGGGTCCTCACATATGATCCACACGTTGTAAGTTAAATATCTACAGCAGCCCACTATCTAACCCTGTCTTTTATCAATTCGGGCCCCAACCTCGCAACTTAAGAATTACTCATCTACAATATCCTAAAATATGGACCACAATAGTTTCTTTGATCCAACCAAATAATACAACTCCGTCAAGCATTGTTCTGAAAAGAAATAAAAATCTAAACCTCCTAAGAATCTTCCAATGACAAAAAACTTCTAAATCCTTTGATGAACTGAGATACCAACAACCTCCTGTAATTGTGCCCTCTCTTGCTGCCTTATTTCGTTTTTAAACCTTTTTCTTGTAGGATTTACATCAGAATCTATCGCTATCTACTATTTTTCTTTCTTCTCAATTCTTGTTGACAAGGTATATAAGAAGTATTAGATTTGAATGCAACTCATGTTTGGTGAAGAATCTGCGATTAAAACTTATTGCATATATGAAGTTTTGTTTGCTTAATGATCTGAATTCATCATATTATTTTGTTGGCCATTGTGTTAAACATGCTAATTTTTATTAGGATACAATGCTCACCTTAAACTAATTGTGCCTTTTCGGAAACATTATTTTTCTTAACAAAGTTTGCAATTGTTTTGTGTAGTATATTTTATGCTCTACTCTATATAACTTTTTTTTTTTGAATGGTACTCTACATAACTTTGATTATGTGGTTAATGGTTCTTACGATTAGAAGGATGCAAGAACATTTACTTGGTAATATTACATGCAGGATGGCATTGAAGAATGCCGAAAACTATGTGGTGGGCATGGTTATCTTTGTAGCAGTGGTCTTCCTGAATTATTTGCTGGTTATGTTCCTTCCTGCACTTACGAAGGAGATAATGTTGTTTTGCTTTTGCAGGTTAGTGATTATTCATGTATTTCATTTAGATTAGTTCATAAATCTAGTTTATGAGTTTTAATTGGTTTTTATTCCAAGTGGTCCCAACAGTGGTATGAGTTCCTCCGTGCTATTATATATTGACTCAGTATTAGCAGGTAGTTTGCTCATTAGAAATAATCTTCAGCTAGGATTTCCTACCACAAATGCTCCGCTTTTAGCTTTACAGACCAAATTAAAACAAAAAGCCCCCAAAAAGTTAAAAATGTGAATTTAAAAAGCCTTTATATTGTTATTGATTACTGGCACTTTCTGACTCTTTAAATTTAAAAGGTCAATTTTTGAGATTGCATACTCTGGTAAGCTTTATATGCAATTTCAAATTGTGATCCTTTGTGTAATATTTTACTACTGATCCAGCTTTGTTAATACCGAGTGCCAGGTGTTAAGATTTGTATCGATTGTTTGTGAATGGCTAACACACCCTTTTTTGCTTTGGTATTTCCATTGAATACAACCAATCATAAAACTTTTATTCTACCATCTGACAATATAAGTTCAAATGAGAGTGCTTCTACATTGTTTTTCACACCAGTGAATATTCGTTCACAAATAACAGTCCTATCTTGGTGATTAAACACTTCTATTTATCGAAATTTGTACAGTAGCATTGTTAATGAAAGTTTTTTTTCAAGGCAACTGTAGAGAAGGGACTGCAAGAATTACCTTGGATAGAATTCTGAACGGTTATAAAGTAGAGTATATTGTTAAATTATTGATGCCATTAGACGATATCTATAAAGCCCTAATCGATGCCATTTCCCATCTAATATGAGGTTGCTTATTAATCCCTATCCACTATTTATTTCCACCCAGAGAAATAAACTACACTGCCATTTATGGTGGTAAGACGGGACAAAAGTGGAGTTGAGGGTTAATATGTGGTACGCGGATGATTGTAAATTAATGACATCGCATCAGTTGATCCGTAATTGTACATAGCATTGGTAAACTATTTGTTTCTTTGTTTATCATCAGAGGTGATTATGGATCACCTTCAGTTATCCAAAAAAGGATAGAACTTTGTTTCTTTGAACTGTAGTTTCCATCTTTCCATTCATTACATGTTTCACATCTACCAACGGGCTCTTGTCTGAGGGGTACTTCAGTTATAGTTCGACTCCTAGTCCTGGTATGGACACCGTGGAGTGAACTTTCCCTCAAGGCTATTGTGCCTTGTTTACGCATGCAAATCATGGCTATTGATGACATTTTCATGGCATTATGGAATTAATAAATAGCATCTGCTACCTCCCCATGTTTTAATCTCCGGATCTCTTTGGGTCCTTGCTCTAGCCCCTTGTCCTTTGATTGTCTGGCCGGTCCAACAAAAAAAAACACGTTTCACTTCTTTACTTAGAACTTCCCATATTCACAGTACTGTGTAAAACAACACTTTCTCGTTTAAAAATATATAATTCCAAAACGTAAATTGGATCCATCTATCCTTGTCCAATCTATATGTGATCTATGCAATGGTTCTTGTTACATAGATACCTAGTCGAGTATTACATGTTTTTGCATGTGCTTCTTCGTATCCTTTTCTCTCAAAGAGCATCCAGTCTATGGTGCGGCCAAATTAACGTGCGGCTAACTTACTACCATGTTTTGATATTTTTTTGAGGATGATCAACTTCCCTTTGATAGGCCATATGTCAAAAATCAGCTCATTCCAAGATCTCTAGGTGTATCAAAGGTGCCTCCAAAATTTGACAGTTAAAATGAGTGGTCAATAAAGCCGAGAACATTTGATGTACCTAGAGGTCTTAGAATGAATTGATTTCTGACATATGGTTTATCAAAGGGTAGGTGATCATCCTCAGAAAAAAAAAAAAAAAAAAAACAAAACCTCCACATGCCCTAGACTAACTTGGCTGCACGTTAATTTGGCCGCACCATAGACTAACTCACTCTCTCTCTCTCTCTCTCTCTCTCTTTCTATATATATATATATATATATATATATATATATATATATATATATATATATATATATATATATATATATATATATATATATATATATATATATATATAGGGGGATGCTTAGGTGTGGTCCGCAGTCGTCCGATGCACCACTCCGTGCATCCGATGCACGTGGCGGGTGCTATAATGTGGCATGCGGTAAGTGCGGCACCACACCGTAGCCGTCAGACGTTTGTAGTGCGGTGCCGCACTTACCGTATGCCGCATTATAGCATGCCCCTATATATATATATATATATATATATATATATATATATATATATATATAGGGGGAGGGATACTCTTACTCATGGCCTCTTACTCATATAGTTACGGTTACCTATGATCCGGGCCGTCCATTAGATCTTGACGTACGGTTCGGATTAGATGGGGAGTTAAAACAACGGTGTCCGCATTAAATGCGGGTTTTTAATACGGGCTTTTAATATGGGCATTTAATGCGAACACTATTGCTTTAACTCCCCATCTAATCTGAACCGTACGTCAGGATCTAATGGACGGCCCGGATCATAGGTAACTATATATGTAAGAGGCCTTGAGTAAGAGTATCCTTCCCCTATATATATATATATATATATATATATATATATATATATATATATATATATATATATATATATATATATATATATATATATATATATATATATATATATAGGGGGATGCTTAAATGCGGTCCGCGTTTGTAGCCGTCCGATGCACCCGCCTCGTGCATCAGATGCACGGTGTCATGCATCGGACGGCTGCGGACGTGGACTACAGGTCGCATTTAAGCATCCCCATATATATATATATATATATATATATATATATATATATATATATATATATATATATATATATATATATATATATATATATATATATATATATATAAGAAATAAGGAACACGGTCCTCCCGACTAGCCAATACGCTAGTCCTCCCATCAATTTGGGTGCCACATGACCCTTTTTAACCATATTTTTTTTATGGATGGTCAATCCACTCTATTTAGATCAAGGTTTTAAAAAAAATTCTAAAAAAGAAACTTAAAACAACCCGATCAACGGTCGACAAATTGAACGACAAACTATAGCGAGCAAATAGCCCTTGCTATGGTTAATTTAAAAAGCATAATTTTTTTTAAAAATTCTTTTTCATGATCAATATTAGGAGGGGTGTACCCACCTTGACCAACCCCTAACCCCGATTAAAAAGTACCATGTGGCACCCAAATTGAAAGGAGGACTAGCGTGTTGGCTAGTCGGGAGGATCGTGTTCCCTATTCCCATATATATATATATATATATATATATATATATATATATATATATATATATATATATATATATATATATATATATATATATATATATATATATATATATATATATATATATATAGGGGCGTGTTAGGATGCGGCGTGCGGTGTCGCACCGCAGCCATCTGATGCACTGCTGCGTGCATCGCAAACACGCAGCGGGTGCATCAGACGGCTGCGGTGTGACACCGCACACACCTCACGCCGCATTTTATCATTCCTCTCTCTCTCTCTCTCTCTCTCTATATATATATATATATATATATATATATATATATATATATATATATATATATATATATATATATATGATAAAATGCGGTGCGTGCGGTCTCGCACTGTAGTCATCAGATGCACGACGCACGTAGCGGTGCATCGGATGGCTGCGGTGCGAGACCGCACGCACTGCATACCGCATCGTAACAGCCCTCTTTCTCTCTCTTTATATATATATATATATATATATATATATATATATATATTCTCCTTTTATGAGCCAGATAACTGTATATATAATACTAGTCATCTCACATAATATAAAACTTATTATTCTATCAGTGTAACAGAGCATAGCTTTAAGATCTACTAAGTATAGAAGTAAAGTACAACACTGCTATTGTCTTTGGGATACAACTCACAGCGAAAAAGTAAACTATGGTACTGAGCGGCTGAGCCCAATGTTGCGTGTCTTGTATCGCACTCTGCAATTGCAACGACTAACCTGCACCCAGGATAGGGTGTGAAGAGCAGTGACGAAAGTCCAGATACTAAGATATATGAAATTCTGGAGGAGATTTCTATAGCCCTCATGAATCTTAGTAACTAAAGTTTGAAACCGAAGGAAGGGAAATGCTCGACGGTTGGTCTGGCTACCTTCTCCAACAATAACGAGGCTTTTCCAATGGTGGCGAGCTACAAGGAAAGAAGGTCGGACGTCGGCTCCACATGGAGCAACGACCCAATGTTGCTTAAGTCAGTTTTGATGCAAGGAAGGAGAAAAGAGGTGAAAGGGGAGAGGAGAAAGCAGTTGGTGCTCACAGAATGACCAACCACATTTAACCAGTGCCTCGATGTTATATTTTATAGCCATCCTGTGGATGGAAGGAGACTCATAGGCAGACATATGGCATCCAGGTGCCAGCCTAAGATTAGTGCAGCTGATTAGGTCTGTAGACTATACCTGCAGAAGGCGGCTTGGGGCTATGGCAGCGCCAGGTCGACCCAGAGTCAACTGTTGACACTAGTCTAGCAAGTGTTGATTGTAGGTAATGGTATAATATTTTTCCTTCATTTCATCTCATTGTATAATTGGAGGTTCGACTCTAACAACCCTAGCATAGTCCAATGCAACTTGGATGAACCAGTAAGCTTTATTTTTGCAAAGCAAACTCTGCATTTCTCTGATATGCCATACCACTCGAAATAGTGGTCGATGTCAACGATTCAATCTATGAAGCGCTTTGGCATTAGGCGACCATCGGAACTTGGCGCTTCTATTTTAATGGTGCGTATTGCGCATTCATTAGATGTCTCTCATGCTCTATGGTTGTTCCTCACTCATTTTCCATGGCCTCTTGGGCGGGGTTGTTCTATCTCACCCTGTTTAGATTCTCCATCGTGAGTAGTATTTAGAGTTCAATAATTGAATGTCAGATATCGCCAAGCAGGTGCTCATTTGAGTCTCAACTTCAGTGATTTGATTTCCTAAGACAGTAATGGCCTTAACACTTGTTGAGTAGCATTTAGATTTATATTGAGAGGATAGGTCGTTTCGCTGTGTGTTTTCATACACCAGAGTGCATAAATGTTTACCATAGTCTAAACTCATTGCTTTGATACCAAAGATGATATGGGACAGACGTAGGAACAAAGCCTTTATAGGGATTTTTATTTTCAAATTTTATTTAAGCAAGGCCGAAGAATGGTCGTTGAAAAGATGCAGTTATTTTAGAATTAGCGCAGGTGATAATTAAATACTAGAAGCTTAGATATTACAATCTCTCATCCGGGTTATTTGAATTCTTCACGGGTAAATCGTATGAAAGTAGGGACTTCCAAGTATAGTAGGATTTAATCCGGATTCAATAAATTTCCTAACTGCTAAAGGGTTTCAAAGATTAAGTATTCAGGCTCAATAGGTTTGACTCAAAAGTTGCGGGTTCATGTATTGTTTGGGAGCTCATCCAACTGACAACATGCAGTAAATAAATTCAATCTAAAGCTTAGGATGTTATTCAGGACTAGTCAAAATAATATAACATGGAACGATGTCACCTCTTTATTGCAAGTTGAGACCTAGGAAGCGAGATCTGGATTCTTCAGAATAGTCATCTCTAGTACAAGTAGATCTAGGTGGCGTTGAGGATTTGCAAAGGTTGCAGGAGAAGATCCAATCGTCATCATGTGAGTCAAGGCAGTGACACAAGCGACGAAAGAACTCCAAGACAGCCGGTAGAAGCCAAGAGGGCTCAGGGTGCCGTTAGAAAGCCGACTTCTGGACTGCGGTGCCTTGGGAGGCTGGCGATTTGCCTGAGGTCCCCTGGGGATGCCCTTGGAGGCTGCCTAGACCTCGGGAAGTTGTGGGGAGGCTAGCTGGCTGGTCACAGGGTGGCTCGGCTACACATGGTGACAGAGGAAGTCGATGGCTTACACAGAGAGGAGATGAGGGTCAACGACACTTCACGCAGAGAGGAAAAATAGAGGGAGGTGGCAGCCTATGAAATACGGGTACGGGTTTAGTTACTGGTACAAGTACAATATGGGTACGTCGATACAGTAAAACCTTAAAAAAGTATGGTACTAATACGACGGGGTACCTATATAAAAAAATATTTTTGTATAATTTTAACATAATACCAATGATTTTTTTTATAATTTAGTATAATGAAAAGTAGGAAAAAATTAAAAATTATTTGTATCTTCTTTGTATTGATTTTTTTTTCCTATTTTTTTGGAAGTTTTTTTCCTAAATTTCTATTACTAGTACTCGTACCCATGTCGTACTGGTGCCGTACCTAAATCGGGGTACCCGTACCCAATTCAAAACAGTGTATCGGGTACGGGAATTGCCGTACTTGTACTCGCCTACTCGGTGCGTATCTGGTACTCGTACGGTAGTCCTTTCGAAGTACCTGTGCTTCACTGGTGGTAGCTAGAGAGAGAGAGAGAGAGAGGTCGGGAGACACCGGATGGTGAGGAATCCTCCTCTAATTATCTCCAATCTCCTCTAATTATCTCCAATCCTGGAAAACGAGTTTTTTATTCCAATCTTCATTGTTCTCAATAAAAAAGTACCAAACCTTTATATAATAGGTTGGTTTACATCCATAGACATCCCCAGCAATATGGGATAAAAGTATCATAAAAGATACTTGAACACCAAGTCTAAAATTAGACCTAAAAAGAACTCTTAAATAATTAATTGATAACTAAAGCAATAAAAGATAGTTGTGGTTTGCATTCTCCTAGTCATAGTGAAACTGGGCCAGCTCCTTATTGGACTGGGCCTAGCCTCACCACTGAGTCTAGAATCTGCTTTTCATTCTAATTTTGTTAAAAGGCTTGTCATTTATTGGACTGGGCCTGGCCTTGCAGCCTTGCGGGTTGATGTAGCTAACATGCAATCAGTGAACAAGATTGGATAAGGCATATATCCACAGTCCTGATACATCTTTCCTCCTTAGTTTTCCTTCATGCATATGGAATTGATATTAAGAAATGGTTTTTCTTTGATCTTTGAAGTCTTTGTAAGACTCTTAGCTAGGATGATTTTTGTTTGTTTATAAATGAACATCTGCTCGTTAATTCTTAGCCAATATTCCGGTCTATAATCGAATATGATTTTGTAGGTTGCAAGGTTTCTTGTGAAGACTGTTTCTCAGCTGGGGTCTGGAAAACAACCTGTGGGGACCACAGCATATATGGAGAAAATAGAACATTTATTGCAGTGCCGCTGTGATGTCCAGAAAGGTTCATCTCATTTCAACATGCTTTTTAGTTAAATAGTTTCTTAATAAAAATTTTCGTTAAGGAATGTACATGCATTGGGGATCTGAAATGTTTTTTCTTTTAACTTCCTTATGTTGCATATTTTTTCATTTACTCCCCATTTAATCACATTTTCTACCATCTTGTGCAGCTGAGGAATGGTTAAAGCCTGCAGTTGTACTAGAGGCATTTGAAGCCAGGGCTGTTAGGATGGCTCTTGCATGTGCCAAAAACATAAGCATGGCACAAAGCCCAGAAGAAGGTCCTTTTTGCTATGAGTATTTGTTGTCTTACATTCATAACCTCACTATCCTATATGTCAATTATATTAGAATAAAAGATGTTTATTCTGTTAGATAGAATCAAGTATATGCTATTAAGACCAACACCATTGCATGTATGTGCTTATTTTCGCCGAAATTGACTTGCGGCTCATTTCCCACCTAGAGGATTTTTTTTTTTTTGAAATTTTTTTTGTGGATCATCTATCTATGGTTAGATAATCATCCTCACAAAAAAATATGCCAAATTTGAAAACCTCTAGGGGAGTCAAATAAACATTTTCCATTAAAGGGTGAGATAGGCGGTTATAAGCTGTCTACATATTTGACCCCTCTAAAGGCTTTCAAATTTGGTAATTTCTTGTAAGGATTATCATCTAAACATAGATAGATGATCTAGGAAAAAAAATTCAAAAAAAAAAACCCTCTAAGTGGAAAATGAGCCACAAGCCAATTTTGGCGAAAATAGGCTGGCGACTCATTTCTCGTTTTCTCTCGCTATCTTTCTATATCTATATATATATATATATATATATATATATATATATATATATATATATATATATATATATATATATATATATATATATATATAGGGCCAGGATCCTGTGCTTTAAATTTTTGCCTTCATTTTTTTGCCTTCAAGGTTATTTGATACCCTACAGGATTTAGAATTTGCTGATTTTTTGTGGATGTAATCATCCCACCTTAGATAGAGCATCCACAAAAAATCAGCACATTCTAAAACTTCTAAGGGTATCAAATATTACAAGTTTTATCCACCGTCCATTTTTATTTGTTAACTTTTATTATATATTTGATGCTCCTAGAAGTTTTAGAATGTATTGATTTTTTGTGGATATTCTATCTAAGGTGGAATGATTGCATCCACAAAAAATCAGCACATTCTAGACACTAGGACATCAAATCAAAATCGAAGGCAAAAATTAAAGGCACAGGATATATATATATATATATATATATATATATATATATATATATATATATATATATATATATATATATATATATATATATATATATATATATATATATATATATATATATATATATATAGACACACACACACACAGAGGAAATGAGCCGCCAGCCTATTTCCACCGAATTTGGTTAACGACTCCTTTTCGACCTAGAAACTTTTTTTTTTGAGGTTTTTTTTTGTGGATCATTTATCTATGGTTTGATGATTATCATCACAAAAAATCATCAAATTTGAAAACCTTTAGTGGGGTCAAATATGTAGACGGTTTATAACCGTCTATTTCACCCGTTAATAGGAAATGTTTATTTGACCCCCTTAGAGGTTTTCAAATTTGATGATTTTTTGCGAGGATGATCATCTAACTATAGATAGATGATCCAAAAAAATAAAAATAAAATAAGAAAACCTCTATGTGGGAAATGAGCCGCAAGTCAATTTTGGCTGAAATAGGGTGGCAATTCATATCCCGTATACTATATACATACACACACACACACACACACACTAGTGAATGCCCGTGCCTGTCGGCACTGCAATGAGCTGCCTTTGGCGGCAAAATCGGAGAGGGGAGGGGGCGAGAGAGAGAGAGGAGAAAAAACCAAAGAGAGAGAAAACCGGGGAGGGAGGGCTGATCTCTTGTTTTTGACCGTTCACTAATCCCCCCAAATTTTTTTTTGTGAATAAGTCCCCCAAAAATTAATGTATGCTATTTCTATTACTAAAGTAACTATTAAAAAAAGAGATGCTATCGGGTAGGATTCTAGAGAGAGAACCGGGATCACATGAAAGATAGGGAGAAGAGATGTTCGGTTCGGGTATGAGAGAGAGTGGGCCGTGAGCAGGTTTTAAAGAGAGGGACGGACGACTGTATGGACGCATGGGGTAGAGAGAGAGATCGGGGAAGACAAATAGAGAGAGAGATCGGGGGAAGAGAGACGGAGATGGGGATGGTAATTTTGGACCCGATACGAAATTAGCGGGTCTGGGTATTGGTTTAACGGGTTCGGGTCGTAAACGGGTCGACACGACTTACCCGTTTAGTAAACGGGTCGGGTCTAGGTTTTGTCTCCGACCCCTTTGACCATTTAAGACCCGTTTAAAAATCAGTGGGTTGGTCTGGTCTGGTCTGCGATGGCTTCAATGGACGGCTGTGATCAAGAGAGAGACAGAGAGAGAGAGTGAAGGAAGAGAGAGATCGGGGGAAGAGAGAGAAGGGGAGAGAGATCGGGGGAAGAAAGGATGGCTGCGATGGCTTTCGGATCGGGTCGGGTCTGCGAAGGCTGTGATCAAGAGAGAGATCGGCGGAAGAGAGAGACGGGGAGAAAGAGGGTGGGGTGGGTGAGGGGTTATAGACAGGGAAGACGGGGTTGCTGCAGAAGGTAAGGCAGGAGGAGTGATGGGGCTGGGGTGCACTCACGGAGGGGGGGTCGGGAGTCGGTGGTCGCATGGGACACACATAGGGGGGGGGTCGGGGGTCGCAGGGGACAGAGAGGGGGGTCAGGGGACAAAGAGGGGGGTCGGGGGTCACAGGAGACACACGAAAGGGGCGTCGCACAGAGTAGGGGGGTCATGGTCGATCGGGGACACACAAAGCAGGGGGGTCGAGGATAGCGACGGTGTGGCTGTCGGCTATCCGCAGGGAGGGAGCAGGCTGCCGAGGGATGGGGACACGGTGGAGGGAACCGGCGGCGATCCTTGAGATCGAGCAACCGGTGTGCCGCGGAGGGAGTCGGGAGATGGTCGGCGAGCCGCGGGATTGGGTAGCCGGTGTGCTACGGTGGGAGAAAGGAGGTCGGAGGGCGGTGGGGTGCGACTGAAGAGATCAGGCGGCCGGTGTGTCGCAGAGGGAGGGGGAGAGAGGAGGGGAGAGCGGCTAAAGAGAGGGAGAGGGGGGAGAGAGAGATGGAGAGAGAGAAAGAGAGATATAGGCGGAAGAGAGCGATGGAAAGAGAGATCAAGGAAGAGAGACGGTTATGGACGGCTGTGATCAAGAGAGAAAGAGAGATCGAGGGAAGAGATAGAGTGAAACGGGGAGAGGGAGAGATCAGGGAGGAGAGAGATGGGCTGAGTGCAATTATAAGGGAGGGGGGATCATGCATAGGTGGTAGCCCTAGAAAATTAGCCATTGATAGGAAAAACGCGTGAATAATGGATTTAATATTTAGTATGTCCTTAATTTTTTACATAAAAACCCTCCAATATATTATAAAGTTTTATTTGTTTACAATCTGGTCCTACATTCATTTATTTCTTCTTCTCCTCAATCCCACTCGTCCATCTTAACTCCATTCAATCTCATCCGTTCCCCCTATCCAAATGAATCGCACTCACCCTTACGTCAACATACTCGTTTTTATCTGAGCCTTTATGTATATGGATGGACGGCCTAAAATATCCTAACATAGTGACATGCTTGTAAATAATCCGAACGGGTTGTGATATATATATATATATATATATATATATATATATATATATATATATATATATATATATATATATATATATATATAGAGAGAGAGAGAGAGAGAGAGAGAGAGAGGAATGTTACAGTGAGCTGTGAGCTGCCATTTCAGAAAGTGAGCTGCGGGTATTTTGACCCCCCTAGAAGTTTTGGAATTTGATGAAATTTGGTGAGGGTGTTGTCTAGGGTAGGATGATCATTCTCAGCAATTTTCATCAAATTCCAAAACTTCTAGGGTCGTCAAATGGTAGATGCAAAATCAGCTGTCCAAACAGTCACCGTTAAATCTGCAGATTTTGCTTCTACCATTTGATGACCCTAGAAGTTTTGGAATTTGATGAAAATTGGTGAGGATGATCATCTTACTCTAGACAACTTCCTCATAAAATTTTAACAAATTCCAAAACTTCTAGGGGGGTCAAATCAATCGCAGCTCATTTTCTCCCCCGGCAGCTCACAGCACAATATAATGTGTTGACAAACTTTTCTGATGCGTTCATTAACCTAGAATTTGACATTACAGAGTACCCATGATCCAGTTGTCTACTTGTACTTAATTCTGTTTCTTGCAATGAACTGATCAATTGTGTTCCAAAGTTTTTTTACTACTTTCTACTGACATCATATAACACTCTACTCTTCAGGCTTTTCTGAGCTCTCGACTGATTTAATGGAGGCCGCAGTAGCTCACTGCCAATTGATTATTGTATCCAAGTAAGTTATCCCCACCCTTCTTCATGTTTCATGCCTCCTTAATACAAATTAAGATACAAATTCTTGATGCAAACATTAAGATACAAATGCGGGAATCTAGCTTAGTCGTTTATTCACGCTCAATGAATGTGAAGTCTTGATGGAGGGACATGATCTAACCATATATGAAGAGCTGTTCATACTGTCCCCGCCCCTTCATCCTACATCCCTGCCCAATTTTCAACTATGGACCGACCGCCATTTCTGTCGCTCTCTATTCCAGGTTTATTGCAAAGGTGCAGGGAGACATACACGGGCACGGCGTGGGGGAACAGCTCTGGATCCTCTGCAATGTCTATTCTCTCTCCCTGCTCCACAAGCATCTTGGCGATTTCCTCTCAACCGGTTGCATCACCCCAAAGCAAGGTGCTCTAGCGAACGAACAGCTGCGATATCTATACGCCCAGGTCTGTGTGCTGCTAGTACTCTCCAATTTCTTTTAGAAGTTCCCATCTTTGGGAAATATTATTAACGTGTGTCCTCGTGGCGACCGTAGGTCCGTCCTAATGCGGTCACACTCGTCGATGCGTTCAACTACACCGACCACTTCTTGGGTTCCGTTCTCGGTCGCTACGACGGGAACGTGTACCCCCACCTCTATGAGGAGGCATGGAAGGACCCCCTCAACGACACGGTTGTGCCTGAAGGCTACCACGAATACCTTCGGCCTCTGCTCAAGCAGAAGTTCAGAGCGTCGAGGCTATGAAGGCGAGGAGGAAACGACGAATGGCTTAAGACTTCAATAAATGTTCTGATGGGCATGAATAAAATTAGGGATGGTGAAATGATTCATGATGCCAAACCATTGGCAACCAATAAGTTGTTGCGTTGAACCCTTTGTGTTTATGAACTTGTGGTAACATGCAAGGGGACCTAATTATATGATACAAATTTGTTTGAGGTGACCTTGATTTCATCTTTTGGCTGAATCAGAACTGAGTGCCCCTGTATGTCGGGCCGTTTTTGGGCTGGATCTACCTTGATCTATTTCAAGACGCACTGATAATGATCCTGTTTTGCGCTTATTGTGATTAGGGATGGTAATTATTCAGGTTTACTGGGTTATCCGATCCGACCCGATCCTATTGGGACGGGTTTGGGATGTTGAAAAACGGGTTTGGGATATAAATTTGAAACCCGGTTGGGTTCGGGTTTTACTCCAACCGCCCCGACCCGACTCGGGTATATAACTTATCAAGATCACATAATAAGTTGACTTGTGCTTATAACTACGTGATGGTAACATAGGAGGAACATTTGCTCTGTAGAGCTGCAATTAGGTGAACCCAAGAAGTTTAATATGTAGTTTTTATAAAGCTGACTTGACTCGACCCGTCCCGCAATGCATAAACAGGGTGGGGCGAGCACGGATTTTTCCAATGCTAATTGCGATGGGTTTGAAAATTACCTTCAAAATCCGACGCGGGTTTGGAACAAAGTATGGAGCGGGATAAAATATAATTGGACGGATTCGGGATAGGGCCGACCCGCTCCAAACCCGACCCGTTGCCATCCCTAATTGTGCTGATACCTCTTTACGTGTAAGATCTCTCTCTCTCTCTCTCTCTCTCTCTCTCTCTCTCTCTCTCTCTCATGGCAATAACAAAGGATACGGAACATGGGTTTCGAAAGGGAAAAGAGGGGTTGCAGTAGGGTTGGCCATCGGTAGGGTTCAGGTCGGACCTCTACCCATAGTCATACTCATTCGGGTATGATACGGTCCATACCTGACCCATACCCAATCGGATTTTGTGTTTGTTTCAGGTATGATTTGGGGATAGTTTTCTCTTTTTCTCAAACATATATGCAATTGCTTGAGGGAAAAAAAAAAATCAAGGAATCACAATGCAATGTCTCTTTTGGTTTCTTATTATAGTGGTTTTAGTGGAGTGTAAGTTTGGGTAGAGATATGAGTTCGGTTAGAATTAGGGTATATGACAATGAGTTTGGGGTCCAACTGTATTATCTAGTATACACAAGTTAGAGGGAAAATCGGGTTTGTATATGGGTATTGAGGTACCCGTATCCATACCCTACCCAAACTATTTTTCGGGTACAAAATTTGTACCCATACCAGATGTTTCAGGTCGGGTTTTCAGAGTCCATTGCCACCGGGCTTTATGGAGAGATTTTGGGTCATTGCATAAATGGAAAGCTTCAGAAAACTGTATATGTGGAGAAAATTTGGAAGCAGTTAAACCAGGAATCATATCAATCCAACAGGTAACTATATGTGCTAATTTTTTATGAGGATAATCACCATACCTTAGATAGAACATCCGTAAAAATTCCAACACATTCTAAAATATCTAGGGGCATCAAATATATTTTTCAATTTATAGAAAAAATGGATGGCTGATAAAAGCTTCTAGCATTCGATGCCCTAGAAGTTTTAGAATGTGTTTTTTTGTAGACATTCTAAGATCACCTCATAAAAAATCAGCACATTCTAAAAATTCTAGTGTCACTAATCCACAATATGTCATAAGGTACTCCCTAGGACATTGTCATAGGAATCCAACCCTCATATAGAGGAGTGTTAAAGTGAGCTATGAGCTATAAGAGGAGAGAGTGTGCC
This sequence comes from Chamaelirium japonicum, assembly GCA_947650365.1. Classification (NCBI taxonomy): domain Eukaryota; kingdom Viridiplantae; phylum Streptophyta; class Magnoliopsida; order Liliales; family Melanthiaceae; genus Chamaelirium; species Chamaelirium japonicum. Next base: position 51,423,099 of record OX393555.1, read on the forward strand.
ATGATCTAAAATGCCAACCTATAAGTTTTAGAATTTGTTGAAATTTAGTGGGTGTGTTGTCTAGGGTAAGAAGATTATCCACACAAATTTTCAACAAATTTAATTCAAAACTTCTAGGGTCATCAAATGGTAAGAGCTCTATTGACCATCCATAGTAACCATTAATTTTTCTAAGCAGGTTTGATGATTTTCGAAGTTTTAAATTTGTTAAAAATTAGTGAGGGTGATCATCTTACTCTAGACAACACATCTACTAAATTTTAACAAAATTTGAAACTTATAGGGTGATTTTCTCAATGGTCTAAAAAGCGATAGTCAGACGGTAGGGGGCGTTCTAGTGCCTAGGCTAAGCCTAGGAGTTTTGTTTTGTTTTTTTTTATTTTACTTATTATTTTGATATTATATATAATATACATGTTTTAAAATTACTATATTCCATATTATCTCAACCATTATTTTAAAGAGCATGTATCATTTACTAACCATAAACTCAAAATTAACAAGAACAAAAGCAAATATTATATTGTGAGACATCATAATATTCATGATTTTAGTACAATCAAAACCATAAATCAAAGATTACTGAAAATAGAATAGAATCTATACACGTTCTAGCTGAGGTGCTTGTTTGGACCCACCTTGGCTCGCTTGGGCCCGCCTGGTGGCCTGGGACACTTTTGCATCGCCTAGGGGATAGGCTGGGTAGTGGGGGATCATCTAGGCGGCCGCCTAGATTGCTTTTTAGAACATTGCATTTTCGATCGTAGATCACTCTCTCTCTCTCTCTCTCTCTCTCTCTATATATATATATATATATATATATATATATATATATATATATATATATATATATATATATATATATATATATATATATATATATATATATATATATATATATATATATATATATAAATGCTAGAATGCGGCATGCGGTAAGTGCGGCACCTTACCGCAGCCGTCTGATGCACCGCTGCGTGCATGCGATGCATGCAGCGCGTGCATCAGACGGCTGCGGTAAGGTGCCGCACGTACCGCATGCCGCAGCATAGCATGCCCATATATATATATATAGGTCAGGTTCAATGGACACTGTTTTTGCACTCAATTTTTTACACCGATTTTCAAACCATTAGATAGAAGTTTCAAAAAATTTTGATTTTTTGTGAGCATAATCATCTTGTCTTAGATAACACATCTACAAAAAATCAGCACATTCTAAAGACTCTAGACTTATTAAATGTACTCTTCAAATTAACGATTAAAATGGACGGTCGATAAAGCCTTTTAGTTTTGATGTACTTGGAGGCTTTAGAATGTTCTGATTTTTTGTGAATGTGTTATCTAGGACAAGATGATTATGCTCATCCATTGAACCTGACCCTATATATATATATATATATATATATATATATATATATATATATATATATATATATATATATATATATATATATATATATATATATATATATATATATATATATATATATATATATATATATATATATATATATATATATATATATATATATATATATATATATATATATATATATATATATATATATATATATATATATATATATATATATATATATATATATATATATATATATATATGGGGAGGGATACTCTTACTAATGGAACCTTACAAATGAAAGTTACAAATCACCTTTTACCTACCTAGAGGTTTCAGAATTTGATGAAACTTGGTGGGGATGCTCTCTATGGCAAGTTGATCAAACCTTACCAAAAATCATCAAATTCTATAACCTCTAGAGTCATCAAAGATGTTATTCAAATTAACGGTTAAAATGAACGGTCGATAAAACTTCCAACATTTGATGTTCCTAGAGATTATAGAATTTGATGATTTTTGGTGAGGATGATCAACTTGCCATAGAGAGCATCCCCACCAAGTTTCATCAAATTCTGAAACCTCTAGGTTAGGTAAAAGGCGATTTGTAACTTTCATTAGTAAGATTCCATTACTAAGAGTATCCCTGCCCTATATATATATATATATATATATATATATATATATATATATATATATATATATATATATATATATATATATATATATATATATATATATATATATATATATATATATATATATATATATATATATATATATATATATATATATATATATATATATATATATATATATAGAGAGAGAGAGAGAGAGAGAGAGAGAGAGGAATGCTAGAATGCAACATGCGGTAATCCAATTTAGTTGCATCTATAGGTTTTGGAATGTGCTGATTTTTTGTGGATGTGTTATCCAAACCATGGATAGAACATGCACAAAAACTCAGAACCTTTCAAACCCTATAGGTGCATTAAAATTAAAATGATTCAAATAGACGGTCGGCAAAAGCCCTTTCAAATTTGATACATCTATAGGTTTTGGAATTTGTTAGTTTTTTGTGCATGTTCTATCCATGGCATGGATAACACATCCACAAAAAACCAACACATTCCAATACCTATAGGTGCATCTAAACTGGATTACCGCATATCGCATTCTAGCATCTCTCTCTTGATATATATATATATATATATATATATATATATATATATATATATATATATATATATATATATATATATATATATATATATATATATATATATATAGAGAGAGAGAGAGAGAGAGAGAGAGAGAGGAATGTCACAGTGAGCTGTGAGCTACGGGTGGAGAAAATGAGCTGCCCTCATTTTGATCCCCCTAGGAGTTTTGGAATTTGATAAAATTTGGTGAGGGTGTTATCTAGGATAAGATGATCATCTTCACCAATTTTTATCAAATTCCAAAACTTCTCGGTTCATCAAATGGTAGAAGCAAAATTAACGGTGACTGCGGACGGTAGATAATGATTCTACCATTTGATGAAAATTGGTGAGAATGATCATCTTATCCTAGATAACACCCTCACCAAATTTCATCAAATTTCAAAACTCCTAGGGGGATCAAAATGAGGGCAGCTCATTTTTTCCACCCGTAGCTCACAGCTCAACGTAACAGCCCTCTCTCTCTCTCTCTCTCTCTCTTTATATATATATATACTAGTAATGCCCGTGCCTGTCGGCACGCAAAAGATTTCGAGGGCAGGGACAATATTTTGAGAAAGTGCCAATATTTCAAAGGTGGCAATAAAATATTTCGAGAGCGGCGACAATATTTCGAAAGAGATAACAATATTTAGAGGGTGATAACAATATTTCGTGGGCGGTGATAATATTTTGAGGATGGTGACAATATTTTGTGAGCGGTGATAATACTCGTGTCAGTCGGCACTCGAATGGGGTGATAAAATTTATTCGGCAACGGCCATAATTGGTTGGGGCACTCCAATTCGGTTGGAAAGCTCACACTTGGCGAAAACAATATAATTCGTCGACGACCCTCACATTCAGAAGAAGTGCTCACTACCAATTAAATGTCTCTTGAATCGCAGTTGTATGGTACGCAGGATTTGCTGAAATTTTTCTCCCGAAGGAGGAAATCCCCTTTTTTTTGGACGATGTGACGATTGGGTTATAACAAAGTGCAGCAAAGCAACCGGGCAGCAAAAATGAGTTCGAATCTCCTTCAGTTGGTCGGCTCAGGTTGGTGAGCCTGGCGCGCATCACCGCAGCACATAGTCGACTGGAGTACGATTCACTTTTGGGCCGATTGTCATCATGTGGCTGTGATGCATGCAGTCCCACCGACTGGGGCCGACCAACTGGAAGAGATTTGAACTCCGTAAGATTGTAAGAATGCTCTCAAGAGGCACACATCTTTGTAGGAAAAAGAGCCAACCATAAGTGGCCGCTGCTTTGGGACTTGCATAGTTGGCCCGCCCCTAGCACTTAGAGCACGTTGATAGGCTCTGGGCAACGGTTGTAGCATACGCAGGATTTGCTAAAATTTTTCCCCCTATTCATCTTCCCATTCACAACAATGGTATTCAATTCAAATGTTCAACCAGAATGACATGGCTTCCAATCATAGCGTCCCTCTGGCTGCATTGTAGAGGCTGCGTGATTCATGATCGGGGTTGGGTGCAACGGTCTGTAATTGCGACACGTCATTATGGTTAAAAAAAATGGTAATGAAATCAGGTTAAAACGGCCGTCAAAAAATAGCATAAATCACAAAGGAAAGCAGTCGATCACTTGATACTCGGACGGTCGCCTTTGCCACATCGACTCTAACCCTCCTTCAGCGATAACACGCACCTCCGCCGCTACCTCGACCCCAAACCGCCGCAAAAGCTTTCAAATTCAGCGGCCAATCCCATTCGTCACAAAAGATTTTTAAGATTGCCATCCTAAAGCCAATCCATGCAAGCATAGGCACCCATGACAACCAATGACTGTCAATCCGTGTGTTCAGAACACATACACCATTAGTAATACCTTGTCTTTGACACTGCAGCGACTGCCTTTACCAAGAAAACACTTTTGGCGGGGGTGCCAATCGGCACAGCCACCCCGCCCACATCGGTTGTGCCCCTCCTCTGACTGACTGCCCCTATGTGTGTGTGTGTGTGTGTGTGTGTGAGAGAGAGAGAGAGAGAGAGAGAGAGAGAGAGGTAAATCATATATCCCTACAACCCAACATATCATAATCGATAACTCAATGACAAATGCTTTACCTATTTGCTATCATATCCCTACATATAGGCGTTTGGGAGTAAGATAATCCCATCAAAATATTTTTCTCATCAGTGTTTCATTGTACACCCATCATTGTAAACTCATATTGTGATAAAAAAACAGAAAATAAATTAAACATCACTGATAACAGTTAAAGAAAAATGCAATGAAGGAACTTGAAAGGCATATCCATCTTTACTTGATCTCTGTGTTACAAACTATACATAAAACCATAGGATACATAAAATCAGATACTAAAGGAAATCTCTCTCTCTCTCTCTCCATACTTATTTCATCTATCTTTATAGAAAAAAAAAAAAGCTCTTAACACCACCAACCATCTCTGTACATGAAAAAAAAAAAGAGACAAAATCAAAGGTAAGAAAACCTGTCCCCTTATCCAGTGATTCTCCGGGGATGACCTCTCTATCTTCCTGATGAAATGCAAAGCAAGAGGAATCAATACCTAAACCCTTCGGGGGAAACAAACACACACACACACAGATTCAAACAGAGAGAGAGAGATCGATACTTATGATCTGAAGGGGGAAAGTTTTTTAAAAAAATTAATGTAAGAATCTAGGCATAAAGGAAATTTCTCTCTCTCTCTTTCTCTCTCTCTCTCTCTCTCTCTCTCTCTCTCCATACTTATTTCATCTATCTCTATAGAAAAAAAAAAAAAGCTCTTAACACCACCAACCATCTCTGTACATGAAAAAAAAAAAAAGAGACAAAATCAAAGGTAAGAAAACCTGTCCCCTTATCCAGTGATTCTCCGGGGATGACCTCTCTATCTTCCTGATGAAATGCAAAGCAAGAGGAATCAATACCTAAACCCTTCGGGGGAAACAAACACACACACACACACACACACACAGATTCAAACAGAGAGAGAGAGATCGATACTTATGATCTGAAGGGGGAAAGTTTTTTTAAAAAATTAATGTAAGAATCTAGGCATTCCGTTGATACTCACTGTGATTATCTCGCCGGAGGAGGAGAGGGGGATTGGTTTTGTTTGCCGATGGAATCGTCCATCAGATCTGACCGAGAGATTGTCGGCGGCAGGCCGACGTTCGGTGGTCGGGGTCGATCGAGAGAGGATGGGGTTGTGATCGGTTAGATGGGGAGGCGGAGGGCGAAGAGGCAGTTGGGGTCGGATCAGCAGACGGTCGGCAAGATCGAATCTGGATCGGCGAGATCGGATCTGGATCGGCGAGTCGGTGGGCAAGATCGGAGGTGCAGTAGGTCGATGAGATCAGATCTGGATCTGGTCGGATCAGCCCCCTCCCCGTCGCTGCCCTTCCATTGGAAAATAAAGGGGGAGGGGAGTCGATCAGCCCCCTCCTCCTTTCGCCTGGTCGTTGTTCCTCTCCTTCGTGTCGCGCCGGCCACCGTCTTACCGAGATTGAGAGAGATCTGCAATCAAAAAAAAAAAAACTGAGATTGAGAGAGATCGAGATCTAGATCGAGCGAGAACTGCAATCAAAAAAAAAAACTGAGATTGAACTGCTCACTCACCTCTAAAAAACTGAGAAACCTGTTCACTGGCGGAGAGATCCACCGGAGGAGATCTGCCCCTCCCCTTTTTGATGATCCACCAGAGAAGAAGAGGGGAGGCGGAGCCGATCAAACCCCTCCCCTTTTTTGCTGATCCACCGTCTTATCGAGCCGATCAAACCCCTCCCCTCCCGACCAGATCCGCGGCTGAAATCGCCTGTGCACGTCTCCCCTGTGATCAGATCTGCACCAGATCTGCTCATCGCGATTAGGGGGCAGCAAACAGGGACGCATGCGATTCATAAACTGGAGGTGCCTGCCAATCAGGGGACCGGGAGTGCAATCGGAGCATCCTGTCAGCCAGAGATCTGGAGGGAGGCGTGCGATTCACAGAGAGAGGGGGGCGGTTCGCACAGAGAGAAAGAGGGGGAGAAGGAATTAGGGCGGATCACCTGGCCGATCGCAGGAAATACCGTATGGGTTTCGTGAGTACAGCTGGAGGAGGCCTCCTGAAGCGACCTCGCCTTCATCACCGGCCACGATCCGGGAGCATCGATGCCGGAGCCGCTCGGAGTTGAGTTGACGCCGTCGACCCCGGACTCCCTGCCCTTGATCCGTGGGTGGGAGGGCTGCACGCGGCCGAGGACCGTGGGTGGGAGGTCTGCACGGGTGTTCAGAGTGGGGGAGGGGGTTCAGCCGATAGAGATGGAAGAGAGATCGAAGAGAGAGAGAGAGGGGGTCGCACTGAGAGAGACAGAAAGAGGCACGCGAGAGAGATGGCCCCCGCTCTCCCCCTCTTCCTTTCATCGCCCCCCAAATCCCCAAATCCCGCATGCCTATTATTTGATCGCCACTGCCGGATCGTCCACCGCCCTTCTGTCAAGCCATTTGATTGCCTTGATCACCTTCCATTTTTAACCCTACTCTTATGGATCCGGACGGGTATTGATCATCTTCCATTTTTGGAGAGCTGATCGGATCAATCACAGCCGCTAATCCATCTCTTCCAAGTGAATAGCACTCGCCCTAACAGTAATGAACGGCTGTGTTTGTCTCTTAGGTTTGTCTCTCGACTGCATTAAATGTTTATACCCCCCACAAAACCCTGAAATATTATATATATATATATATATATATGGGTAGGGATACTCTTACTCATGGCCTCTTACTCATATGTTACCTATGATCCGGGCCGTCCATTAGATCCTGACTTATGGTTCGGATTAGATGATGAGTTAAAGCAATGGTGTCCGCATTAAATACGAGCTTTTAATACGGGCATTTAATGCGGACACCATTGCTTCAACTCCCCATCTAATCCGAACCGTACGTCGGGATCTAATGGACGGCCCGGATCATAGGTAAGAGGCCATGAGTAAGAGTATCCCTCCCCTATATATATATATATATATATATATATATATATATATATATATATATATATATATATATATATATATATATATATATATATATATATATATATATATTATCAGAATAAGTTTGGAATCAATGTCTAATTTTAGGTATGTAATGATTTGGAATTGTACCTAATTTCAATTATGGAATATTTTAGGAATGTTTTTATATATGATACAAAACATCATTTTTATAAACACCCATACAAAAACCATATCATGTAAACTCAAAAAATTACTCACAAGACTTGAGTTAATCACAATGAATCCATAGATCAATCACACTAAATAGATTTCACATTCGCATTCACATAGACATTAAAGAAAAGTAACCTAATCAATAAATTAGTTCATCAAGATAAAATTCCCGATTCATTGCACAACCCGAACATATTGCTGCACAACGTACTCATTGAACTTTTGAACAAATTCCATACAAAGAATACAATCTTTAACCAATTCCTTTCATAGAAAAAAAGAGATAATTGATAAACATGATGTAAAATTTGAGAGGGGTAGTCATTCAATTCAAAAGGAAGTGCACACACCAAGATTGGGTGGTGTCTTGGTGGAAGGGTGATCAAGGAGGATGAACAGGAGGGGATAAACTCTGAGCTGCAGTTGTTGGCAGAATTATATACGCCGCCATCTACACCGTGTCATCTATGATGGTGCTGTATGTTTCTCGAAAGTTCGTTGCTCAAGAATCGGATTGGGCTTTTTTTTCCTGACATGGTGCTCCAAGTTCTCCAAGAGATTTCTGAATGTGACTCTTCAAGGATGCCTCTATCTGCAACATCACCAATGATTCGATAATACACATTGTACCAATTTCCATTTCTTAACTACCTCAGCTATACTAAATATATAATCAAAAGCACGGGGTACTTACTAGCTATTAGTCGATCAAAAAGTAAAGGGTTGGAAGTCCATTTACCTAAATATGGAAATTGGAGAGGTCGTTTACCAATAAAAGTAAAATGACCTTCCACTAAACCACCAGGGGATAGGAGAGTCGGCATGTCACTGATAATTGGGTGAGAAGGTTTTGTGTTCGACTCCCCCCCCCCCCCCCCCCCTCCTCGATTTACCAAGGAGTGCAGTGGAAAATTCCGAGTGGGTCGGGCATCACTACTCCCGGAGGGATCTGAACCCAAAGAGGGCCATTGAGCAAAAGGTTTCGGGACACCTGTCGATCTAAAAAAAAAAGGAACTTCCATTAGTCGATCTAAAAAAAAAATCGTTTACATGGAAGCTCATTTACAAGTAAATAGGGGTGGAGTTACCTATACCAAATTTAGAGCTGCATGTTATTCATATGTATCAGTTGATTTCAAAGTCCAATAAGATGCTGCCATTGGATCTGTTCAGTCAGCTTAATTAAACTACAGATCAATGAAAAACAACTAAATGCCTTTAGCAAAACAAAGGAGAAATATGAACATACTGGTAAAAAACTGAAGGTAGCACGGATTATGATATATCTTGCGTACGTTCAGAAGTTCAACAGAAACCTGAAAGTAATCTCAAATTACACTTAACCCGCTTCAAGATTCAATAGCCTTGGCATTCTGATAGTTTTATTTAGCAAGATTAAAGTCCAAAGAAAATAAAATAAAAGCATATAAATCACTATCTAACCAACAAAATGTAGATTTTAATTGATAAAAAAACTGGCGCCTTTCATATATTTCCCTTGAGAGCATGCTAGTGATGTTTATGCTCAGTCATCTAAGCTTCCATAATTCAACACTGCAAAACACATTTACCATTTATAATCAGTGAAGTTTTTATAATCTGATATGGATACAGATCACTAAGGATATAATTTTAACTTTTAGGGGGGGGGGGAGGTGGGGGGGTCTTGTCAGATGAGTTAAAGAAGGCCGCAGTAAGGGATCTCCAGATTCAGTGTAGTAAGGGATCTCCAGGTTCAGTATTTCAGTATAAAATATACTAGGAGAATGACTTACCTCAATATTCATCTGCTCTGACACAAGAATTGATAATTTTTCCTTCAGAGGAAAAGTTTCCAGTCCATCGTTGTGAGAGAATCTTTAAGTTTCAGAAGACTTTGGCGCCAAGAACCTGCGAACATAACCAATATAAAAGATCCTTGAGAAAAAGTTTTCTGCCATAATTTGAGGGTTCCACAAGCTCAATCATGTTCAACTTGCAATAGCTGATCCTTTATTCTGCTTTTTCCCAAAGACTAGGCTGATTAGGTCACTATACATCCAATGCTTCTTCTCTTTTGCTTTCGAAGCAAGAGAAGAGTACATGTTTTCACAGTTTCTAATGAAAAACCCTTTACCAACCGCAATCAGGACTAAAGGGTCTGTTTTCATTTCCGCCACTGCCTCTAGAGATCCATGCCTTCTCCATACCTCCAGCACATGGGTTCCATCATATCCAACCCTACATGCATCAAACAGGATTCCAAAGGTCACAATGTCAGGTTCTACATTCTCTGCCCTAGCACGAGCGAACACAGCATCCAAAGTCCTGAAATCTTTGACCTTCATATAAAAGTATGCAAGAATATTTGAAAACGTTATGCTGAACCCAAATTTAGCTACCTCCATCTCCCGAGTCACAGATTCTATACCCTTTCTGCTGAAAAGACAAGCACACGAAAGGAGGAGAATACACCAAACAAAGTCGGTTCTACCAGTTCTTGAAGCAATCTCATTGCCAAACTCCTCTAACCGACTAAACTTATAATTCTCTATATAAACCGTGGCTAATTTCCTAATAAGATTCTCCTTCATGAAGGCCTTCGAGTTCAAAACTCTGTGGTAAAAACTCTCCATTTTCTCCAAGACACCCAGGTCTGCATAAGCCTCAAGCATTGTGACCATAGTAGAAGACTGCAAATTCATCCGCTTGGATTGGAGGGTTCTGTATGCTCCTTCCATTCTTTCCAGAAGTCCGCCTCGGGCAAACTCCCCAATTAGTATGTTATATGTGACTTCATCTGGGGAAAACCCCTCTGATTTCATCCTCTTTACACACTTACACATCTCATCATACATCCCATAACTTCCATAAGCTCGAATAAGCCCATTATAGGTTTCAGGTGTCGGCAGAAAGCCCATCTCCACCATTTTACTAAAAGTGGCTCTTGAGTTATCAAATTCTTTTTTTCTAGCAAATCCATGAATAATGTAGTTAAAGATTGCCAAGGATGGGGCAAGACCATACTTGTCCATATCCTGAAAGGTTGAGATGGCTTCTTCCATTAGACTTGTTTCGCACAATAGGCGTATAATTCTCGAGTAGTTAACAATGTTGATTCTGGACACCTCTTTGTTCTTCCAACAATTAAACACCTGGTATCACATTATAATGGAAGAAGTCAATACAAAAATAAGAAAATAAAAAAATTCCAGGATTAACAGAAAGTTCCTAGACAAAACCTAATGCATTTACATACCATTTCAGGAAGATATGCAGTTACGACTCTCAATAAATCTTTGGAAAAAAAATTAAGGCATCGCATTGGTTATAGTAGCTTGCTAAGGCATTTTCTATTAGCATGAAATTGATCAAAAGTCAGTTGAAGACGAATATGCAACAATGTGCTACAAGATCATATAAGAATAATTGGTCAACTAGAAAGCACAGACAAAACAGATGCATGACAAGATAATTCTTAAAGAAGTAGGATACATACATACATGGCAATGAAAAATACATATTAAACAATTATTATTTGATCCTATCTAAAATATAAAGACGAGATCTAAATATATGTACAATGAAAATGCAAAAAAGGTAAATGAGAAAAGAATTCATCCAATAATGACACTATACAAAAAGGGGAAAAAACAGTAAGTCTTCACTTTGACCCAACTTCAACAAGTGAATTGAGTGTTCGAACGGTTCAAACCTCCGTATCAATCTTCTTGTTTTAAAATACACCAATTTGTTTCTTTTTCTCCCAAAAGCAAACCACTGATTGTAAGAACTGTCTTTAGCATTTCCTTTTCTTAATAGACCAGTTTTTCTTTATAAAAAATACCCAATAGAGCTTAGTTTTACATGATAAACCCGTAACTACCTTAGTTATGAAGAGAAAAACACATATTCGTCTAAAAAAGATCACTTTCAACCCCTTTGTGTCCAGAAATGTGTCCACATGTGTCCCTAAAGTGTCCATCAGTGTTTTCAGACTCATTCTGACTCGGACGAGTCAACTCGTTTTGACTCGACTCGGACTCGATTTCGACCCGACTCGAACCAGTGACTCGCAGGTCGCCTGACTCGTCCGAGTCATGGTCTGACTCGTGTCTGACTCGGACGAGTCATGGTCTGACTCGTCCCATGACTCGTCCGAGTCATGGTCAGAGTTGTCAGACTCGTTTCTGACTCGATCGGTCGTTTTTATCCATTATAGTTTGATAGTTGCATGACGTTGATGCATTTTGTGATATTATTTGGCATATGAATGCAATATATATCTCTAAGTTTTCCCAAATTTCTACTGTTTTATCTAATAATATATATATTTTAATCCAACGAGTCACTATGTTTATGACTCTTACGCGCCACGAGTCGACTCTTCCGAGTCGCGTCACTAAGGGTTGTAACGAGTCGCTTTCCGAGTCCGAGTCTAAAAACATTGGTGTCCATTATGTGTCAAAGAAGTACTTGGTGAAAAAAATTATAAGAAAACCTCTAGACATATACAGAACACATAATAGTAATAATACGCATGTGCGAGATGTGTTGGACCGGACAAACACGTCCATTACCTACCTTGCCATACCACTTGTGTACACTAAACTGCATCAGCTAGATCTGGCTCCCCCTCTATAACAACTCGACAAGCATCTAATTGCACGGAAAGCAAATCCATACCAACGAGAGGAAGGCTTGTTCAATTCATCTCGATTCTCTCTTCTTTGCCGGTATACTATATGCCCTGCTATCTTTTACCCTCTTAGGTTATTAACAAAATTGATAGGATAATGATACACTATCTCTGGAAAGGAGAGGATGGTCTCCGAGGAGTTTTTACCAGGGTTTTGAGTTTCGGTCGAAATCGATCCGTTTTGGATTGGTTTCGGTTAGAATCGGTACCAAAACCCTCCAGGTTTCGGGTTTCAGACTGATTTTTAGGGTAAAGGGGTATTTCAGCAGACGGCTTGCACGTCAGGCTTTTTACATAAATATATTATGTAAATAAACAAATACCCCCATTTGGATTTAATAAAATATTAGAAAATTAAAATCCGAAGAATAAAAATGTAATTTTCTAGTTCCTATACAAAATCAGACTCAACAGTTTTTGCTAAAAAAAAAAGTTTGGTGGAACAAAAACCTTAAAATATTTTAGACCGGAAAAAATCTCAGAAAATTTGGAAGTATAAAATCAACTTAATAACCCAAAACCCAAAGACTGGTAAAATATTTTGAATCTATAAAAAATTTCTTTCAAAAAAACTTCTTTTTCCTCTAGACTTGGCCATGATTCAGAATAACGATTTTTTAGCTTTTTGACAAAAAGTTGAGGTAAAGCAAAAATCGTACTCTTTTGAAAACAAACCAATATGAAGTGGGTACCGGGTGTTATATAGCATGTGGCACATTGGAGTTGGACAATAAGCATTATTTTTTAATGGAGACATGGAGCATATATATTCGTTACTATGCAGTCAAAGTCGGTAGTCGGCCCTAGTCGGCCAAGGGCCGACTAGGAGTCTAGGACTAGTCGGCCAAAACTTATTCTAACCCGTCCCCCATCCCTAAACATATATGATATATGAACTAGCATAAATGTCAATAAGTATATGATATTAGACGGTTAATAACAATACATACCTTCACACTTCACAGCATGGGTATAAATACAGAAGTAACAGTCTAACAGAACACAGTTGTATTGGCTTCATGCCCATGTCAGAAGACTCAGAACTAAGAATTCATCACAATATTTGTTTGATGATGTTTAATCTGTGAACAACCCCAATTTTTATTATAGGGTTATATAGATATCAACAAATAAACTAATTATTTGTTTATGTTTTTATTTGAGATTCTCAGGTGCTCGACAGATGATTACAGGGAAGAGCTATAGTTGTGAGTCTTGCAACTCAAGACTTTGAGCCAATGTAAAAAAATCCAAATAAAATTGCTTGCAAAGACTCCTTGCAAAAAAAATTTTGCTTGCAGAATGCTGCCTGGGGACTAGTTGGCAGTTGCTAGTCGGGGACTAGTCGGGATTCCGCCCAGCAATGCAGAATCGGAATTAATCGGTCGGCAAAATGCCGCCTGGGGATTAGTCGGGGACTAGTCGCCAACTAGTCCCGACTTTGATAGCATAGATTCGTTATAATTTATTCATCACTTAAATGAAAGAAATCATTTGGATAATTCGTCAAATTGGATGATCCTTACTAGAAGCAATGGTGTAGCAAAAGGGTACCCTAATGCGACCATACCATACTAGTGCTACGTATTGCAAACAAATGTCATGTACAATACACTATCAATCTAGTATTTTACTTATCATACATAAGTCGCGATATACACTAGTTCTTGTAAGGTCTCAAGAGGTAGTCAAATGCATTTTGGATTCAATGTAAAGTTGCAAATCAGTCAAGGCTTGTGAGACAACTCAAAGAGACAGGACCAAAGCCTATATTCAAATCAATTGAAAATGCATGAATGTACATTGTTTTCATTATGGTGCTTTGCCACTGAAATAATCACTATAAATATATATAAGATGGCATCCATTTTGGGGTACGAGCACCTCCAGCACTATTCTCATCGACAGTGCTACCGACGAGAGCGAGACGATGATAACAGTGATGTACAATTTGATCCTCCTCACCACGGCATGTGGTATCGAACGTTGGCTTGATGTAGTGAGTTGACTTCCGAGTTTCTTAGTACTGGTTATTGTGTATTCTATTTTGTTCTGAGTTTATATTGGCAATGTATGTCTATTTTAGTAGTAGTTATGTTTGCAATTTGCATTGATTGGCATACGGGCTATGCAGAGTTGCAGACGCCTCCCAATATATAATCTTGGGCAATCAGCTGCACTTAACACCCAAATTGAAGAGGAAGATGGAAGGGGGTGTAGAATCGACCTGGAGGGCTTCTTTCATCCGGTCGGTTTCCTTGAGGAACCTGAGGGCGGCCCAGAGCTCCTCCTGGCTCCAATCCCCATCCCGTTCGAGGAGGCGGACTGGGGTGGAGCCCTTTCTGGAGAGCTGCCAGAGGAGGTCCTTGAGCCTGTTGTTGCGGTGGAAGCCCTCGACGAGGAGGGTCTTGCGCTGCTGCTGGTGCCGCTGCTGGTCCTGGGGGGTCCACTCGTTCTGCAGCTGCGGTTGGCTTGGGCGGCGGCGGGTGGCCGAGCGAAGCTGGGGGCGGGGAGAGATGGGACTGGAGATAGAGAGGTGCGACGAGGAGGGTGGGGGGTCTGATGGGGGTTTGGTGACTGCAAGGCCGCGGGTGAAGGGACTGAGCGAAAGGGTCGCAGTTCCCATGGCCGCTTGCTGCGAGGTTCCGGTTTCCGGGATGTCTGTTGTAGAGAATTGGATTAGGGGAGGCAGGTGTGAGTAGGGGTGGCAATGGGTCGGGTTCGTGTCGTGTCGGGTCGGGTTCGTGTCGGGTCCAAAACCTCTAGACCCGGACCCGACCCGTTTAACTAATCGTGTCTAGATCCTAAGCCTGTACCCGACCCGCTAATAAACGGGTAGACCCGATAAGACCTGGTAAGTCCCGTTTACCACCCGGGTCTACTCAGTTGACCCAATCCGACTCGACCCGACCTGACCCGAAAGACCCGCTGGTATTATATATTATAGTAGCAGATTGCGGGTAGACCTGACCCGACACGACCCGTTGAATACTAAGCGGGTCTTTCCGGGTCTACAGTGTCCAAACCTAAACCAGGACCCGACCCGTTTACTAAACGGGTCTATCATGTCGACCCGTTTACGATCCGAACCCGTTTAGCCTTGACCCAAACCCGCTAACTTCGTGTCAGGTCGTGTCGGGTCCGAAATTGCCAGCCCTAGGTGTCGTGTCGAGGCAAAACTATCCACCAAGAAGTTTTCTCAAAAAAAAAAACTATCCACCAAGAAGCAATATGGGCGCAAAAATCCCGGATCAACTGGCTAAAAGAAGGAGATTGTAATACGAGATTCTTTCACGCCAACACTATGGCTAGGAGGGCTCGTAATCACATAAGGGAGCTGGTTATAGGGGGACATTCCATTACATAGAGAAATCAGATTAAAAGAGGAGCTAGTGAGATTCTTCTAGCGGCTATGGACAGAGATGGATTATGTGAACCTTCAACTTTTGGAGGGATGTCCGAACTGTATTACCAGTAGGGGTGGCAATGGGTCGGTTCAGGTCGGGTTGAGACATAGGTATAAGGGCAAAACACCCAACCCAAATCCGACCCGTTTAATAAACGGGTCAATAACTTAAACCCAAACCCGACCCGCCTAATAAACGGGTTGACCCACCCGACCCGTTTAACCCGTTTACTAAACGGGTCGGGTCGTGTCGGGTCGGGTTGGCTCGGGTTGGATCAACAGAACCCATGTAAACATGCAAGGTTGGGTCAAGACAAGTCGGATTGGGCCGGGTTTGATCGGGTTGGCTCGGGTCGGGTCGGGTCGGGTTGGGTTGACACGATCCATTTGGTAAACAGGTCAAGTCGGGTCAATCGGGTTATAAGTACAAACCCGAACCCGACCCATTAATAAACGGGTCAATCGGGTCGACCCGTTTAGACCAAACCCAAACCCGCTAACTTCGGGTCGGGTTGGTGGGTCGGGTCAAGGATTGCCACCCCTAATTACCACCGATATGAATGATATCTTAACTCGTATTCCAGATTCGTGGGAGATCCGAAATGCAGTGCACTCTTGCCCATCGAACAAAGCGCCTGGGCCTGATGGGTTTAATGCAGATTTCTACATAAATTTTTGGGATTATGTTGGAGAAGATGTGGTTAGGGATGTGCAGAATTTTTTTTCAGTCGGGGATTATGCCGAGGGGATGGAATGCCACACATGTGGTACTCATACCAAAAGTGGATGCACCGAGTAAGCCTGCTGATTTTCATCCCATAAGCTTGTGCACCCAACGGTATAAATTTATCGTAAAAATTATGACAAATTGGCTGCGGTTGATCATCCACTCCATTATTCGGGAGGAACATCATGCTTTCATTCCGGGCAGGCGACTGCAGGATAATGTGGTCGTAGCACAAGAGATGTTACATTCTTTACATACGGCACCACAGAAATCTGCATGGATGGCCGTTAAACCTGATATAAACAAGGCGTATGACCGTATTCAATGGGATGCTCTGGATGCTATTTTGGAGCGAATGGGTTTCCACCTGGTTTAGAGAGGGTGGGTGAGGCAGTGTGTCCAAACGACTTTGATCAGTTTACTCGTTAATGGGATCGAAACAAAGAGATTTCATCCAACGTATGGATTGCGGCAAGGTCACCCACTCTCACCATATTTGTTTTTGTTGATGGCACAGGTTATACAATGGGAGGTGGATAAAAGCCTGAAAATGGGACATTTGGATGGTTTCAATACCAGACAGAGCCCGATAACGATTGCCACCCTTGCTTATGCGGATGACTTTCTATTCGTTGCACGAGCAACGATACTGGATGCATGGGGACTGCGAGATGTTTTTGCAAAGATGGCTATGAGCACAGGCCTAACTATCAATCCTCAGACATCAAGTATAAAATTCTCTTCTTGTGTTCCAAATTCGGTTCGCAAACAAATCATGGGTGCCTTGAATATGTTGGAGGGAAGAGGACCTTGGATGCACTGGGGGATTCCTATCAATGGGTGTAGGGTTCCACCCATACATTATCGGTTTATAGTAAGCCAGATGGAAGCGCATCTAACTGGCTGGAAAGCAAAATTGTTATCGCAGGCAGGACAATTGGTTTTGATACATGCGGTTTTATCAGCCTTACCCATGCACCTATTGGTAACTAATCCTTAGATCTATCGTAATGCATGCATGCTAGATCTGCTAATCGTTTCGATAGATGACCTTAGGGGTTTGTTTCCGTTCGATCCATTCTTTATGTATATGACTACTATAAATGAAAATTTTAAAATATAACGCATACCGAATTGATCCACGGGACCGACTCTAGCTTTCATTGTGCCTCCGATATCATTCCAATATGACCCTCTCGATAGTTCCCACTTCACTCATGGGTAAGCAAGCGACTTAGTTATGTGAGTTGTGTAGATGATAAAAAGATAATGATGCAATGCTTCTGTCAGATTCTTGAGAGGTTTGTCATATGATACGATCATAATTCATGGTCGTCGGACATAATAATCTGAATGTATTGCAATATGGGTTTCTTTTGTTAAAATATTTATTTGCTTCAGCTAAGAAACTACTACTTGCATATGCATGTGTTCGTAAACTCAATTCAACCAGAAAAATCAAGAGGTAAATTTAGTAATGCTAGACAACAGATTGAGTGCCAACGCCGAATATAGGCTCTAACATAGAATTTTCAGGCTTTCTAAAATTTTTCCATACCTGTCAGTATTGTAGTGGTCACTGAAGGAGGCCAATTATGTTTTGTCATGCCAAATTTTATTGTTCCCACTACATGTAGGCACCCCTACCGAATTTGTGGGCCAACACCGAATGTCGGTGCCGTCGATTGTATTTTACCGTACTGAATTTTATCGTCCCCACTACATATAGGTGCCTTCGCTTAATGTGACCTCCCTCATCAAGTATAGGCGCCCCAACGAATTTGGGCCGAATGTGGATGGGTGGGTGCGGGGGGGAATGTTGAAACCGCAGTTGAATTTTTGCTACCTTAACCGAATGTATAGTACTTTAATTGCCACCAAAGGCGAGAGTTGAAGTTCCGAATGTGAGTACTTCTTTCGACTATGAGCATCATCAATAAATTAGGTTGTTTTCACCAAATGTGGGCTCTTCAGTCGAATATGGGTGCCCTAGCCGATTATGGGCATCACCAAACACTTTTTCCCACCCTGTTCGAGTATCGACAGATATGAGCATTATCACCGCTCATGAAATATTATCACCTTCCTAAAAATATTATTATCACTCACAAAATGTTGTTATCACCCTTGACATATTGTTATCTCTTTCAAAATATTGTCTTCGCTCTCAAAATAGTTTATTGCCACCATTGAAATATGGTCACCTTCCTTGAAATATTATCCCCACCTTCGAAATCTTTTGTGTGCCGATAGGAACGGGCATTACTAGTATAAAAATCTCATGGTTAGGAAAGGTCCCACTATGGTAGGATCCTTGTTTATTTAACAGATTATGAGAGGAGTCCAAATGTACCCCCCCTGCCTACATCATGGAGGGTATATCTATGTGTCAAAGAGGTAACTTTAATACCAGCATATATATGACCTAAAGATAAAGATTATCATTGCAAGGAGTGGTTCCACTATTGTTGGATCCTTATTTATATAACAGATTATGGGAGGATTTAAAGCGTACCCTCCCCGACTATATCATGGGAGGGCATATCTATGTGTCAGAGGGGTGACTTTAACACCCACATGTGTGTTGTTAAAACATGAAGTCTTATTGCTAAGAGGAATCCTACTATTATTGTATTCTTATTCATGTAACAAATTATGAGATAAGTCCAAGTGTATCCCTCGACTAAATCATGGGGAGGTACATCTATGTATTAAAGGGGTGACTTTAACACCCGGATGCGTGTGGCCAAAATATAAAGAGTTATAGATTGGAGAGGTCCCACTATAAAGAGTTATAGATTGGAGAGGTCCCACTATTGTGGGATCCTTTTTTATATTGTAGATTATGAGAGTAGTCCAAGTGTACCCCTACAATACATCTTGGATGGGGTACATCTATATATCAAAGGGGTGACTTTAATACCTGCTGTGTATGGCCAAAATATAAAGAGTACCATAGCTAGAAGGGTCTCACTATGGTGGGATCCTTATTAATATAGTAGATTATGAGAGGAGTCTAAATGTACCACCTATGAATATATCATGGGGGGTGCATCTATGTGTCAAAGGGGTTACTTTAACACCCGTATATGTATGACCAAAATATAAAGATTTCGATAACTAAAAGGGATTCCACTATTATGGGATCCTTATTCAAGTAGTAGATTATAAAATGAGTCTAAGTGTACCCCCCTACAAAAATATAGGGGGGATACATCTATATGTAAAAGGGGATACTTTAACACCCGCATATGTGTGGCCAAAATATAAAGGTTTCCATAGCTAAAATAGGTTCCACTATTTTAGGATCCGTATTCATGTAGCATATTATGAGAGGAGTCCGAGTTTACCCCCTCCCGACAATATCATGGGGGGTACATCTTTGTGTCAAAGAGGTGACTCTAATACCCGCATATGTGTGGCAAAAAATAAAGAGTCCCTTAGCTAGGATGCATCCTAATATTATATGATTTTTAATCATGTGCAGATTATGAGAGAAGTCGAAGGATACCACCCCTAAATATATATTATGGGGAGTACATCTATGTGTCAAAAATGATACTTTAAAATATGTATATACTCGTATCTAGAAGGGATCCTATTTTTATGGGATCCTTACTAATATAGCAGATTATAAGAGGAGTCTAAGTATACACCCCATAACTGCATCATGGGAGTTACATTTATGTATCAAAGAAAGGGTTGACTTTAACATATATATGTGTGTGGCCAAAATATAAAGAGTTTCATAGCTAGAAGGGGTCCCACTACTGTAGGATCCTTATTCATGTAGCAGATTATGAGGCGACTCTAAGTGTACTCACCCCCCATATTACATCATGGGGGGTATAATTATGTATAGAAGGGGTGACATTAATACCCATTAATACCCGCTTGTGTGTGACCAAAATATAAAGAGTCCCATAGCTAGTAGGGGCACCACTATAGTGGGATACTTATTCATAAAGCAGATTATGTGAAGAGCCTATGCATACCCCCTCCCCCCCAGACTACATCATTAGGGGGTACATCTATGTATTAAAGATGTGACTTTAACACCCATATAGGTGTGGCCAAGAAACCCTCCAAAACATCAAAAGCTATCTACTGAAGCCACCAGTTCTATCAGCACTAGTTCAAGGGAAGCCGCTAATCCTCTATATTGGTGCCCAAGAGCAATCCTTGGGGGCACTCCTGGCTCAAGACAACGAGCTGGGCAAGGAGACGACATGTTACTATTTGAGTCGCACTCTCGTCGGTGCAGAGCTAAATTACTCCCCGATCGAGGAGGTCTACCTGGCACTCATCTTCTCCATGAAGAAGCTGCGACACTACATGCTGGCTCACACCATCAGGCTCATCTTGAAAGCTAACCCCCTTAAATACATCATGTCAAAGCCAGTGCTCTCCGGATGTCTTGCGAAGTGGGCGCTATTACTCCTCGAGTTTGATATCACCTTCGTGCCATAGAAAGCAATCAAAGGGCAAGCTCTCGTAGACTTTCTTGCAGAATATCCCCTTCCGGCAGAATGGAAACTATCAAAAGATCTCCCAGATGAAGAAGTGTTCTCCATCGACATTAGCCCCTCTTGGAAAATATTCTTTGATGGCGCAGCAAGACAAGACATAGCTGGAGCAGGGGTTATCTTCGTTACTCCATACAATGAGATACTTCCCTTCTCGTTTCTGTTGTCGGAACCGTGCTCCAACAACATGGCAGAATATCAAGTTCTACTCATTGGCCTCGAACTCGCCAACGATATAAAGCTTCAAGGACTCGAGATTTTCGGTGACTCTCAGCTCGTCATCCAGCAAGTCTTGGGGGCATACGAAGTCAACAAGGAAGACCTAGTGCCACTACATGCGCGAGCTTTGGAACTCCTCGATAAACTCGAGACTGCTTCTATTCAGTATGTCTCCAGAAACCTCAACCAGCAGGCCGACGCACTCGCGAACTTGGCGGCAACACTCCCATTTTCAGAAGAATGCCAGCTCATGGTCCCCGTCTGTAGAAGAATAGTGCTCACCAAATAAGAATCCCCTATTGGGATCCCAGTTCAAGCCAACGTGGTGCACGTCCTCGAAATTGAAGAGCAAGACTGGAGGTAACCCTTTGTGGATTACCTCGTCCATGGTAAACTCCTCGATGATCCAAAGCGCAAGATCGATATTTATCGGCGGTCTCTGAAGTTCTATCACTTTAATAATGAGATATACCGTGGAAGTTACGATGGCACACTCCTGAGGTGCCTCGCAAAGGAAGAGGCAGAAGCAGCACTGGAAGAAGTACACGCTGGAATCTGTGGCTCGCACCAGTCTGGTCTAAAGCTCCACTTTTGTGTCAGGAGGATGTGCTATTACTGGCCCACCATGATTAAAGACAGCTTGGAGTCCGCAAAGAAATGTCACACTTGCCAGCTATACGGTGACTACATCCGTCAACCGCCAGAGCCTTTGCACCCAACAATCGCATCGTAGTCCTTTGGCGGATGGAGACTCGATATCGTCGGTCCCCTACCCAAATCATCCAAACAATATCTTTACATCATGGCAGCAACGGACTACTTCTCCAAATGGGCTGAAGCAATACCTCTACGGAAAGTTACAAGACACTCTGTCATCAGCTTCATCCAGAACGACATCATCTTCCGATACTGAATCCCTCGCTACATCGTAATGAACAATGGAAAGCAATTCAAAAATACTATTGTCAGTCAGTTATGCACCAAGTATGACATTAAGCGGAAATGCTCAACAATGTACAACGCTCCGGCTAACGGTCTGATAGAAGCCTTCAACAAGACACTTTGCAAGCTTCTGGAGAAGATCATCTCGAAGACAAAAAAGGACTAGCACGAACGCATGGGTGAAGCACTATAGGCCTACTGCACGTCCTTTCGTACTCCAACGTAAACAACTCCGTACTCCCTCGTCTATGGGGTAGAAGATGTTCTTCCACTCGAGCTCCAGATCTCGTCACTCAGGATAGTAGTCCAAGAAGGTCTCACCAGCGACGATAACGCCCAGCTCCGCCTAGCAGAATTAGAGGCACTGGATGAAAGGCGCCTCGAAGCTCAGTAACGTTTGGAGTGTTATCAAGCTAGATTAACTCGTGCCTTCAACAAGTAGATTCGCCCTCGATCCTTCCAAACAGAAGAATTGGTGCTGGCGGTCAAATACCCCATCATTCTCTCGCATCGAGGAGGGAAGAAGTTCGACGCCAAATGGGATGGACCGCATGCCGTCAAAGAAGTCTACTCCAATGGCGCTTACCTCTTCACCATGCCAGAAGGGCTCACACTCGGCCCTATCAACGGCAAGTACCTCAAAAGGTAATATGCCTAAAGTAAGGCCATACTCCTTGCAAAAAAAAAAGGGGAATAAACGAACTACGTGCGACTTGATCCCTCTCAGTAGGGTACGTAGGCAGCCTGAGAAGTCACATCAGGTTCAGTCCAACAAAAAGAAAAACCCAATAATGGTCCATACAAATGATTTGGGAAATATGATAATATTATTCGATGTTCAAAAGAAGACGGTACATGGCATAAGTTCAAAAAAGGAACTACATGACAAGAAGCAGCTAGAAGAAAGTATCCAAAGCTCAAAGGCGGTGCAGTAACTCCTCTCTAGTGGCCTCCACTCCCTGCAGCTCCAAAGGACGTGTGGCCAAAAGCTCGCGACGGGCCAACAAGTCTGATTGCTACTTTAAGAAGCTCACCCTCAAAGCCCTCTTCGCAGTCTCAGCTCGCTCCAAACGGGATTCTGCATTCCGAAGTGAGACACGCACTGATTCTCTTTCTTCTGCGCCTTCGTCAGACTAGAAGCAGCCTCCGCAAGCTGGTGCTCTGACTGACACAAACTCGCCTCGACAGCCGCTAACTCAGAAGGAGTACTCCCCTCCAATAGAGCCCGCCAGAAATGAAAAGTCTCACTGTCAGTCACGAGCAAGTTCATCTGCGCGACAAAAGAACTGTCCACCTTGAACTCCTTCAGGCTCACACAAAACTCGACACCATCAGTAAACCACCAGTCTTGAAGGGCGCCAAAACCCACCCCCTGAAAGAACTCCACCATCAACCTGATATACTGCCGACAACTTGCAAGAAGGAACTCCGAAACTCTGCTCCTTGGTCTTAAACTCGAGCGGGGTGCCTCAGAGTACATGGGCAAAACTTTCCCCTCCACTGCGATCACCCCGGGAGCTGCCTTCGCCGATGAGGTCGACAAAACTGGGGGAGCTGTCACCGCTGTCGCGTCAATTGTCTTCTCTACCAATCTCGAGAGGACGGCAATCGGGGAGTGCCGCCTATCGACACTCGAAACTTCGGCCTCCTCATGAAAAGACAAAGCCTAGACATTGATGCCATCTAGATCGATATCTCCACTAGAAAAGTTCTCCCCGCAAAGCCCGAGAAGGTCCAGATCATCCGGAGGAACGTGTAGCCCGCACTTTCCAAGTACTTCCTATGCGGCCCCAGTAGACAAGCGCCCGCGAGATGCTTTCGAAGAGTTTGCCTCGCACTCCAATACTACGACAGAGTCTGCCCAAAAAGAAAAAGGCAATGCGCTACTCAGCATAATGAAACCCCCAGAAATCAAAGAGAAGGCAAAACAATAAGAACCTTATGCGTACCTGCAAGGTCGGACAAAGCTTCCCCAGACGGAGGGATCACCTCATCTCCTAAAAGGCCGGGCCCCTTGACATCCTCGACCAGACAAGGTACCCTCAAAGTCACCCCACAGGAAATGCATAGCTTTCGTCTCTTGGGCGGGGCACTCTCAATAGCTGTCTTCTGAAGAATGGAAGGCTCGGGAGCATTCGCAAGGTCAGCTTCTAACATGGGAGCCAAAGAGGGAACCCGACGGTCAGTGGAGAGACGACTGCAACTCTTCTCGGTCCTCTGAATCCCCAACCGAAGGCGATAATTCTCCAATCCCACTGAAGGGTCAAAGCTAAAGTCCTTGAACTCGCTACTCGCTAGAACATCAATCGAGAGACTCGCAAGTAACGGGGATACTCGCTCTTCAATCCACTTGTAGTAACCTGGAGTGGCGGCGTCCCGAGACCCCGACTTGGTCCCAGGGAAGAAGCTGCCGCCAGTCAGTCGAGCATAAAGAGAAACTCAAAGGCGATAACCTTCCTGCGGGCTGATACGCCCCTGCAACCGCTGTGGCATACCAGGCACCTCCTGCCAAAATCCCTACTGGCGAGCAAAGCGGTGAGGGGAGTACTGTTCCACTTCCACTATATCCCCTCGGTGCCAAACCAAGTAGCCGGGGCAGCAGTTGACCATGTTCTAATACAAGCCATCCGAAAGCTCCTCGTTGTCATGGACCTCGACCTCTCTAAAGGTAGCATTGAGTTCTCCGATGTAAACTCGAAGTCTGTGCCTCCTATCCTCTACAAAATAGTTCGAGCACACTCCTTCGGGTGCTCTCAGCTGATAAAGGCGTTCAAGATTTCTCCTACGCCCGGCAAGAATGGCAGGTCGACTGGATGCCCACGTCTGGCAAAAATCCCTTTTGGAAAGTGAAAAGCCATCCAGCCATACAAATAGTGCAGAGGACCAAAGGCATTAGACTGGTCAAGCTCCCTTTTGGCGTTGTCCGAACTAGACAAGCTCCAGTAAGTACCACTAAGCCCCTGGTACAAGGCACATAAGATTGCTGGAGCCAGATTTAAGAGCTCCTCCCTCGCCATCCGGGACGCTACAAGAAAAGTCCCAGGACGGATAGCCTCGCTAGTATAAGAAAGCATGAACCGACAAAGGAAGACGACCAACTCGGTGGCTCGGTAAACTGCTCGCCACTCCTCGCTGTCATGCTTCAAATCAAGAATCTCCAAGGGGCTCTGTCTCCCCTCCATTGAATGCCTTACTCGGCCCAAAGACTCGATAGGCCTTACAAAGGAATACAGTACGTGGAGGCCTCTTCATCTGGGCAATCTTCCACATCGGGTGAGCTAAAGGGGCCGGGGACCTGTACTCACCCCTGAACCAGAAATCGACCCAAGAAGAATGGCGAACTCAGTCTGACTGATCTCGCACTGCGATAATGGCGTACGCTTTGAATAAAAGAAGGCAGAAGCTCAGGGCAAAGCTGCTATCTAGCAAATCCATCAAAGTCGGCACCTCTTCTTGATAATAGTTCTGCACCTCGGGACATCCAGAAACGATGTGGACGTCGCGGAGGGAGATCCCTATTTCTTCCGCTCCAGTGAGAAAAGTGTTGGTATCCAGGCACCAGAGTTCGCAGAGAGCTCGGTACATCCCCTCAGGACGACTGTACTCTCGGTGAGCTGGCGCTAGGAACTTAGCCAACGGCTTCATCTCAGGTTCCACCCCGAAGACTTCTGAGAGCTCGCTCATCGACTTGCAAAAGTCGCAGAGGTACTGAATGTCCCCCCGAGGCCAAGAGTCGACAACCCATCGGGTTAAACGGGAGCAGATCTTCGAAGCCACTACCGGTGTGGGTACAAAGTCTTCAGTACAGTGGTGAAAAGGCAGACTCAAGCTTGGGCGAAGGAGCTTCATGGAGATCGCCTCGTCGGTGTAAATTTTCTTGCTCAGCTTTGGCATCCCGCAATTCGTGTCGGCAACTCCATCCTTTGTGATGCGCTCATGGATAGGAATCCGGAGCATCGACAGAAGGTCATCTCTCCTCAAAGTATGGTAGCGGTACACCTGAGTAAGGGGGAAGCAAAGGTACTTACTCCCATCGGAGAAGCCCTCAGCCAACCACCCTGTCGAAGTCAAACTCTCAAAGGCTCGAATCCTGAAAGTACCCGAAGAAGAGTGAGTCAGGACTGGTAGAGGAGATGGAAAAAAAAAAAAGGGTCACAAAAGAAACCCCTGAGAGACCCACAGCCCTCAAAAAAAAAAAAAGTAGCCAAAAACCGGGGCCCACAGCCCCCCTCTCTATCAAGAGTCCACAGCCAAAAAGGAAAGGGGGGCCCACAGCCCCTCCCATCCGAACCCGTATAGGAACCAAAAGGGAAAGGGGGCCCGCAGCTCCCCTTTCTTCTCCGATCCAGGCGGAGGCTGCCTGACTCGCGCCCGCGCCCTCCTCCGACCCGATTGGGGTCCACACCCCGCTCGCGCCCGCCTGCGCCGCCGTGCCCGACGCTGCACCCCGCGCCCGATGCCACCGCAGCCACCGCCTTCACCCACGCCCGCCTACGCCGCTGCGCCCCATGCTCGAAGCCACAGGCCACCGCCTGCACCCCGGCCTCCGCAGCCACCGTGCCACCCCACACCGCAGTACCCTACGTCGCCTCCGCAGTCACCGCGCCGCCCCGCACCGCAGCACCCTGCATCGCTACCGCAGCCGCTCTGACCTCCGCTGTACCCTGCGCCCCAGCCTCCACGCGCACCGCTGCCAGTCGCTGCTGCCTCCGCAAACCATAGGAAGAAGAAGAAAAAGAAAGAAAAGAAAGAAAAGGAAAAGAAAAGAAGAAGAAGAAGGTGGAGGCGGTCAACACCTTAGCCGCGATCCTCCGTCCTCCTCGCCAGCAGAGCCTTCGCAAGAACAAGGTGTTGGATGAAAGGGGTAGTGGCCCTTAAATAAGCCCCTAATCCCACCAAGAAAGGAATCAAGGATAAGTGTTGTGCGTTTCCTACACTCATCCTTGAGGGGGCACTTGTAGACACACAAATTGTGTCTAACCCGAACCCAACTCACATGTACCAATCCGGAGGCAAACCCGACACACACTCGGACCCGGACCCGACTCACATGCACCGATCCGGAGGCAAAACCCGACACGCAACCGGACCCGACCCACGCCAAACAAGAGGCCGGGTGGGCTCATCCCCAGGTGGGGCCCACCCAGCCCTCTTCTAGAAATCCGAACCCCTTAAGGGGTGGCCGACCATGCAAGAAAAGAAAAGAAAAGAAAAAAAAGAAAAAAAAAGAAAGAAAAGAAAAAAAAGAAAGAAAAGAAAGAAAGAAAAGAAAGGAAAGAAAAGAAAAGGAAAGAAAAAAAGAAAAAGGAAAGAAATACTGCCATGCGCTGGGGGAGGTTGCGTATGATGTCTACATAAGCGTAGATCTGCGCTGATCTCTCGATCCGACGGACAAGAAATGAAGACGAGTCGCCATCGACTTTATGTGCAAGAATCAAATAAATTCAAAAAAAAGTATTGAGCCATAACTACTCCACCAGAAAAGGAAGGCAAATAAAGGTTTATTCCCCTCTTCAATGGAAGAATAAATCTTGGATAGTTATGGGAGAGATATTAAAGGGATTCAAATAAATCTTCTCATATCTCTCCCCTCCCCCCTTCACCTATAAATAGAGTGGGAGGGGGAAGGCTCAAAAGGTCGAAAGAGTCAGAGCTAGAGCTGAAGACAAGGCGAAAGAGCTCTGCAGAAGAGGAGACGCGTTATTCATCGACCCAAGGCTTCACGAGGCACAGACAAGCCTATCCCTTCAGGACCGGCTTAGTCCACTGAAAGCCCTCATCCAAGTTAAGACCCTTGCACAGGAAGATCAAGCCTTTGACTCCATGCACGAAGAAGAAAGCTCGGAGAAGAAGAACCCTTCGACTCCGAAGACGCCAGAAGCAAAGGCCCGAGAAGAAGATCAGAGCAGCACTACCCCGTCAGCTCCGACAAGCCTTCAACTCTGATCAAGCTCCAAAGTTCGAAGAAGAAGAACGAAACGGCATCACCCCGTCGTCTTCCACAACGCCTGCTCTATTCATGAAGAAGAAAGCTTAGAGATGGACACTCGAGGCATCGCTATACCCATCGTCTTCAAAGCAAAGTCGACGCTACAACCGTCGCACGGAGATCTGTGCTACCCCCATCGTCTTCAAAAGGAGCCTTCAACTTTGAGCACGCCAAAGAAGCCCAGAGAAGAGAAGAAAAGTAGATGCTACCCCCATCGTCTTCAAAGCAAAGCCTTCGACTCCGATCACGCCAAAGAAGCCCAGAGAAGAAGGGAAGTAAAGTCGACGCTCTAACCGTCGAGGAAGCCAGAAGCCTTGAAGAAGTAGCCACCGTCGTTCGAGAAGAAGATCGAGTCAACACCGAAGCAAAAGCAATACAAAAAACTAAAGCTAAAGCACCGGTAAAGTCCATGCCAAAGCAACGCAAGTGCCAAAGCCAAGCAACTACGCTGGTCACGAGCAAAGCACCGCACATTCTAGCCGATACGACGCGAAGTCCGAAAGAACTAAAGCATCGCAAGTCTCCCCCTGTCTACGTTCAAGTGCAAGCGCCAAAGAAAGCAAAATCTAGAGCTACGCCAAAGCCGAAAGCTAGAGCCAAAGCCAACGTCAAAAGTACGATCGACACCGTGAACCGACGATCAAGGACACCGAGGTTTAGCAAGGATCGAGAAAGACACACAGACCGAGGAACAAAGCCGAAAACCCCTAGCCGAGAAAGCGCGAAGCATGAAAGGGACAAGAGCAATGACGGATACTCCTTAGCCTCTCAAGAAACCCTCACCCTATAAAGACCTCTGTCCTGGGCAACCCCTTCAGAGCTCTCGCACGAATACCACGTGGAGACGCGGATCAAAGGGACCCTCCAGAGGATCTCTCTTACAATCTCCTGATCGAATATTCGCCGCACCCGGCTCACCACCCCCGAGTCCCCGGGTCCCGGTATCTATAATCTTCATGTGTTTGCAATAAAGACGACCCGGATCTTTTTCTACGCATACAGTATCAAACAGGTGAATTTGATACCCACATATGTGTGGCCAAAATATAAAGTTTTATATCTAGAAAGGGTCCCATTATTATGGGATACTTATTCATAAAGTAGATTATGAGAGTAGTCTAAGTGTAACCCCCCTCCCCGACTACATCATGAAGGGTACATCTATGTGTCAAAGGGGCAACGTTAACATCTACATGTTTGCAACAAAAATATATAAAGTTTTATAGTTAGGAGGGGTCATACTATTATGGGATATTTATTTATATTGCAGATTATGAGATAAGTTCAAGTGTACCCCCTGCCCCCCGACTATACCATGGGGGGTACATCTTTGTATAAAAGGGGTGACTTTAACACCTGCATATGTATGGATAAAATATAGAGATCTCTTAGTTATGAGGGATTCCACTATTATGAGATCCTTATTCATATAGCAGAATATGAGAGGAGCCCAAATATACCCTCCCCGACTATATCATAGGGGGTACATCTATGTATCAAATAGGTAACTTTAATACCCATATATATATAACCAAAATATAAAGAGTCCCACAGATACAAGAGGTCCAACTATTATCAAAATTTTATTTATGTAGCAGATTTTGAAAGGAGTCGAAGTGTACCCCCCCACTACATTATGAGGGGTATATTCTGTATCAAATAGACAACTTTAATATATATGTGTATGCCCAAAATATAGTATCTTATAGCTAAGAGGGATCTCACTATTATGGGATCCTTATTTATATAGTAGATTATAAGAGAAGTCAAAGTGTACCCCCCCGCACCCCCGACGACATCATGGAGGGGGCATATTTATGTGTCAAAAGGGTGACTTTAACACCCGCATGTGTATAGCCAAAAAATAAAGAATCTCATAGTTGTGGAAAATCTAGCTATTGTGGGATCCTATTTATATAACAGATTATGAGTGGAGTCCAAGTGTATCACCCCCCCGACCACATCATGAGAGGGTACATCTCTATGTCAAAGGGGTGACTTTAACACCAGTATGTGTGTGGCAAAAAGAAAAAGAGCCTCATAACTAGGTGGGGTCACACTAATGATGGATCATTTTTTATATTGCAGACTATGATAGGAGTCCAAGTATACCCCCCTCCCCCGACTATATTATGTGGGGTACATCTTTGGGTCAAAGGGGTGACTTTAAAATCCGCGTGTGTATGGCCAAAATATAAAGAGTCTTATAGCTAGGAGGGGTCCTACTATTATGTAATCCTTTTTTATATAACAGATTATGAGAGGAGTCCAAGTGTAGTCCCCCGCCTATATCTTGGGCATATATATATATATATATATATATATATATATATATATATATATATATATATGATCCTTTTTTACAGTGAGCTGTGAGTTGCAGGTTTAGAAAGTGAGCTGCGAGTATTTTGCCCCCCCCAGGAGTTTTAGAATTTGATAAAATTTGGTGAGGGTGTTGTCTAAGGCAAGATGATCACCCTCACTAATTTTTATCAAATTCCAAAACTTTTAGGGGGTCAAATGGTCGAAGCAAAATCTGTCATTCGTAGTCACCGTTAAAATCTACAGATTTTGCTTCGATCATTTGACCCCGTTAAAGTTTTGGAATTTAATGAAAATTTGTGAGGATGATCATCTTACCCTAGATAACACCCTCACCAAATTTCATCAAATTCCAAAACTTCTAGGGGGTGTTAAGCATCAATATGGTGTGAATTATCCCTTTTTAAATATGCATATAGCGTCAGTTTACTACGTAAAACTTTCATACTACACGTAAACTATATAATTCTCTTTGCACCACTGCATAGTAGACTTCCATACGAACACAGTAATATATTGGTTCGCTTTCATACATAACATACATGCAAAGTATAAAACCCGATAATCTAAATTATCATTTTTATCGATAATCGCATGGAAAACTAAATCATTTTATGTGTGATTTTCAGGGAATGGACCTGGTTCTCAACATAATCAGCTCAATGGCATTATAACTTAGCCGGGGATATCATCACGGCGAGTCAACGAAGGTTGCATAGCTCGTTTGGAGGCCTTTTTGAAGAGCGATAACGAAAAGGATACTTGCGATAATTCGGCTGAGAGAAGACATCAACAAGCCGCTGCAGCGCATGACTCGAACCAGAAGATGACTACACGCATGCAAATGAGCAATAATGGATTTGATTTGGATGATGGTAACCAAGCTTCCCATGTGACCCCATTCTGCTTGAACCCATTTAACCAACCCATATCCATACTACAAAAAAAACAGTTTTTACCGACGGACAATATCCGTCGGTAATATTAATTTTCCGTCGGTAATAATTTATAGCGACGGAAGAGATTTCTGTCGCTAGTCTGTCGGGAAAAAAGGTGTCGGAAAAAAGCTGCGACGGACTAAATATTTTCGACGTTAATAATACTTAATACCGACGGTAATATAATAGCCTTCAGTAATATATAAATGCTTAATTAAAAATATAATATATTATTGCCGACGGATAATAACTAGCCGTCGGTAATATATAAGCTTATTACCGACGGTTACTATATTTACCGTCGGGAATTATATATATATTACCGATGGATTTATACTTTACCGTCGGTAATTATATATATATTACCGACGAATATATATTATCCGTCGAAAATTGATTAATATTTTAAAAAAATTAAAAAGATTATTACCGACGAAAAATTTAATTTTCGTCGATAAAAAGTATGTTTTTATTTAAATAAATTTACCGAAATAATGTTATTTAATTCCTGTGATTTACAACAATACCATAATATATTACCACAATTTATCAAATATTACCACAATTTATAAAATATTACCGTAAATTATCAAATATTACCTAAATTTATAAAATATTACAGTAAATTATCAAATATTACCACAATACCCGACAATTATAGACAAGAATAAAAAATAACCACATATTACAAAATAATTTTTTCACAATCCAAAACTGAGACAATCAGCATGCCCTATCTCAGCCACCCCACGCGGCCCGCCACCAACACTGGTGCTCTCAGGCTCTCATCCCCTGATGTCGCCCGGCTCCTGTAATTAACATATATTTGTTAAAAAAATGGTTTATATCTATAACTGAGTCTAAGCGTTAAAAAATCATAAGTTAGTGTGTTTCGAATTTGAAATAGGTTTGGATTCGATCGGATCGGCATCCGATAATTTGTACTTGGAATTATTCCGTATTTCGGACTTGCGAGCAAGTTCTAATTGGATATTTGAACAATTTATGATCCGATTGACCGATTTAGAGTCTAAATGTTGGAAAATCATAAGTTAGCGTGTTTCGGATTTGAAATAGGTTTGGATTCGATCGGATCGTTATCGGATCGGCATTCGATAATTTGTACTTGGAATTATTTTGTATTTTGGATTTGCGAGCGAGTTCTAATTGGATATTTGAACAATTTACGATCCGATTCACCGATTTAGAATCTAAGTGTTGGAAAATCATAAGTTAGCGTGTTTCGGATTTGAAATAGATTTGGATTCGATCGGATCGTCATCGGATCCGCATCCGATAATTCGTACTTGGAATTATTCCTTATTTCGGACTTGCGAGCGAGTTCTAATTGGATATTTAAACAATTTACGTTCCGATTCACCGATTTAGAGTCTAAGTGTTGGAAAATCATAAGTTAGCGTGTTTCGGATTTGAAATAGGTTTGGATTCGATCGGATCGGCATCCGATAATTCGTACTTGGAATTATTTCGTATTTCGGATTTTCGAGCGAGTTCTAATTGGATATTTGAACAATTTACGATCTGATTCACCGATTTAGAATCTAAGTGTTGGAAAATCATAAGTTAGCGTGTTTCGGATTTGAAATAGGTTTGGATTCGATCCGATCGTCATTGGATCGGCATCCGATAATTTGTATTTGTGAGCGAGTTCTAATTGGATATTTGAACAATTTACGCTCCAATTCACCGATTTAGAGTCTAAGTGTTGGAAAATCATAAGTTAGTGTGTTTCGGATTTGAAATAGGTTTGGATTCGATCGAATCAGCATCGAATCGGCATCCGATAATTCGTACTTGGAATTATTCCGTATTTCGGATTTGTGAGCGAGTTCTAAATCATAAGTTAGCGTGTTTCGGATTTGAAATAGGTTTGGATTCGATCGGATCGTCATCGGATCGGCATCCGATAATTCGTACTTGGAATTATTCTGTATTTCGAATTTACGAGCGAGTTCTAATTGGATATTTGAACAATTTACGATCCGATTCACCAATTTAGAATCTAAGTGTTGGAAAATCATAAGTTAGCGTGTTTCGGATTTGAAATAGGTTTGGATTCGATCGGATCGTCATCGGATCGGCATCCGATAATTCGTATTTGGAATTATTCTGTATTTCGGACTTGCGAGCGAGTTCTAATTGGATATTTGAACAATTTACGCTCCGATTCACCGATTTAGAGTCTAAGTGTTGGAAAATTATAAGTTAGCATGTTTCGGATTTGAAATAGGTCTGGATTTGATCGGATCGTCATCGAATCGGCATCCGATAATTCGAACTTGGAATTATTCCGTATTTCATACTTGCGAGCGAGTTCTAATTGGATATTTGAACAATTTACGATCCGATTGACCGATTTAGAGTCTAAGTGTTGGAAAATCATAAGTTAGCGTGTTTCGGATTTGAAATAGGTTTGGATTCGATCGGATCGGCATTCGATAATTCGTACTTGGAATTATTTCGTATTTCGGATTTGCGTGCGAGTTCTAATTGGATATTTGAATAATTTACGATCCGATTCACCGATTTAGAATCTAAGTGTTGGAAAATCATAAGTTAGCGTGTTTCGGATTTGAAATAGGTTTGGATTCGATCGGATCGTCATCGGATCGGCGTCCAATAATTCATACTTGGAATTATTCCTTATTTCGGACTTACGAGCGAGTTCTAATTGGATATTTGAACAATTTACGCTCCAATTCACCGATTTAGAGTCTAAGTGTTGGAAAATCATAAGTTAGCGTGTTTCGGATTTGAAAAAGGTTTGGATTCGATCGGATCGTCATCGGATCGGCATCCGATAATTCGTACTTGGAATTATTTCGTATTTAGGATTTTCGAGCGAGTTCTAATTGGATATTTGAACAATTTACGATCCGATTCACCGATTTAGAATCTAAGTGTTGAAAAATCATAAGTTAGCGTGTTTCGGATTTGAAATAGGTTTGGATTCGATCGGATCGTCATTGGATTAACATCCGATAATTCGTATTTGCGAGCGAGTTCTAATTGGATATTTGAACAATTTATGCTCCGATTCACCGATTTAGAGACTAAGTGTTGGAAAATCATAAGTTAGTGTGTTTCGGATTTGAAATAGTTTTGGATTCGATCGGATCGTCATCGGATCGGCATCCGATAATTCGTACTTGGAATTATTCCGTATTTTGGATTTGCGAGCGAGTTCTAAATCATAAGTTAGCGTGTTTCGGATTTGAAATAGGTTTGGATTCAATCGGATCGTCATCGGATCAGCATCCGATAATTCGTACTTGGAATTATTTCGTATTTCGGATTTGCGAGCGAGTTCTAATTGGATATTTGAATAATTTATGATCCAATTCACTGATTTAGAATCTAAGTGTTGGAAAATCATAAGTTAGCGTGTTTCGGATTTGAAATATGTTTGGATTCGATCGGATCGGCATCGGATCGGCATCCGATAATTCGTACTTGGAATTATTCCGTATTTCGGACTTGCGAGCAAATTTTTATTGGATTTTTGAACAATTTACGATCCGATTAATCGATTTAGAGTCTAAGTGTGGGAAAAACATAAGTTAGCGTGTTTCGCATTTGAAATAGGTTTGGATTCGATCGGATCATCATCGGATCGGCATCCGATAATTCGAACTTGGAATTATTCTGTATTTCGGACTTGCGAGCGAGTTATAATTGGATATTTGAACAATTTACGATCCGATTGACCGATTTAGAGTCTAAGTGTTGGAAAATCATAAGTTAGCGTGTTTCGGATTTGAAATAGATTTGGATTCGATCGGATCGTTATCGGATCGGCATCCGATAATTCGTACTTGGAATTATTTCGTATTTCGGACTTGCGAGCGAGTTCTAATTAGATATTTGAATAATTTACGCTCCGATTGACTGATTTAGAGTCTAAGTGTTGGAAAATCATAAGTTAGCGTGTTTCAGATTTGAAATAGGTTTGGATTCGATCGGATCGTCATCGGATCGGCATCCGATAATTCGTACTTGGAATTATTCCGTATTTCAGACTTGCGAGCGAGTTCTTATTGGATTTTTAAACAATTTATGATCCGATTGACCGATTTAGAGTCTAAGTGTTGGAAAATCATAAGTTAGCGTGTTTCAGATTTGAAATAGGTTTAGATTCGATCGAATCATCATCAGATCGGCATCCGATAATTCTTACTTGGAATTATTCCGTATTTCGGACTTGCGAGCGAGTTTTAATTGGATATTTGAACAATTTACACTCCGATTGACCGATTTAGAGTCTAAGTGTTGGAAAATCATAAGTTAGCGTGTTTCGGATTTGAAATAGGTTTGGATTCGATCGGATCGTCATCGGATCGGCATCCGATAATTCATACTTGGAATTATTCCGTATTTTGGACTTGCGAGCGAGTTCTTATTGGATTTTTGAACAATTTACGATACGATCCGATTGACCGATTTAGAGTCTAAGTGTTGGAAAACCATAAGTTAGCGTGTTTCGGATTTGAAATCGGTTTGGATTCGATCGGATCGTCATCGGATCGGCATCCGATAATTCTTACTTGGAATTATTCTGTATTTCGGACTTGCGAGCGAGTTCTAATTGGATATTTGAACAATTTACGCACCGATTGACCGATTTAGAGTCTAAGTGTTGGAAAATCATAAGTTAGCGTGTTTCGGATTTGAAATAGGTTTGGATTCGATCGGATCATCATCGGATTGGCATCCGATAATTCGTACTTGGAGTTATTCCATATTTCGGACTTGCGAGCGAGTTCTTATTGGATTTTTGAATAATTTAAGATCAGATTGACCGATTTAGAGTCTAAGTGTTGGAAAATCATAAGTTAGCGTGTTTCGGATTTGAAATAGGTTTGGATTCGATCGGATCGTCATCGGATCGGCATCCGATAATTCTTACTTGGAATTATTCCGTATTTCGGACTTGCGAGCGAGTTCTAATTGGATATTTGAACAATTTATGCTCCGATTGACCGATTTAGAGTCTAAGTGTTGGAAAATCATAAGTTAGCGTGTTTCGGATTTGAAATAGGCTTGGATTCGATCGGATCGTCATCGGATCGGCATCCGATAATTCGTACTTGGAATTATTCCATATTTCGGACTTGCGAGCGAGTTTTTATTGGATTTTTGAACAATTTACGATCTGATTAATCGATTTAGAGTCTAAGTGTTGGAAAATCATAAGTTAGCGTGTTTCGGATTTGAAATAGGTTTGTATTCGATCGGATTGGCATTCGATAATTCTTACTTGGAATTATTCCGTTTTTCGGACTTGCGAGCGAGTTCTAATTGGATATTTGAACAATTTATGCTCCGATTGACCGATTTAGAGTCTAAGTGTTGGAAAATCATAAGTTAGCGTGTTTCGGATTTGAAATAGGTTTGGATTCGATCGGATCGTTATCGGATCGGCCTCCGATAATTCGTACTTGGAATTATTCCGTATTTCGGATTTGCGAGCGAGTTCTAATTGGATTTTTGAATAATGTACGCTCTGATTCACCGATTTAGAGTCTAAGTGTTAGAAAATCATAAGTGTGATAATATGATCTAAACTCAAATTAGTAAGATTCATATTTTTTACTAATATTATAAAGATTAGTAAGTACCTGATCATGAGCATGAGCCACCGCTAGACCGGCTTATGAAGTCATTAAGCTGACGCTCCAGTGCCCTGCGAGCTTCTCTTTCCTCATCGAGGGCCTTCTTCTCCGCCTCAACCCTAAGCTCGAGGGCCTGCCTCTCCGCCTCAACCCTCTGCTCGAGGGCCTGACTCTGCTCTCGCTCCGCCTCAACCATGTGCTCGAGGGCCTGCCTCTGCTCGCGCTCCACGTCTAGCGCAGACTGCAACTGAGTGATAGCACCGGTCTGGGTGTCCCGTGCCCTCGAGCGCATACCCTCTCGTCCAAAGTAGGAGGAGGGTGTGACTCCAAGGCCCGTACAGAGGACACGGCCATGCGTGGTAGGTCTGAGCACAGTATCCATCGCTGAGTCGATAGATACTGAGCTGGAGGAGGAGCCGGCCTTGCCCGACGGGGTTACCAGAAGTCGCATTCTCTCCTATATGAAAACAACCAATGATATTCAATGATATTTTATGGCATATGTATACGAATATATTAACAGTAATTTAATTACTTACCACTTGTGAGGCAACCCTGTTATCCATAAATGCCCCATCGGTATGCCGCCTCCTAGAGGCCTCAAAAAGGTCAATCCGATTAGGCTCGTGGCCCAAGGACTGTGTCTGTTTGACATATAAAATAAATAGATGAGTTAATATAACATGTATAGAGCTTTAAATAATAAAAATATTTGTATCATTTACCAGCTATTGGGCAAGCTGGGGCATGGAGGTCCTCTCCTTCACTGGAGCAGGTATCGTCGAGGCATTTCTATTCTTCTTGCCTTTAGCAGAACTTGCATGTGTCAATCGATTAAATTTTGAAACATCAATACAAATTTTTAGTATAACATTAAAACAAGTACAAATTAGTAAAATAATAATTATACATGAAACTGAGGGGTGGACCAGTGAGCGACCAAAAACTGTAGAACGTGTAGCGGTGGCGCGTCTCTCGTCACGGCCGTAGCCTGTAACTCCTCAGCCGGCTAGCCGACCAAGTAACCGTAGAGCTGGTAGAGCTCGTAACGATAATCCTTGTACCGCTCACCCATCATCTTCCACAAGTCCTCCCGATGGGTGTCGGTTTCCATGTTCTGCCAATTAAATTTCTCCTGTAAAATCAATTTAGAAACAAGTCATTTTATCAAATCAAATTATAAAGAATTACGATATTATTCTAAAATGCTTTAATAAAACTAACATACCAAAAACACCTGATACATCCTCTCCTTATATGATGCATCAATGTTCTTCCACCCCCTTAACCCCACAATCGGGGCATTCCTCTCCTCCCGTACTATCATACCGATCCACGTGGCGGTATCAGAAGTGTGCTCGCCCACAAAGGTCCTGCTGCTCCACTATAGGGAAAGCGGCTCGCGTAAGGTCGACAAGCGCTGGGCCGTCGTCACGCCCTGGTCGCCTACGTGCCTGGTGATCTGATGCGATCTAAACTAATCCTAAATTAAGGGCTAATTTGATCTAAATTATAACTCGCAAGTGCACGAATCGCTTTGTAGGAGCGGTACGTATTACGAGGTCGATCCCACAGGGATTGCTAATGAGGAAACTATCTAATCTAAGGTTATTAATCTATCTACCTAAGTTACTTAATGAGCAATGTTGTTGATTTGGTTTTATAAGATTGTGATGGAAAACTAAGCTAAGCAGGATTAAAGCATGCAATTTAACTAATTAAGGTAATGTGGTG
The DNA here is from genome assembly GCA_947650365.1 of Chamaelirium japonicum. Classification (NCBI taxonomy): domain Eukaryota; kingdom Viridiplantae; phylum Streptophyta; class Magnoliopsida; order Liliales; family Melanthiaceae; genus Chamaelirium; species Chamaelirium japonicum. The sequence continues at coordinate 51,461,985 of OX393555.1, forward strand.
CAGTGTGGAAGTTCAGATATGGATGTGATATTCTAAGCCCTAGAATCCACGCAAGTAGCAATCTAAACTATATTTTTATATGATTTCCAGGATTCTCACGGAGATGCGAAGTCAATCTTTCTCCGTGGATGATATTCAAAAGAGCACTATTATGGTTAACTAATGTAGCGATCTTTCTCGCTTCATAGGAATAGGAAGAAGTAATCCTCCGTAAAATTCGTAGTAATAACAAAAGCCAAGACTATGTAATAATTCCCCGTAAAACTTTCCGTAATAACGAAGAATAAAACTATGAAATCGACTTCTGTAAAACCCTGATAATACAGAGAATAAGTCGGACTTACTGCATGCAATTCCTATCAAGCTTTCATGAGATAAATAAGATCACAATATTTCATTGAACGAACGGAAATTTGAAAATAGCACATAAAAACAGAGTTTGGATCTGATTACAGGGCTTCATCCAGGTCTTAGAATAGGGTGGTTAGCCTCGCATGGCCATGCGTGCGCTGATGACGGATGCTTCTTCGAAGATGACGAACCCGGCGATGATGGCGACGTGCGGCTTCTTGATGATGGGCGTCTTCGACGATGGCAGCGTGGCGTAGTCGGAGAAGATGGTACGGGTTGTAGATGAACGATGGTAAGAGCTAGGGTTTAGTCGTAAGTGGAAGGTGGTGGCCGGTGGATGTGGAAGATGGTTGGTGGTCAAGTAGATGGCAGAGGTTCTTCGGATCGGTCCTAAGTTCCGGGGGTAATGAAGATGGAGATGATGATAGGTTCGGGTTGGTGGTTAGATGGTCCCCCCCGACTAGGTTCGTCCTACCCCCCCTCTATATAGGATAGAGAGAGAAAGAGACATTCGGTTTTTGGTAAGTGGATCCCGGGTGGAGAGCGGTTTAGGAAAGAGAGAGAGTTAGAGAGAGAAAGAGACATTCGGTCGCAGGGTTAGGGAGAGAAAAATTCGGGCTGAGCTTGGACGGTTAAGGAAAGAGAGGGAGAGAAGTTCGGGTGCAGGCCGGTTTTGGGTTTTAGAGAGAGAAGACGTAGAGAACGGGATAGAGATTCGGAGAGAGAGAATCAAGGAAAGAGAGAGAAAAACGGGAGGGGGCTCGGCTACAGCTGGGTTGCTAAGTGGGCGGCTAGAGAGAGAATCGGTTGAGAGAATACCGGATGATGGGTTCCGGTTTTAGAAAGAGAAAGAAGAGAAAGAAACGGAAAAGAGAGAGAAGATCGGTTGAGAGAGAGGACGTCCGGAGTTGGAGAGAGAGAATCCAGTAGAGAGAGGATCCCGTTCTGATGGGTTTCGGTGCACATGCATGCATGGCTGCATGCATCGGACGGCTGTGATGGATCTGTGAGTGGTGGAGTGCTGGCCGGAGCTGATGGTGCACGGGTGCACAAGTGGGTGGATGGCTGCGTTTTAGAGAGAGGAGGGATCTGGGCGGTTGGGTTAGAGCCGGGTCTGATGCACCGCATGGATAGGTGGGATCGGATGGTTGGGTTTAAATCGGATGGTAAGGCCTGCAATGCACAGAATGGAGAGCATTGTTTCAAGGATCAGACGATGCTGGTTGAATGCAGGGCTGCATGCTTTTTAGTCTAAATGGACGGCTGTGATTAAGTGGGGAGAAGAGGGCCGGCTGTGATCGAGTGCATGGACGGTAGAAAGAGAGAAAAGTGGAGAGCTGGGCTTCCGGGTACAGTGAGTTCATGCATGGCTTGGTGGATCAGATGGCTGTGATTTTAGATGGAATCGGTGCATGTCACACACGGAGGTGCTGCATGCTGGGAATTGAATGGTGAGTGGAGGCCGGTATCCATGCATAAGTGGAGATGTGGAATGGGTGGCGCCGATTGTGCATGCATGGGTTGTGGGTATTGTGAGATGGGATCACTAGAGACTCGGATGGCTACGATCACATCAGCAAGAGAGAAATGCATGGGATCTGAGTGTAATGGAGTGCGGGTACGTAGAGCTTGGGTGCTAGGGACGGCCGGGATGAATTGGGTAAGGGCTAGAATGGGTTTGGGTCGGACGGCTGGGTTACGATTGCATGGAAGGAACGGTCAGGATCTAGAGAGAGAAAGAGAGTCGGCTGGATGCCATTAGGTTCGGGGCCGGGATCGATGCACGGGATGGATGAGGTGGAACGGTAAAGGCTGGAATTAGGTGGCATGGGAGATAATCGGGTTGTGCGATTCGATCGAAGTCTTGGCTATGACGGGTTTACGGGCGACTTTGTATATAGACGGTCGCGATGGTGAAATAAGAAGAGTAGGGAATGGCCGCCTTGGGTTGGTTAATGGGTTCAAGAGCAATGGGGTCACGTGGAAGGCTTGGTTACCATCATCCAAATCCATCATCGCTCCTTTGCATTTATGTAGTCATCTTCTGGTTCGATTCCTGCGTTGCAGCTATCTGTTTTCCAACGTTGTTCTTCAGACAGGCCTCCAAACGAGCTGTACAGTCTCCATCAGATCGCCGTGAGAATATCCACGCTTTGGTCATGAAGTCCTTGAGCTGACTGCATCGAAAACCGGATCGATTCCCTGAAAGACACACATGAAATGACGCTTGTCAGGTTTAAACACGATTATCGATAAAAGGATAATTGGGACTTTCGGGCTCTGTATTTTTCATGCATGCAATGTATGAGAGCGAACCAATATGCCGTTGGGTTCGTATGAAAGTCTACTATATCATGGTGCAAAGAAACTCATGCAGTTTACGTGTATTATGAAAGTTTTACGTAAGAAACTGACGCTATGTGCATGATAAAGAAAGGATAATTCGCACCAAATGGACGCTCATCACACCCCCAAACTTAAATCTTGCTCGTCCTCGAGAAAGCAAACAAAATAAACTAAGAAAATAATAAAAGAATAAAAATAACTTAACTCACTTTCGCAGGAATCGCGATTGCACTTAGCACGTGCAACAAGCCGTTAAACCCCTGAGTTACCCCAGTGGACGAGTTTTGTCTCGTGAGGGTTTGCAGTGAATCTACCCACAAAATTCAAACATTTATTATTATTATTATTATTTTTTTTTTTTTGAAAATATAAATAAGAAATAATAAAAGACGGTTTCGTAGAATAATTAAAAAGTACTCAAAAATAGAATTTCTAAGGCACAAGACTCACAAGGTATCTAGCCCAAGCTTCGGCTTTCGAAGTAAGCACTTTAGGTTCTAACTATTAGTTTCCCGTTAGAAAAGATCAAGGTCAACTATACTCGAGTGCACGGTGCTATCTGGGCAAAACACAACTGGGGGGTTTGGTTCTCTACATTCATATCATTCTAACAGTCTCCTAGAACGGTCAAAGTCGACCTTAGAACCTGAGTCAAAACCAGCTAATCTAGACAGGCTAGTGAGAGTTGTGGATATTCACCTTAATACCTTTCGGCTTTATATGTGATATTCCAGTTTCCCCACATTGTTTATAGCGACGGCTTTCACACTATTTTTTTTTTTCTCTTTTTTTTTCTTATTTTTTTTTTTCGGTCTTATTTTTTTTCTGGATCTAATTATATATCCCTTCCTAACTTGTACCATGCCAGCTGCACTCTATGCCCATGACACGCTGCCAACGCTCTCATGAGTTAGGTAGCCATCCTCATGTTGCCTTTATATTTGATTCACTCTGCATCCATAGGATCATTCTCATAACCCTATCGACCAGGCTTCACTCATACTAGGGCATACAGGTTAAGACTTTTATATAATTAGGTCCTAGACCATGCTAATAGGTAGCCCTTTCCGCTATACCTTAGAATTCACTGGTCGCTTTTCTAATGATATATTTTTTTCAGACCAAGTGAACCAGATCCGCATGGTTCATCAGGACTCTAGTTGACTATTAGGCCGATATGAAAGCTTTGAATCTAGACCCTAGAGGTGTAAGCCAGATGTGAAGTGAAAAGTCAAGTCTAGTTTGTTTTGACAATTTCTAAAAGGTTACTAAGGGTCAGAACCATATTAGACATACTTTTTCTAGCTGATCCTTGGACTTTATACCTTGATTACCAGATGCCTTATAGTCCTATTCGAGTACGATAAAATTATATTACAAAACCTGAAATAAAGATAAAATATATATAGATATATATAAATTTTTTTTTTCAAAAAGAACGAAAGGGACGGCAAAAGTAATACGATAAGAAAATAAAATAAGAAAAAGAAAATAAAAACATGCAAATACAAATTCCTATAGATTTCTATACGGACGCTGTAGTTTTAGTAGGGGACTACAGACTAGACACACATACATGAAGATGTATGTGCCGAGCTGTCCCACTACAGCGTGAGTTGATGCATTATTATTAAAAAAACAAATTTTTTTTTTTAAATTCAAAATGAGAACAGAAAAATTTTGTGGAAATTAAATGCATACAGGATTTTGCAAAAAGTGCATACAGGATTTTGTAAAAAAATGCATCACACCCCCAAACTTAAATTAGACATTGTCCTCAATGTATGAATTAGACATGCTCATGAATGAGACGATAGCATTATATGAAGCATTCTTGAAGGACATGTATTTAAAATAAAAGTACGAAGTTTTAAGGATGGATAATACCTCATAAGTGCTTTATAGCTTTGTTTCCTGCAAAAGATTAGTAATACAAACAAAACAAAGCGACTAAACAGACTAATAAAGACTAACAGATGCAAATAAATAAAAAAAATTAACTGCTATAATGCAAATATGTTTTTCAGCCGATGGAATTTTCAAAAAGAAAAGAGAGTAGTCATCAATTGAGAAATTATATGCTATAGTATACTTCGTGCATATTTCTATGTGACGCTCCTTTATTCTATTAGGGTTCATCCTATATTGTTCTTCATGATTTTTCTTTTCAAATGGAACAATATAAGATTCGTTATTATACTCTCTATTCCACCATGTATCATGTATATTATCTTTGAAAAGTTCATATAATTGAATTTTCTGATTTTCGATGAATGGAAGAAAAATTAAATCAGAAAATATATATTCTTCACCCAAATGTGTCTGTTGAAAATTAGATGGCAGAATTTGTAGGTCAATATATGATTTCTCGATAATGGATGGATGATCATTCATGATATCATTTATTTCAAGATTCATTGATAGAGCATTGGTTTCTTTAACAAACATATCATCAGCAATGTCATAAGAAAGATCATGTGTGTCATCAAATATAATATTGGTCAGATCATCGTTTGAGTCACCAAAATTTTGTAAGCATGTCTCCAATGGATCATTAAAAGATGATTGAAGAATCTTATTCTCCATAAGATTATTGGTCATATTCATCTCATAGATCTTATTATCATTAGTAATTTTTAAACTGGATGGAAAAACATTATTTTCTTTAATAATCTCATCATCATTGTCATAGGGGGGAGTATAGACTTCTTCATCAATTATATTATCTATAATGTCATCATTGAGGACGTCACTATTGGATGAGAGATCAGTAGTATCCTTAAAAATCATATCCGTATTAATGTCATCAATATTGTTTGGACAATCTTCCAAAGGATTAAGAAAATCAGATTTGGCAAGTTCGTCTTCTATAGAGATATCCATCTTGGTCTCCTCATAAACTTCATTATCTACTGAGATGCTAATTATGTTCTCATAATCTTCATCGGAGTTAGACTCAGGTTGAAGTTGATCTCGAAGTATTGCTTCCTTAATAACATTCAAATGTGATTCAATTCTTTCGAAAGCGTTTATTTGCTCTTGTATATTGCCTTGATAGTTCTGCATAAGCTGATTGCGCATAGACATTTGTAGTGTATCTTCAAGAGTCTTCTTATTTAGTGGCATATAATCATAAGGCTCTTGAAAATTAGTAGCAGATGATTCATTTTTCCAACTATAATCTTGATGATTTTGCCAACAAGAATTTTGATAATATTGCCTACTTGGATCTTGAAAATTTTGCCATCTAGAATCGTGATGATTTTGCCATCTAGGATTATGTGTGTCATAGCCTGGTGAATTATATTGTATATGGCCATGTAAACTTCTAATCGGTGAATTTCTTTCAGGATATTCTATTTCAGTTGAAAAGTTTATATAATCCTGATGTCTGGTGGTTCTTGTTTTGTGCATATACTCCTCTAGGGTCATTTCTTGGGGTGAATGTGAGTTGGTCATTACTGTTGAAAATGGATCTTGATATTTTGTTGACCTTGTAAGATTCATATATTCTTCTAGGGTCATTGTTTGGTTAGTCATTTTGGTTAAAGATTAAGAAACTGCTATACTCTAAAGATAAAATTAAACTAACAAAAACAAATAAAACTAACTAAGGCAAGTAAGGAATAACCTAAATTCGAAAGCTTCGTTGCAATCCCCGGCAACGGCGCCAAAAACTTGATGCGATCTAAACTAATCCTAAATTAAGGGCTAATTTGATCTAAATTATAACTCGCAAGTGCACGAATCGCTTTGTAGGAGCGGTACGTATTACGAGGTCGATCCCACAGGGATTGCTAATGAGGAAACTATCTAATCTAAGGTTATTAATCTATCTACCTAAGTTACTTAATGAGCAATGTTGTTGATTTGGTTTTATAAGATTGTGATGGAAAACTAAGCTAAGCAGGATTAAAGCATGCAATTTAACTAATTAAGGTAATGTGGTGCAGTGTGGAAGTTCAGATATGGATGTGATATTCTAAGCCCTAGAATCCACGCAAGTAGCAATCTAAACTATATTTTTATATGATTTCCAGGATTCTCACGGAGATGCGAAGTCAATCTTTCTCCGTGGATGATATTCAAAAGAGCACTATTATGGTTAACTAATGTAGCGATCTTTCTCGCTTCATAGGAATAGGAAGAAGTAATCCTCCGTAAAATTCGTAGTAATAACAAAAGCCAAGACTATGTAATAATTCCCCGTAAAACTTTCCGTAATAACGAAGAATAAAACTATGAAATCGACTTCTGTAAAACCCTGATAATACAGAGAATAAGTCGGACTTACTGCATGCAATTCCTATCAAGCTTTCATGAGATAAATAAGATCACAATATTTCATTGAACGAACGGAAATTTGAAAATAGCACATAAAAACAGAGTTTGGATCTGATTACAGGGCTTCATCCAGGTCTTAGAATAGGGTGGTTAGCCTCGCATGGCCATGCGTGCGCTGATGACGGATGCTTCTTCGAAGATGACGAACCCGGCGATGATGGCGACGTGCGGCTTCTTGATGATGGGCGTCTTCGACGATGGCAGCGTGGCGTAGTCGGAGAAGATGGTACGGGTTGTAGATGAACGATGGTAAGAGCTAGGGTTTAGTCGTAAGTGGAAGGTGGTGGCCGGTGGATGTGGAAGATGGTTGGTGGTCAAGTAGATGGCAGAGGTTCTTCGGATCGGTCCTAAGTTCCGGGGGTAATGAAGATGGAGATGATGATAGGTTCGGGTTGGTGGTTAGATGGTCCCCCCCGACTAGGTTCGTCCTACCCCCCCTCTATATAGGATAGAGAGAGAAAGAGACATTCGGTTTTTGGTAAGTGGATCCCGGGTGGAGAGCGGTTTAGGAAAGAGAGAGAGTTAGAGAGAGAAAGAGACATTCGGTCGCAGGGTTAGGGAGAGAAAAATTCGGGCTGAGCTTGGACGGTTAAGGAAAGAGAGGGAGAGAAGTTCGGGTGCAGGCCGGTTTTGGGTTTTAGAGAGAGAAGACGTAGAGAACGGGATAGAGATTCGGAGAGAGAGAATCAAGGAAAGAGAGAGAAAAACGGGAGGGGGCTCGGCTACAGCTGGGTTGCTAAGTGGGCGGCTAGAGAGAGAATCGGTTGAGAGAATACCGGATGATGGGTTCCGGTTTTAGAAAGAGAAAGAAGAGAAAGAAACGGAAAAGAGAGAGAAGATCGGTTGAGAGAGAGGACGTCCGGAGTTGGAGAGAGAGAATCCAGTAGAGAGAGGATCCCGTTCTGATGGGTTTCGGTGCACATGCATGCATGGCTGCATGCATCGGACGGCTGTGATGGATCTGTGAGTGGTGGAGTGCTGGCCGGAGCTGATGGTGCACGGGTGCACAAGTGGGTGGATGGCTGCGTTTTAGAGAGAGGAGGGATCTGGGCGGTTGGGTTAGAGCCGGGTCTGATGCACCGCATGGATAGGTGGGATCGGATGGTTGGGTTTAAATCGGATGGTAAGGCCTGCAATGCACAGAATGGAGAGCATTGTTTCAAGGATCAGACGATGCTGGTTGAATGCAGGGCTGCATGCTTTTTAGTCTAAATGGACGGCTGTGATTAAGTGGGGAGAAGAGGGCCGGCTGTGATCGAGTGCATGGACGGTAGAAAGAGAGAAAAGTGGAGAGCTGGGCTTCCGGGTACAGTGAGTTCATGCATGGCTTGGTGGATCAGATGGCTGTGATTTTAGATGGAATCGGTGCATGTCACACACGGAGGTGCTGCATGCTGGGAATTGAATGGTGAGTGGAGGCCGGTATCCATGCATAAGTGGAGATGTGGAATGGGTGGCGCCGATTGTGCATGCATGGGTTGTGGGTATTGTGAGATGGGATCACTAGAGACTCGGATGGCTACGATCACATCAGCAAGAGAGAAATGCATGGGATCTGAGTGTAATGGAGTGCGGGTACGTAGAGCTTGGGTGCTAGGGACGGCCGGGATGAATTGGGTAAGGGCTAGAATGGGTTTGGGTCGGACGGCTGGGTTACGATTGCATGGAAGGAACGGTCAGGATCTAGAGAGAGAAAGAGAGTCGGCTGGATGCCATTAGGTTCGGGGCCGGGATCGATGCACGGGATGGATGAGGTGGAACGGTAAAGGCTGGAATTAGGTGGCATGGGAGATAATCGGGTTGTGCGATTCGATCGAAGTCTTGGCTATGACGGGTTTACGGGCGACTTTGTATATAGACGGTCGCGATGGTGAAATAAGAAGAGTAGGGAATGGCCGCCTTGGGTTGGTTAATGGGTTCAAGAGCAATGGGGTCACGTGGAAGGCTTGGTTACCATCATCCAAATCCATCATCGCTCCTTTGCATTTATGTAGTCATCTTCTGGTTCGATTCCTGCGTTGCAGCTATCTGTTTTCCAACGTTGTTCTTCAGACAGGCCTCCAAACGAGCTGTACAGTCTCCATCAGATCGCCGTGAGAATATCCACGCTTTGGTCATGAAGTCCTTGAGCTGACTGCATCGAAAACCGGATCGATTCCCTGAAAGACACACATGAAATGACGCTTGTCAGGTTTAAACACGATTATCGATAAAAGGATAATTGGGACTTTCGGGCTCTGTATTTTTCATGCATGCAATGTATGAGAGCGAACCAATATGCCGTTGGGTTCGTATGAAAGTCTACTATATCATGGTGCAAAGAAACTCATGCAGTTTACGTGTATTATGAAAGTTTTACGTAAGAAACTGACGCTATGTGCATGATAAAGAAAGGATAATTCGCACCAAATGGACGCTCATCATGATCCTCGACCCTGCAAATAAAATATACATCAGTATTGAACAAGTATTTACAACATGTATAAAACTTTAGATCTAAACATTACCTGTGGGCGTAGACACTGTAGCCGAGTGCTGAGCACTGCTCGAAGCTTCAGAGGCTGCGACCTCATCAGGAGCTGGTGTGGAGAGAGGAACAGCACTACCAGATCCGGAGGGCTCGGCCTCGGACCCTGGGGTGGCAGCCGGAGCGCTCCGAGCTAGCCCACCCCTGCCTCTACGAACCCTCGACCGTGATGCCATCTGAAACAGTTTAATTTATATATGAAACAGTATGATTTACATATGAATTAATATGAAACAGTTTGATTTACATATGAAACAGTATGATTTATGAAACAATATGAAATAGTTTGATTTATATATGAAATGATATGATTTACATATGAAACAGTATGATTTACATATGAAACAATATGAAACAGTTTGATTTACATATGAAATAGTTTGATTTACATAGGAAACAGTATAAAATAATATGATATACATATGAAACAATATGATTTTTATATAAAACAATATGATTTATATATGAAACAATTTGATTTACATACAGTCTAGTCATTTTGTGTCTCATCTCTGTCACTCTCATCGTATCCCTCTTCTATTATTTGATCTGCATTCGCTGTCTAGTTTATATTGTCGACCTCTTCATTTTTATCGTGCACTGCATCGATAATGATTATCTCATCATTCTGGTATGCATCTAAATCATCATCGACGACCCCTGCATCCTTGTCTCCCATGTTATAAAAATCTTTGGGTGGTGACTTGACTATAATTTACCAACCTGGAGAGGTATTATCCAGTGCATAAAATATATGTTCCGCTTGAGAGGCAAGAATGAATAGATCTTGATATTGGGTATTCAATCTCTTGCCAGTGTTAATGCTAATAAAACCGTATTTGTCGATATTATAACCAGTCCAGCGATTATTAACATCATACCAATCGTATTTGAATAATATGATCCGATTTTGGCCAAGAAATTTTATCTCGAGAATCTCGTTGAGGATGCCGTAGAAGTCAATATTTCCTAATTCTTCTTGCTGACCGCTGACGACAACCCCACTATTTTGTGTTCTTCGTGATTTTTCACTATCTTTCGTCCGAAATCTATAACCGTTCACGATATAACCATCGTACGATATTGCGTCTTGCAAAGGACTACAAGATAAGCGCCAGAGATCCTTATTCATCAGCAGATCATGGTTGTCGTGCAGCTCTTGTACCTATAATAACCACATGACATTCATGATATGAACACATAATTATTGTTCGGTAATGGATATCAATAAAATTCAATAATGATGTGAATACTTACGTGTTTCTCGAACCACGATGAAAATTCACAATCATGAATTTGTGGAGCATTTCGAGTACCCCGATTATTAATGATGGCTTTATGCTTCCTGTTTTACAGGTTATGAATTAGATTATAATTAGCACATATACTTAATGAATGGCTCTAATTAGCACATATACTTAATGAATGGACTGAAAGAATGAGTAAATGATCGTAAAATGCTTACTCAATGAATGGCCACACTTCATCACATTGGCACAACACATACATATGTGTCTGTTGAATCTCATCTACAGACAATCGACGGGTTTTGCCTCCTCCTACAGGTCTACCAATTTCAGCAAATATAGACAGATCCCCATCGAAGTCTATTGGACCACCGTCATAGTTCCGCTCAAGCTGATTGAATCGCGTGTCTATACCATGTAGGTATCTTGAGCAGAATGTTAGACATTCTTCTGCTAGGTATCCTTCAGCAATTGATCCCTCCGGACGACTTTTATTACGAACATATGATTTCAATATTTTCAAGTACCTAATTTGAGAAAAAAAATTATGGATAAATATATCAAGAACGATCAAATACATTAAAAAATAAGACGAGACGATTACCTCTCGATAAAATACATCTAGCGATAATGAACTGGGCCGCCGAGTTTGGCCTCATTTGCCAAGTGAACGATCAAATGCACCATGACATCAAAGAAGGAAGGTGGAAATATCATCTCTAGCTTGCATAATATGATCGCAATATCCCTCTCTATCTGATCAAGTTGGTCCAGTCTAAGTACCTTCGAGTACAACTGTCTGGAAAAAGTGCTGAGCTCAATTAACGGACCGGACACTTGTTCGGTTAAATTCCCACGTATAGCAAGAGATAACAATCGCTGCATAAGAACATGACAATCGTGGCTCTTTAATCTAGACAACTGCCGGCCGTTCTCTTGCACGCATTGTGCGATATTCGAAGAATAACCGTCTGGCGTTTTCACAGACCGTAGTAATGCACATAAGGCTGCCTTTTGCTGTGAGCTCATGGTATAGCATGCAACTGGCAACACATACTTATCCCCAATCTCTTGGGGATGAAGTGATTTTCGGATGCCCAACTCCTTAAGATCGAGACGAGATTTAAGATTATCCTTCGTCTTACTGTCGAGATTCAGCAGTGTTCCTATAATGTTATCACACATATTTTTCTCAATATGCATGACATCCAAGTTATGCCGCAAGAGTAGGCTGCTCCAGTACGGTAGTTTAAAGAAAATACTCTTCTTCTTTCAGTTATGCTCACGCGTAGAATCTTCATACGTTCTCTTCATTTTACCTTTCTCAAGTGTCATGGCATCAAGCTGATCCAATTCACACAAGACTTCTACCCCTAAAAGATGCTTCGGGGCCTTTGCAAGTTCCTTCTTGCCGTTGAACGCTCTTTTGTTCTGCCTCTACTTATGGCCGTCAATAAGGAATCTTCGATGGCTCATATAATAGAACTTGCCTCCGTTCTTTAACCGTAATGAATCTGTCTCCTTATTGCATATAGGGCACACCAATTTTTCTTTAGTACTCCACCCGGATAAGTTGGCATATGCAGAAAAATCGTTGATGGTCCATAGAAGTGCCGCATGCATCCAAAAATTCTGGCACAACGAGGCATCATACGTATCGGCCCCAACTTCTTATAACTCGTTCAACTCCTCAATCAACAGCTGCAAGTAAACGTCAATATCATTATCAGGCGACCTGGGTCCGGGAATAACCAAGGAGAGCATTGTGTATGGCTTTTTTAAGCACATCCAGGGAGGCAAATTATATGGAACTAGGATAACTTGCCAAATATTGTATGACACACTCATATTCCCAAAGGGATTGAAGCCATCGCTAGCAAGCCCTAACCTGACGTTGCGAACTTCACATGCGAATTCAGGATAGGTATGATCAAAATCTTTCCACGTCAAAGAGTCAACCGGATATCTCATAACCCCGTCATCTGTACGTTCTCGTGCATGCCACCTTATATGCTCAGCAGTCTTCAATGACATAAACAACCTCTGAAGCCTGTCCCTAAGCGGGAAGTATAGGAGAACCTTTGCAGATATATTTTTCTTCCTTCGATTGGTACTAGACTCGGTATCCGTCTCTTTATATCTCGTTGCTCCGCATATGTGACATGATCGCGCATGTTCGTACTCTTTCTGGTACAACATACAATCGTTCACGCATGCATCAATTTTCTCATAACCCAGACCGAGATCTTTAATTGTCTTCTTCGCCTCGTAGAATGATTTCGGTACTGTCTCACCTATAAGAAAAGTCTCTTTCAGCAACTCTACCAACATATTAAATGACTTATTACTCCAACCATTGAGGCACTTCAAATGAAGAAGCTTTACAGTAAAAGAGAGTTTTGAAAACTTCTTATACCCCGGATATAGAGGTTGTTCGGCATCCTTAAGCAATCTGTAGAACTTGTCCGCTTCAATATTGGACTAATCACCTGACGGTGTTTCCGTGCCTATTCCACCTTGCAAATCATTTATCATACCCTGTATGTCATCGTCATCGTCTGTATTAATATTATCATCATCGATCATTGTGTTTGTAGTTTCACCGTGAGCTGCCATGGGGACTGCATCTAGCTCCTCACCGTGCGAGAACCAACGGGTATAGCTAATATCAATGCCACGCATTACCAGATCAACCTCACATTCCTCTCGAACCTTTCTAGTCACCCTTCCGCAGTCTATACAGGGACACATAATTTTTCCATCAAGCGATGCAAGACGCTCAAATGCAAAATCCAGAAATTTCCTGACTCCTTCTCTGTACTCTAGGCTCATACGATTCGAATTACGTATCCAACTCTTATCGATCGAAGACATCTTCGTCTATTTGGCTATACAACACCTGAAGTAATTTCAAACAATGTTATAAGACTCCGCACAATTTCGATTTCGATTCCCGGGTATGGAACACCGAACCGAAACTTCTACAGGCCATCCACATCCCTAATGGATGGGTGTATTATGATGAGTAGACTAGTCACATAGTAAACCTAGGGTTGGTGGCCAGTATTTGAACTGCTGATAATCTGAATACTAGGCATAGCACTGAAGTTATGCGACAGTAAGTCAACAAGTCAGGGAGCCTCGTCAAGTAAACACTTGGGGTCTGACGGTTCTCTCTGTCGCTCGAGTTGATTTATGGTTTTAGCATACCTCATATCACACCGAACCGACAAAAACCGACCATTTCGGTTTCGGTTTCGGTTTTGATTTTTCATAAACCGAAAAAAATAAAACCGACAAAACCCATACCGAAACCGACCGACAAAACCGACGCTCACCCTAGTCTAAAAACTATATTTTGCCCCCCATTCCCCCATTCAATTTAGTTTTGATAGGATAAAAATTACCAAATGAGAGAATTAAGTAGATGACAAAAGGGGTATTGTGCAAACATTTCAAACTTTATAATGACTTAACCCTAGTCTAAAAACTAGAATTTGCCCCCCATTCCCCCATTCAATTCAGTTTTGATAAGATAAAAATTATCAAATGAGGGAATTAAGTAGATGACAAAAGGGGTATTGTGCTAACATTTCAAACTTTATGATGCAATTTGGAACAAATTAAACTAAGGAGGAAAGGGAGGAGGAGGAGGAGCTCACCAGAGATGGTCAGTAGGTCTCGAGGAGGAGGAGGAGCACTGGCATCGCAGTCAGTAGCGCGAGAGAGGGGAGGGGTGGCCGGAGGTGCAAGGGAGGGGATGGGTGGCCGGCCGGAGGGGGGGTTTAGATCGAGAGAGAGAGAGAGAGAGAGGGGAGGGGAGGAAGTAGAGAGAGAGAGAGAGAGAGAGAGAGGGAAGGGAGGCCGGGGAGGGGGGGAGGAAATAGAGAGAGCGAGAGGGCCGGGAGGCCGAGGAGAGGGGGAGGCCAGGAGGGGAATGGGTGGCCGGGAGGGGGGGATTAGATCGAGAGAGAGAGGGAAGGGAGGTCGGGGAAGGGGGGAGGAAATAGAGAGAGAGAGAGAGAGAGAGAGAGGGGGCCGGAGGAGAGGGAGGGATCGATCGAAATAGAAAGAGAAAGGGCTCGCTGGTGGTGTTAAAACGCAGGGTTTTTACCAACGGATATTATTTTCCCGTCGGTATAAAGTTATTATACCGACGGTAAAATAATTTCTGTCGGTAAAAATCGACGACGAAACACAGGGTTCCATTTTTTCCAGAGAGCCGGTAAGAACCCTGAGTTTCGTCTTTACTTTTTATCGACGGAAATTATTTTACCGTCGTTATAAAGTTATTATATCGACGGTAAAATAATGTCCGTCGGTAAAAATCGATAACGAAACACAGGGTTTCATTTTTTCCAGAGAGCAGGAAAAAACCCTGAGTTTCGTTGTTACTTTTTACCGATGGATATTATTTTACCGTCGGTATAAAGACTTTATACCGACGGTATAAAGACTTTATACCGATGTAAAATAATGTCCGTCGGTAAAACTCGACGACGAAACACAGGGTTCCATTTTTTCCAGAGAGCCGGTAAAAACCCTGAGTTTCGTCGTTAATTTTTACCGACGGACATTATTTTACCATCGGTGTAAAGTCATGCCGTTACTATTTACCGACAGACGTTATATTTCCGTCGGTATAATGACTTTATACCAACGAAAGTAAAATTTACGTCGGTAAAAAATGTTTTACCGATGGATAGTATATCACCGTCGGTAATAAATATGCAAAAAATTTTAAAAAAATCTTAGTTATAATACCTTACCGACGGAAATAGAAATTTTCGTTGGTAAATAACCTATTTCTTGTAGTGCCATCTTGCCCATTCCCTTCTCTCTTTCCTATTCCACCATCATACCCATCGTGACAGTCTATACACGCAACTGCTCATAACCCATCATGGAAAGGACTTTTCAATCGAATCGCACAAACCCGATTCTGTCTCATGATTTATTTTCCTCCATCTAAATTGAAGCCCTGCATTACCCTTGGTCTTTAAGCATCGAGCCTGACTCGGTCTTGCAACCAACCTCTTAGCCCTAGAGCCTTGCACCCGACTCACCCTTGAATTCAAGCCTATCAGACTCTATCTACCTGAACTAAATCGTAGACATCCAATTTGCCCAACCAAAGTCCCATGCATGCAATTCTCTTTCATTATCTTATTTAGAAAATTCATCACAGCCATCTATGGTCTCATAAATCCATGCACAGCCATGCATCCAAAACCCATGTATGCACTCGACTTCATCTCCATCACAACCATCCCTTGCAGCAATCGTAGCCATCCAGATTCTATTCAAAAAAAGATTTGATCACAACCGTCCTTAATTCTGCCTCCTCTCCTACCCACTCTAACCACAACCCATCTCGACCGTCCATAACCCCACCATGCATGCAGCCACCTCATGCATGCGCGTTCTCATCCCAGCCCCACGATGTACTTCCCATATCTTTATTTCTCTTTTTAATCTAAACCCATTACGATCAACTCCCTTAAGTTTTACTCTTTCCCGTTTCTCTCTTTCCTTTTTAATTTCCTTCATTACAGCCGTCCGTTCTACCCGAACCCATGAATCCCATTGCGCCTAGCTCTCTCACCATCCCATCTCTCATCCTCTCAACAGATCGCACCCCGTTTCTCTTTCTAAACATTCCTTTTTCTCTCTTGTTTTTCTCTCTCTCGTGTCCAGCCTGTGTGCGAGATCCCATCCAATTCCCTCTATCTTCTGCAATCCATCGATTCTCTCTCTAACTTCTTACAATATCTGAAACTCGATCCTCCCTTGTGATTCTCTCCGTTCCACTTAATCACAGCCGTCCATAGTCCCTTGCGCCCAGCTCTTTCTCTTTTTAAAACCGAAAAACCCGACCATCCCGACCCGATAGCCCCAGCCGTCCATCCCTACAAACTTCTCTCTCTATCTCCTTCCATAACTGCCCATGCCCCCTATTTTCTCTCTCTTCCCGATATCCTCTCTCTCTAAAATGGAAAATCCCACTCCATCTTATATCTCATATTCTCTCTCATCCTCTCAACAGAATTGCAGCCCGATCATCTCTCTCTACCCCTCGCGAACTTCCCTCTGATCTCCTTCCTTTCTTTCACTCGACTCCACCCATGCACGTCGATATCCTAAAATTCCTGCGATCCATTTTATCTCTAGATCTAAAGCTCGATCCTCCCTCTTTCCGAACGTCTCTCTCTACTCTTTAATCATCTCTCTAAATAAATCTCGCTGCATAATATTAAAACCTGCACAAACCCAGCCCCGAAATCCCATCTCCCACTCTCTTTCCCGATTTCTCTCTTTCCTTTCTTTCAGTCCAAACACCATCACAGCCGTCCCTTGAACCCAGCTGCACCCGAACTGACCCTCTCTCTCTCCTTCTCTTTAGAATTCTTTTTTCCACATGATCGCACCCTTTTACTCCATACCACTTGAAGCTACCTACAAAATCCATCGTCGCCTTGGGGTGCAAGCTAGAAAACCCTATAAAGAGAGGGACCTGGGAAAGAAGAGAAAACCCCAACGACCCCCTCCCTCCAGGGAGGGGCATCCGCTTTTGCCAAGAGCTATCATCCATTAGTTTGTAGAGAGGGTGTGAAGCAAGTGCGCTATAGTGCTGAATTTCTGAATTAGTTGATGTAACTGTCTGTGTTATTTCAATAAGGCTCTTTTGTTATTTTTTTATGTGTTCGTCGTCTCCCATAAGTTTTTACTTTATTTCATTTATCGTAATGATAACCATGGTAGGCTAAACTCCCTCCCACCAGGGAGAGGGGTTCGATGCCATGGTAAGTAGCTAGCTTTATTTTCTTGCAAATTTCTCTCGATCTCGCTTAATGTATATGCCTCTTAATTAATTGATTTTAATTCTGAAGAGAGAAGAAGCTCACCCGTGTTTCCTTTCAATTGGGATTCGGATGATACTTCAAACTCTGATAGTCAATCATTGGTTAAGTAGGAAAACTATTAATTTTATTATCTAATTTCTATTATCTAAATTCTCACAATTGAGCGAGTTATACTTCTTCTCTATAAGAAGGAGTTCTTGAGATTATGACGGTATTATATAATAAAATTAGATAAAATGGATTTTAACTCTAAATTTTTCGCTTGAAATGGTAAAA
Organism: Chamaelirium japonicum; assembly: GCA_947650365.1. NCBI lineage: Eukaryota > Viridiplantae > Streptophyta > Magnoliopsida > Liliales > Melanthiaceae > Chamaelirium > Chamaelirium japonicum. The sequence goes on from OX393555.1 coordinate 51,479,939, forward strand.
CTTCCAGTCTTAAATGCTGATAAAAGATAGTGATATTGCAAGAGAAGTCGGAATCAAACCATGGTTTATCAACCCCTCTCCTTTTTATATTTTCATAAACTATCAAGTTGTAACATTAGTTCTAAGATTTCCATTCTAAAATAAAATATCTTTTACTAAAATCCAAACTCCCTTAAGTTTAATCTAGCTTCACTTGTGATTTCTTTTCTTTATGCATCGCACTTACGTGTGGTTCGATCCTTTACTTGCCTTATACTATTTAGATTATTTATGTAGGTATTGATTTTGATAATAGCTTTACTACAACGACAATACACAAAAAGCTAGTTATTAGGGGGTTAAAATACCCTCAGCTTATTTTCTCCTACCGCAGCTCAACGTAACAGCCATATATATATATATATATATATATATATATATATATATATATATATATATATATATATATATATATATATATATATATATATGTGTGTGTGTGTGTGTGTGTGTGTGTGTGTGTGTGTGTGTGTGTGTGTGTGTGTGTGTGTGTGTGTGTGTGTGTGTGTGTGTGTTAAAAGGTTGTCTTTACCACTCGTATGTGTGTGTATTGATAAAATATAAAAAAAATCATATCTAAAAGGGGTCCCATAATTGTATGATCCTTATTCATATTGATAATTATGAGAGTAGTCCATATGTACCCTCCTATGTTCCGACTCAATTATTAGGGGTATATTTGTGTGTTAAATGGGTGATTTTAATACCTGTATATATGTGGAAAAAATATAAAGAGTACCATAGCTAGAAGTGGTCCCAATATATAAGAACCTTATTTATATAGAAGATTATAAGAGGAGTCCAAATTTACCCGCCCCCCTCCCCCCTAACTATATCATAGGGGGTACATCTATGTATCAAACGGATGACTTTAACAACTACATGTGTGTGCCCAAAATATAAAAAGTCTCTTATATAGAAGGGGTTCTACTATTATATGATACTTTTTTATAAAGCAGATTATTAGAGAAGTCCAGGTATACCACCCATCCCCCCAACTATATCATAGATGGGTACATCTATGTGTCAAAGTGGTGACTTTAACACTTATATGTGTGGCCAAAATATAAAAGAGTCTCATAGCTAGAAGGGGGCCCACTATTATGTATGGGATCAGTCGGGGGAAAAATCTCCAGTCTGGGCCAAATATTAGGGGAAAGATCTCCAGCCAGGTCGCTTAACCTGTAGGTCAAAGAAAAAATGAGAATAGTTGGCTCCGTGAGGAGCACAGACCCTCCGACGCTCAAGTCAGTGATGGCTCGAAAGGGAGCAGGCTCAGAAGCAGGAAAATGTCTAAGTTTTTGAGTTTCAACCCTATACTTTGGAGCTGGGGGTTGTACCTTTATAGACCTTTTGCAGACCGCCAGAGTCTGACATGTGGCCGCTCTTTCCCGTACCTTCTACATCTTCACATGTCAGCCCATATGGGCCCTTTAATGGGCTTTGTTGTTTAGCCTGCCAGGCCATGGTAAAGGGGGCGCACCGGTCTTGTTCGTGCCAAGTGGAGATTCTGATAGGCTCCAGTATGGGGTGTTCTAGACCGACCTTGGTTGGCTAACGTGGCTCACAATTACCCATATAGTTCTACAAGGGTGGTGACATCGGTCGACTCGTTATTGTCTTGCTGTAGGCGACACCCACGGGCGAGCCGATCGCGTGCAGTCAAGACAAGCTCCCAAGCGAGCTGTGGGTGTTGAATCTTTTGAAGTGTTATTTGAACTATATCAGGAGCGACCTTTTTCGTGGGTGAGCCGATCGCATGCGATTAGGACGAGCTCCCGGGTGAGCTAGGGGTGCCAGCCACGAGTGGCCTCTTCCGCGTTCGATCTGATCGCAGCGGTCAGGGCGAGCTCCCGGGCAAGTTAGGGACACCAGCCATGGGCAGCCTCTTTCTCGTGTGATCTGATTGTGGTGGTCGGGGTGAGCTCCTAGGCGGGATGTGGGCGTCAGCCACGGGCAACCTCTTCCACGTGCGAGCTAATCGCGTGCAGTCAGGGTAAGCTCCCGAACGAGCTGTAGGTGTCAGCCATGGGTGACCTCTTCCACGTGCGATCAGGATGAGCTCCCAGGCTAGCTGTGGGAGTTAGCCATGGGCGACCTTTTTCGCATGCAAGCTAATCACGTGCAGTCAGGGTGATCTCCCGGGCGAGTTATGGGCAACCTATTCCACGTGCGAACTGATCGCATGCAGTCAAGGTGAGCTCCTGGGCGAGCTGTGAGTGCTAACCACGAGCGACCTCTTCCACGTGCGAGCTGATCGTGTACGGTCAGGGTGAGCTCCCGGGCGAGTTACGAGCACCAGTCACGGGTGACCTCTTTCGCATGCGAGCTGCTCACGCACGATCAGGGTGAGCTCCCAGACGAGCTGTGGGCGTCAGTAATGGGTGATCTCTTCCACGTGCGAGCTAATCACGTGTGGTTAGGGTAAGCCCCAGGCGACCTGTGGGAGCCAGCCACGGGCAACCTCTTCCACGTGCGGTCAGGGTGAGCTCCTAGGCGAGCTGTAGGCGTCAGCTACGGGCAACCTATTCCGTGTGCGAGCTGATCGTGTGCGGTAAGGGTGAGCTCCCGGGTGAGCTGTGAGTGCCAGCCACTGGTGACCTTTTCCGCGTATGAGCTGATCGCATGCGGTCAGGGTAAGCTCTCGGGCGAGCTACGAGCGCCATCCACGGGTGACCTCTTCTGTGTGCGGTCAAGGTGAGCTCCTGGGTGAGTTACGGGCACCAGCCATGGGTGACCTATTCCACGTGCGATCTGATCACGTACAGTCAGGGTGAGCTCCTGGGTGGGCTGCGAGTGCCAGCCATAGGCGACCTCTTCCACGTATAAGCTAATCTCGTACAGTCAGGGTGAGCTCCCGAACGAGCTATGGGCATCAACCATAGGTGACCTCTTTCGCATGTGAGCTAATTGTGTGCGGTCAAGGTGAGCTCCCGGGCGAGCTGTGGGAGTCAGCCACGGGTGACCTCTTCCGCGTGCAATCAGGGTGAGCTCCCGGGCGAGCTGTGGGCGTCAGCCACGGGTGACCTATTCCGCGTGCAAGCTGATCGTGTGCGGTCAGGGTGAGCTCTCGAGCAAGCTATAAGTGCCATCCATGGGCGACCTCTTCCGCTTGCGGGCTGATCACGTACGGTCAGGGTGAGCTTCCGGGTGAGCTGCGAGCGCCAGCCATGGGCGACCTCTTTCGTGTGCGAGCTGCTCGGTATGGTCAGGATGAGCTCCAGGGCGAGCTGCGAGTGCCAGCTATGAGCGACCTCTTTCGTGTGCGAGCTGATCGCGTGCGGTCAGGGTGAGCTCCCGGACGGCGGGCTGTGAGCGCCAACCACGGGCGACCTCTTCCACATGTGAGCTGCTCATGAGGGTGGAGGCCGACTTCGTTGGGAGTGTTCTTTGAATTTCAAGTCCTATTTTGGCTACAATTATGCTTACCCAAAAGTCAGGATTGGCCTTGAATCTCGAGCTCACCCCCGAGGGAGGGGGCTTTTTCTTTAGCTACCCAAGGTCGCCCCTTCCGTCGATCGAGGCTGCTTAAGGTGCATCCAAAGGTGAGGACGGCCCCCAGGGGGACCCTGATGTTTCCACACGTCGCCTCCCGTTACTGCCACATGGACAATGAGCTGGTGACAGTTTTGGCACCATCATTACCCCCTCATAAGGGGGCAGTTTGATAAAGCTCCGCCCGCTCAGGAGCCCAATGTGGTTATCCATGTAGACCATTTCGATCCTTCTGTCTACTGACCAGCTCCAACTAAACTGCATTCCATTCTGTGAAGTCGGCTATATAGTGTGACATTTGGCCATGTAAGGTGTCTCTGCCGTGTCTGCCCGTGATGTCACCAGGTCGCTCAACGAGCAAAACTGCGTGGCACCAGGCAGCGTAAGGTGTCTCCATCATGTCTGCCTATGATATCACCAAGTCGCTCAACGAGCTAAGCTGTGTAGTATCAGACCATATAAGGTGTCTCCATCATGTCTGCCCGTGATGTCACCAGATTGCTCAATGAGCTAACTTGCATTGCATCAGGCTGCGTATGTTGTTTCCATAACGATTTGAGGATCATACCCCAAACGAGGTAGCTAAATCGATAAAAAATAAATAACATCGCAAAAAGATCGATATGCATGAAAATTCAACATGTGCAAAATAGTAGGGCCCTATAACTCGACAAAAATACAAATCAATAGAGATTGAATCAAAACAGAGCGTAAGGGCCAAAGGGTGGAAGTTCGACGAGCAGTATAAGAATCAAAAGCTAGCTACCCCCTATCCGGCTAAAGATCCTTAGAACCCCGATTTTGTTTATCGCATCCATATGACAGCGGACAGTGGCCTTGCCCCTAGCCTTCGACGTTAGTGGCTTTCGTATTTCTTTTTTGCGACCTCACCAAGTTGTCAAGCTTCGAGAGATTACCAAGAGATTTTCAGGTCGCCTAAATGGGTGGTCGCCTATTCAGGTCCCTTAGATTACCCTGGGTTGCTTCCTATCATAGCATGTAATCGCAAAGGACCCTGGTCATGTTTAAAGTCCCCAAAACAACAGACTACCCTAATGATCTCAAGGTCGTTCGGGACGGCCACTGGAACCCCGGTCTTGCTTTAAGTCTACACGACGGTGGACTGTTCTTTGAGGAAGCTGCATGCGAGTTGTTCTTTAAAGGAGCTGCGTGCGAGCTGTTCTTGTGGATCACTATCGAGCACAGATTTGAAGACTCATTTAGTCCAAATACCTTTTATTTCATAAAATGGTCTATAAGAGGGCGTCTACACACAAGATAGGAGGAGGCTGTTGTTCGGTAATCTTTCCTTGGCGATTGAACACCACATCTTCAAGCTTAATGTATTACTGGACCAAGGCGAAGAGCTTGACCATGGTGTGGGGATCGAAAATGATAATAGCGTTATAAGCTCACCTTATTCGGGGAGCGTGTTCCGAAAGGTACTCATGGCTGTCCGATCTTGCCCAGCTGAGTCCTTGAGGGCGAGATAGGCATTACAAAATTGCATCGAGAAGCATTGGAGGTTCTCCCGTGTGCCCATGGTTAGACCAAACAGTGATTCGATTCGCTTCGGAGGCTGTCGATTGCATCAGTACTATTCTAGGAACAGCCCGGACAGAGTAGTGAAGCTCGGGATCGAGCCCGGAGGTAACTTATGCAACCAGTCCAAGGCCGAACCCATAAAGCTGCTCGGGAAGGCACTTCACAGAACATGGTCCTGGTCGCGGAAGAATAATAACTTTCGGTAGGCCAAGAGGTGGTCTACGGGGTCTTATAACCCATCAAATAGCACGAACTTTGGCAGAGTCCAATACTGAGAGAAACCTCCCTGGTGAACCTCGTTCATGAAGGGCGAGCTCCCTCCACGAGCGATGAGATCTTCTAAGAGGTCGACGGGCATTCTAAGTATCTGTCAGCGCTCGGGGTGATTTCCCAAAGGTAGTTGTGCAGGCCTTAAGCGATCATGTACGCTTCCTCTAGGCCTATCTGCACCCTCGTTGCGGTGGTGCTTGAGGGCAATGTCCTGGCGATCACTCCGCCGCTTCACAGGTAGCCACCTTGGTGTAAGGAAAGGTCTGTGTGAGGCTATCACCTCATAAGTCTCCACGTGGGGTAACACTTACACCGTGGGTGTTCCCACTCATGTCGATGGCGCGGGTTACGATCTCACCCTCGAGATCTCACCTCTGACTTGTCAAACCCCGCACTTCAGCTTCGCCGATGAGGGGGGACCGAAGGAGGAGTCGACTCGTTGCTGGAATGCTGGGTGACAAGTCACTGAAGTCGCCCGAGATCCGACTCTCTTATCTTGTTCGCGAGTATGCCTCCCATGGGGGCTCTTGCTGGGATGCCCGCCACGTGGGCGCCAGCGTAGGTTGATGCAACGCCAGGATCAGAAGAGGTCACGTAGGGGGAGCGGCCCCTACCGTCACTCTTGGCTGCCGAGATTGACCCGCTAATCCTCTCCTCCATTTCTCGAGCCTGAGGGAGGGATCAGTTCTTCCGCTCGTCGCAGGGACCTGGCGCAGTCGCGTCAGTTCGTCTATCATGGCCCTTTAGGTGGCCAACATCTCCATGAGGAGCTGGTCATTAAGCGGGGAAGAAGGTTGGGTTGTTTGAGTCAGTGTCCCACTTTGTACAGATACGGCGCGAGCCTTCGCCCATCTTTGTCCCCTTGTGGAAGGAGCCATTAGGGCCTCTTGCGAAAGCGCAGCTTTCGATCGTGTGGTCGTGGGTATTCTCATAGGAACTAGTCGAAAGATCCCACAAATGGCGTCAAAAGTAGGAGAAAAAATCTCCAGCCTGGGCCAAATATCGGGAGAAAAATCTCCATCCTGGTCGCTTAACCTGTAGGGCTAAGAAAAAATGAAAACGCCTGGCTCCATGAGGAGCGCAGACCCTTCAACGCTCAAGTCAGTGATGGTTCGAAAGGGAGCAGACTCAGAAGCAGGAAAATATTTGGGTTTTTGAGTTTCGAACCTGTACTTTGGAGCTGGTAATCATAACTTTTGTAGACTGCCAGAGTTTGACATATGGCCGCTCGTTCCCACACCTTCTACACCTTCATATGTCAGCCCACATGGGCCCTTTAATGGGCTTTGTTATTTAGCCTGCTAGGCAGTGGTGAGAGGGGGCGCACCAGTCTTGTCCATGCCAAGTGGAAATTCTGAAAAGCTCCAGTCTAGGCTGTTCTAAGCTAACCATGGACGGCTAATATGGCTCGTAATTACCCACGTAGTTCTATAGGGGTGGTGAAATCTGTCGAATCGTTACCGCCTTGCTGTAGGCAACACCCATAGGCAAGCAGATCGCGTGCAGTCAGGGCGAGCTCCCAGGTTAGGTGTGGGTGCTAAATCTTTTGAAGTGTTCTTTGAACCATGTCAAGAGCGACGTTTTTCATGAGCAAGCTGATTGCGTATGGTCTGGGAGAGCTCCCGGGCGAGCTGTGGGTGCCAGCCACGGGAGGCCTCTTCCATGTGTAATCTGATCGCGGCTGTCAGGGCGAGCTCTCGGGTGTGCTGCGAGCGCCAGCTACGGGCAGCCTCCTCCACGTGCGAGCTAATCGCGTGCAGTCAGGGTGACCTCCCGGACGAGCTGTGGTCGTCAGCCACTAGGACCTCTTCCGTATATGAGTTAATCGCGTGCGGTCAGGGTGAGCTCCGCGGGCGAGCTGTGAGAGTTAGCCACGGGCGACCTCTTTCGCGTGCGAGCTAATCACATGCAGTCAGGGTGAGCTCTCGGGCGAGCTGTGGGCGTCAGCCACGGGTGACCTATTTCATGTGTGAGCTGATCACGTGCGGTCAGGGTGAGCTCCCTGGCAAGCTGCGAGTTCCAGCTACGGTCAACCTCTTCCGCATGCGAGCTGATCGCGTGCGGTCAAGGTGAGCTCCCGGGCAAGCTACGAGCGCCAACCACAGTTGACCTCTTCCGTGTGCTTGCTGCTCACGTGCGATCAGGGTGAGCTCCTGGACGAGCTATGGATGTCAGCTACGGGTGACCTCTTTCGTGTGTGAGCTAATCACATGCGGTCAGGGTGGGCTCCCGGGCAAGTTGTGGGAGTCAACCACGAGCGACCTCTTCTGCGTGCGAGCTAATCGCATACGGTTAGGGTAAACTCCCGGGCGAGCTATGGGCGTCAGCTATGGGTAACTTATTCCACGTGCGAGCTGAGCACGTACAGTCAAGGTGAGCTCCTAGGCGATCTGAGCGCACCAGCCACGGGTGACCTCTTCTGCGTGCGAGTTGATCGCGTGTGGTCAGGATGAGCTTCTGCGAGCTGCGAGCGCTAGCCACGGGCGACCTCTTCCGTGTACAAGCTGCTTATGTGTGATCAGGGTAAGCTCCCGGGTGAGCTGCGAGCACCAGCCATGGACGACCTCTTCCGCGTGCGAGCTAATCATGTGCAGTCAGGGTAAGCTCCCGAGCGGGCTGTGAGCGCCAGCCTCGGGCGACCTCTTCCACATACGAGCTAATCACGTGTAGTCAGGGTGAGCTCCCGGACGAGCTGTAGGCGTCAATCACGAGCGACCTCATTTGTGTGCGGTCAGGGTAAGCTCCCGAGCGAGTTGTGGAAGTAAACCACGGACGACCTCTTTCGCATGCGAACTAATCGTGTACGGTCAGGGTGAGCTCCAGGGTGAACTATGGGCGTCAGCCATGAGTGACCTATTCCACGTGTGAGCTGATCGCGTATAGTCAGGGTAAGCTCCCGGGCGAGCTGCGAGCACTAGCCATAGGCAACCTCTTTCGTGTGTGAGCTGATCACGTGCGATCAGGGTTAGCTCCCGGGCAAGCTGTGAATGCCAACCATGGGCGACCTTTTCCGCATTCGATCTACTCTCATGCAGTCAAGGTGAGCTGCGAATGCCAGCCACGAGCAACCTCTTTCGCGTGTGAGTTGATCGCGTGTAGTCAGGGTGAGCTCCCGGGCGGGCTGCGAGTGCCAACCACGAGTGACCTCTTCCACGTGCGAGCTGCTCGTAAGGGTAGAGGATGGCTTCGTTGGGAGTGTTCTTTGAATTCCAAGTCTTATTTTGGCTATAATTCTGTTTACGCAAAAGTCAGGGTTGGCCTTGAATCTCGAGCTCACCCCTTGGGGGGCTTTTTCTTTGGCTACCCAAGGTTGGCCTTTCGGTCGACCAAGGCCGCTCAGGTGCATTCAAAGGTGAGGACGACCCTTAGGGGGACCCTGATGTCTCTATGCGTCGCCTCCTATTACTGCCACGCGGATAATGAGCTGGTGATAATTTTGGCACCATCAAGATCCTTATTCATGTAACAAATTATGAGAGGAGTCCAAGTGTACCCCCTCCCCCCGACTATATCATGGATGAGGTATATCTTATGTCAAAGAGGTGATTTTAACACCTGTATGTATGTGGCTAAATATAAAGTGTTATATAGCTAAGAGGGGTCATACTATTATGGGATGCTAATTCATATAGCAGATTATAAGAGGAGTTCATGTATACCCCCTTTGACTAAATCAATAGGGTACATCTATGTGTCAAAGAGATAACTTAAACACTCATATGTATGTGACCAAAATATAAAGAGTTCCAAAGCTAGGAAAGGTACCACTAGTATGGTATTCTTCTTAATGTATCAGATTATGAGAGTAGTACATATGTATCTTTCCCGACTACGTCATGGGAGTTTTAATAAATATTTCAAAGGGGAGACTTTAACACCCGTATAAATGTAATCAAAATATAAAGAGTCATACAGCTAAGAGGGATCCCACTATTATGGGATCCTCATTCATATAGCATATTATGAGAGTAGTCCAAATGTACCTCCCGTGACTATATCATGGGGGGATATATCAATGTATTAAAGGGGTGATTTTAAAACCCGTATGTGTATAGCAAACATATAATGAGTCCCATAGTAAGGAGGGGTCTCCTATTGTGGGATCCTTATTCATATAGTAGATTATGATAGGAGTCCAAGTGTACCCCCCGATTACATCTTATAGGCGGTATATCTATGTGTTAAATGGGTGACTTTAACACCCATATATGTGTTGTAAAAATATAAAGATTCTCATTACTAGAAGTGGTCTTACTATTATGAGATCCTTATTCAAAAGCAAATTATGAGAGAAGTCCAAGTATATCGACCCCCTCCCCCCCGACTACATCATGTGAGGGGTACATCTTTGGGCTGACTTTAATACCCGCATATAAGTGACAAAAATATAATGAGTCCTATAGCTAGTTGGGGTCCCACTATTATGGGATCTTTATTCATGTAGCAGATTATAAGAGTAGTCCAAGTGTTCCCCCCCTCCCGACTACATAATATGAGGTACATCTGTGTATCAAATGGTGACTTTAATACCCCCATATATGTAGCAAAAATATAGTAATCCCACTATTTTGGTATATTTATTCATGTAAATAGGATCCTTATTCATGTAGCAGATTATAAGCGGAGTTTAAGTATACCCCCTTCTCCTGACTACATCATGGTGGTACATTTATATATCAAAGGGGTGACTTTAACACCTATATGTATATGGCCATGATATAAAAAATCTTATAGCTAGGATGGGTCCCATTATTATGGAATCTTTATTAATATAGCAGATTATAAGAGATGTCCAAATTTACCTCCCCTGACTATATCATAGGGTGGTACATCTATGTGTTAAAGAGGTTACTTTAACAACTGCATATGTATTGCCAAAATATAAATAATCTTTTATCTAGGAGGGCTCCCACTATTTTGAAATCCTTATTTATGTAATAGATTATAAGAAGAGTCCAATTATCCCCCCTACATCATGGGGGGTACATCTATTGTAAAGGGGTAACTTTAATACTCATATATATATGGCCAAAATATAAAGAGTCGTATAACTAACAGGTGTCCAACTATTATGGGATTCTTATTCATATAGCAGATTATAAGAGAAGTCAAAGTATACCGTCCCGACTATATCAATGGGGGTATATCTTTGCATCAAAGGGTTTACTTTAACACCCGTATATGTATGGCCAAAATATAAAAAGCCCCATACCTAAGAGGGGTCCAACTATTATAGGATCTTATTCATGTAATAGATTATGAGAGGATTCCAAGTATACCTCCCCACTCTACCCCAACTACATCATATGGGGTATATTTATGTGTCAAAAGGGTAACTTTAATAACTACATGTATATGGCCAAATTATATAGAGTCTCACAGATAAAAGGGTTCCTACTATTATGGTATCCTTATTTATATAGCAGATTATGAAAGGATTCATAGTGTGCCCCCTCTGACTAGATTATATTAGGGTATATCTATGTGTCAAAGGGGTGACATTAATACCCGTACTTGTATGGCTAAAATTTAAAGAGCCCCATAGATAGGAGGGGTCACACTATTATATGATTCTTATTCATATAGCAGATTATAAGAGGAGTTTAAGTACCCCCCAACTGCATTATGGGTATATATCTATGTGTCAATGAATTGACTTTAACACCCGTATGTATTTGACCAAACTATAAAGAGTCTTATAGCTAGGATCGATCCCACTATTGTATGATCTTTATTCAAGTAGCAGATTATAAAAGGAGTCCTAGTATACCCCCCAACTACATCATGGGTAGGTACATCTATATATCAAAGGGTGACTTTAAAACCCTCATTTATGTTGCCAAAATATAAAAATTCTCATATATAGGATGAGTTCCACTATTATGGGATCCTTATTAATGTAATAGATATTGAGAGTAGTCCAAATATATCCTCCCACCCCCTCGACTACATCATGAGGGGTACATCTATATAACAAAGGGGTGACTTTAACACCCACATGTGTGTTGCCAAAATATAAAGATTCTTATTACTATGAGGAGTACCACTATTGTGGGATTTTTATTCGCGAAATAAATTATAAAATGAGTCAAAGTGTACCCCCACCCAACTATATAATATGAGGTATTTTTATGTATCAAATGAGTAACTTTAACACTTGCATATGCGTGGCCAAAATATAGTCTCATAGCTAGGAGGGATGCCCCTATTAGTGGAATCCTTATTCATATGGCAGATTATGAAAGGTATCCAAGTGTACCCCCTAACTACATCATGGGGGTAAATCTATATTTCAAAGGAGTGACTTTAACACCTGTATGTGTATGGCTAAAATATAAAATCTCATAGTTATAAGGGATCCTATTATTATGGGATCCAAACTCATTTTGAAGACTATTAGAGCAGTCCAAATGTACCCCCCTAACTAGATCATGGGGGGTACATCAATGTATCAAAGGGATGACTTTAACATACGCATGTGTGTGGCCAAAATATAAAAAGTCTCATGGTTATGAGGGGTCCCACTATTATGGGATCCTTATTCGTGTAGTAGATTATAAGAGGAGTCTAAGTATACCCCCCCATATCTATGTGTTAAAGGGATAACTTTAATACCCGTATATGTGTGGCCAAAATATAAAGAGCCTCTTAGCTAGGAGGGGTCCCACTATTATGGGATCCTGAGTCAAGAAGTAGATTATGAGAATAGTCAAAGTATACCCCCTGACTATATTATGGAGGGTTACATCTATGTGTCAAAGGGGTGACTTTAACACTCGCATATATGTAGCTAAAATATAAAAAGTCTGATAGTTAGGTAAGATCCCACTATTGTAGGATCCTTATTTATATAGTAAATTTCAAGAAGAATTCAAGTGTACCCCCGACTGTATTGTGGGGGGTATACCTAGGTGTAAAAGGGGTGACTTTAACAACCGTATATATCTGGCTAAATATAAAGAGTCCCATAGCTAATAGGTGTCCCATTTTTATGGGATCCTTATTAAAGTACATGATTATAAAAAGAATCCAAGTATAACACCCCACCCTACCACCCCCACAACTACATCATGGAGGGTACATCTATATATCAAAGGGGTGACTTTAACACCCGTAAGTATGTGTGACAAAAATATTTAGAGTCTTATAGTTAGGAGAGGTCAAACTATTATAGGATCCTAATCCATATAGTATATTATGAGGGAAGTCTAATTGTTCTCCCCGATTCTTAATGGGGGTACATCTATGTGTCAAATTGGTGACTTTAACAATCATATGTATATAGCCTAAATATAAATAGTCCTATAGCTAGGAGGGATCCCTCTATTGTAGGACATTTATTCATATAGTAGATAATGAGAAGATTCTAAATATACCTCCCCAACAATATCATGGGATATATCTACATGTTAAAGGGGTGACTTTAGCACCCGCATATGTATGGATAAAATATAACGAGTCCTATAGCTAAGGGGTCGAACTATTGCGGGATCCTTAATCCGGTAGCGAATTATAAGAGGAGTCCAAATATACTCCCACCCCAACTATATCATGGGGGAGACATTTATATGCCAAAAGGGTAACTTTAACCCCTGCATATGTGTAGTCAGAATATAAAGTCCTATAGCTAGCAGGTATCCCAATATTGTGGGATCTTATTAATATAATAGATTATGAGAGGAGTTCAAGTGTATCATCCCCACCCTCGACTATATTATAGAGGGTATATCTAAGTATCAAAGGGGTGACTTTAACATCCATATGTGTGAAGCCAAAATATAAAGTATCTTATAGCTTTTAGGGGTCCAACTATTGGGGATCCTTATTTATATAGCAGATTATGAAATGAGTCAAAGTGTACCCCCCTACTATATCATGGGGGTTCATATATATGTCAAATGGGTGACTTTAAAACCCACATCTCCCAAAGCTAGGAGGGTCCTAGAATCCTTATTCATGTAGCTGATTATGAGAGTAGTCTAAGTTTACCCCCCTTTCCCAGGCTATATCATTGGGGGTACATTTATATATCAAATGGGTAACTTTAATACCCGCTTATAGGTATCAAAATATAAAGAGTCATATATCCAGGAGGGGTCCTACTATTGTGAGATCTTTATTCATTTAGTAGATTATGAGAGAAGTCCAAGTGTACCCCTTCCCCGGCTACATCATAGGAGGGTACATCTATATGTCAACATAGTAACTTTAACACCGTCTTGTATCTATCCAAAATATAAAGAGTCCTATATCTAAGAGGGCTCCCACTTTTGTAGGATCCATATTCATATAGCAGATTATAAAAAGAGTCCAAGTGTACCACGTCTGACTACATCATCGAGGTACATCTATATATCAAAATGGTAATTTTAACGCCCGAATATATATAGCCAAACTATATAGAGCTTATAGCTAGGATGGGTCCCATTATTATAAGATTTTTATTCTTGTAGTAGATTATGAGCAATTCAAGTGCACCCCCTAACTGCATCATAGAGGGGTACATTTATAAGACAAATGGGTGACTTTAACACACATATGTGTATGACCAAAATATAAATAGTCGCATAGCTATGAAGTATTTTATAAGAGGAGTCCAAGTATAAACCCCCCACCCCCGACTACATCATGTATGATACATCTATCTATCAATAGGTGATTTTAACACCCGTGTGTCTATAACCAAAATATAAAGAGTCTTATTACTAGGAGGGCCCCCACTACATCATGTATGATACATCTATCTTATTATGAGAGGATTCCAAGTATGCCCTCCTGACTATACCATTTAACTATATTATGGGGGGGTACAACTATGTGTAAAAGGGGTGACTTTAATACCTGCATGTATGAGGCCAAAATATAAAGTTTAATAACCAGAAGGTATCCTACTATAATAGGATTTTTAGTCATGTTGCAGATTATAAAAGGAATCTAAGTATCCCCCGACTACATCATGGGGGAGTATATCTATGTGTCAAAGGGGTGAATTTAACACCCGTATATGTATGACTAAAATATAAAGTGCCTTATAGCTAGCAGGTGTCTATCATAAAATAAATTATAAGAGCAGTCCAAGTATACCCCCCTAACTATATCATCAAGGGTTCATCTATGTGTCATAGGGGTGAATTTAACACCCTAATGTTTGTGGCCAAAATATAAAAATTCATATAAGTAAGAAGGGTCCTACTATTATGGAATCCTTAGTTATGTAATAGATTATAAGAAGAGTACAAGTGTACCCCTTTCTTGACTATATTATGGCGGGTATATTTGTATATCAAAAAGGTGACTTTAATACACGCATAAGTATGACCCAAATATAAATAGACATATAGCTAAGAGGGGTCCCACTATTGTGGGATCCTAATTAAGGTAGCAGATTATAAGACTTCCAAGTGTACTCCCTAACTATGTCATGGGAGTTAATCTACGTGTCAAAAGGGTGACTTTAATACATGCATGTATGTAGCCAAAATATAAAGAGTCTTATATCTATAAGGGGTCCCACTATTATGGAATCCTTATACATATAGTTGATTATAAGAGGAGTCCTAGTATATCCCTTCTGAGAATATCATGGGGGGTACATTTACGTGTCAAAGTGGTGACTTTAACACTTACATTTGGGTAGCCAAAATATAAAGTCTCATAGATGAGTAGGGTCACACTATTATGGGATCCTTATTTATTTTGCAGATTATAAGGAGTCTAAGTTTAACCCCTCCTCGCCCAACTGCATCATGTGGTTACATCTATATATCAAATGGGTGACTTTAACATCCATAAATATATAATCAAAATATAAAGAGTCCTACAATTGGAAGAGGTCCCACTATTATGGGATCTTTATTTATATAACAGATTATTAAAGGAGTTCAAGTGTACCCTCTGCCCTCGGGACTATATAATGGAGGTACATTTATGTATCAAAACGATGACTTTGATATCCGTATGTGTGTATCCAAAATATACAAAGTCTCATAGCTAGGACGGATCCCACTATTATGAAATCCTTATTTATGTAACAGATATTAAGACAAAAGTCCTAGTAGTAACTTTAAGACTATATGAGGGTACATCTATGTATCAAAGGGATGACTTTAACACTCGTATGTCTGTGGGCAAAATATAAAGTCCTAGATCTAGGAGAAATCCTACTAATATGGGATCCTTATTAATATAGCAGATTATGAGAGATATCTAAGTGTACCGCCCCTTGACTAGATCATGGGGGGCACATTAAAGTGTCAAAGGGATAACTTTAACATCCATATGTGTGTGGCCAAAATATAAATAGTCTTATATATATCTAGGAAGGATCTCACTATTATGAGATTCTTATTCATATAGCATATTTTGAGAGGAGTTAAAGTATACCCTCCCCTCCTCCCCCGATTACATCATGAGGGATACATCATAAGAGATCCCTTTATTATGGGATCCTTATTCATATAGCAGATTATGAGAGGAGTCCTAGTATATCCTCTCTGACTACATTATGGGGGGTACATCTATATATCAAAGTGTTGATTTTAACACCTGCATTTGTGTAGCCAAAATATAAAGAGTCCTATAGAAAGGAAGGGCCACACTATTGTGGGATTCTTATTCATATAGCAAATTATGAGGAGTTTAAGTATATCCCTCAACTTTATCAGGTGGTTATATCTATGTATCAAAGGGGTGACTTTAACACCTATATTTATGTGTCTAAAATATAAATAGTCACATAGCTATGAGAAGTCCCACTATTATGGAAGCCTTATTTATATAGCATATTTTGATAAGAGTCCAACTGTACCCCCCCCCCCCCCAACTATATTATTGGGGGTATATCTATGTGTCAAAATAGTGACTTTAGCACCCCCCATATATGTAGCCAAAATATAAAGAGTCTTACAACTATGAGGGGTCCCAGTATTATGGGATCCATATTGATGTAGCAAATTATTAGAGTCGTCGAAATATACCTTCCCTAATGGATGGATCCAAGGAGGGCATGTGGGGGAGATCGCCCCCCTAGATTCAAAAAAGACCCCCCTAGATTCATAAGAGAACCCCTTATTATAGTAGTATTAGCTAGGTTATTTTAAAAGTATATAATTTCGCCTCCACTGAATTTTTAACAAAATTTAAGACCCCCGTAAAGATCTTATCTAACATTCACCCCCCAAGGTTCGATTCATGGATCTATTCCTACCTCTCTCGACTACATCATGGGGGGGTATATTTATGTGCCAAAGGGATGACTTTAACACCCACATGTGTGTTGCCGAAATATAAAGAGTAACATATATAGGAGGGGTCCTACTACTATAGGATCCTTATTCATTTAGTAGATTATGAGAGGAATCCAAGTATAAACCCCCCCCCCCCCCCCCCCCGACTATATCATGGGGGAATACATTTATATATCAAAGGGTGACTTTAATGCCCACATATGTGTGGACAAAATATAAAGTCTCATATCTAACAAGTGTCCCACTATTGTGGGATCCTTATTCATGTAGTAGATTATAAAAGGAATCCAAGTGCAACCCCCCTACGAATACATCATGGGGGTATATCTATGTGTCAAATGGATGACTTTAATACCCTCATATGTGTGTCCAAAATATAAAGTCTTGTAGCTAGGTGGGGTCCTACTATTATGGGATCCTATTTCATATAGCAGATTATAAGAAGTCTAAGTTCCCCCCCATTGCATCATGGGGGTACATCTATATGTTATAGGGGTGATTTTAATACCTACATATTTGGCCAAAATATAAAGAGTCATAGTTAGGAGATGTCCCACTATTATCGGATCCGGATTCATATAATAGATTATAAGAGGAGTCAAAGTATACCCTCCTCCCCCAACTATATCATGGGAGGTACATCTATGTGTCAAAGGGGTGACTTTAATACCCGTTTATGTATGGCCAAAATATAAAGATTTTCATAACTAGGAAGGATCCCACTATATGGGATCCTTATTCATATAGCAAATTATTATAGGAGTACAAATATAAAACCCTCTCCGACTACATCATGGGGGATACATCTATTTATAAAAGGGGTGACTTTAACATCCATATGTGTATGACCAAAATATAAAGAATCCCACAACTAGCAGGTGTCCAATTATTATGGAAACCTTATTCAAGTAGCATATTATTAGAGCAGTCCAAGTATACCCATCCCCATCCCTGACTATATAATGGGAGTAACATTTATGTATCAAAAGGGTGTTTAACACCCGCATATGTGTGGTCAAAATAAAAATTCAATTGCTATAAGGGGTCCCTCTATTGTGGGATTCTTATTTATTTTGTAGATTATGAGAGGGGTCTAAATTTACCTCCTATAATAATATCATGGCGGCTACATCTATGTGTCAGAGGGCTAACTTTAACCCTCATATATGTGTGGAAAAAATATAAAGAGTCCTATAGCTGGGTGGGTCGTACTATTGTGAGATTTTTATTCATGTAGTAAATTATGAGAGGAGTCCAAATATACCCCTCACCTCGACTTCATAATGGGGGGGATATTGTTGTTTTAAATATGTGACTTTAATACTCAAATATGTATGGCAAAAATATAAAGCCCTAAAGCTAGGAGGGGTACCACTATTATGAGATTTTTTTATATAGCAGATTATGAGAGGAATCAAAGTATTCCTATATCATAAGGCATTCATCTATGTATCAACGAGGAAATATTAACATCCGCAGGTATGTAGCCAAAATATAGAGTCTAATAACGAGGAGGGGCATTTTAACATCCGTCTCAAATACACAAGATATTATCCACTATGCCCGTGCCCGCATGAAGACTTCCCAGGGAGGTCACCCGTCCTAGTATTACTCTCACTCAAGCACGCTTAACTACGGAGTTCTTACAAAATCCTTAACGGTGCACAGTTTTAAAACTATAATGAGTCCCAAAGGAGGGGTCTCTTATTATGGGATCCATATTCATATAGTAGATTATAAGAGGAGTCCAAGTGTACCCCCCTAACTATATGTTGTGGGGGGTATATCTAAGTGTCAAAGGGGTGACTTTAACACCCGTATGTGTGTTGTAAAAATATAAAGAATCTCATTACTAGAAGTAGTCTTACTATTATGAGATCCTTATTCAAAAGCAAATTATGAGAGAAGTTCAAGTGTACCGACTCCCCCCCTCAACTACATCATATGGGGGTACATCTTTGGGCTGACTTTAATACCCATATATGGTGACAAAAATATAATGAGTCCCATAGCTAGGTGGGGTCCCACTATTATGGGATCCGTATTCATGTAGCAGATTATGAGAGGAGTCCAAGTGTACCCCCGGACTACATAATAGGAGGTACATCTGTATATCAAAGGGTGACTTTAATACCCCCATATTTATAGCAAAAATATAGTTATCCCACTATTTTGGTATATTTATTCGTGTAAATAGGATTCTTATTCATGTAGCAAATTATGAGCGGAGTTTAAGTGTACCCCCTCCTCCCGACTACATCATGGTGGTACATTCATATATCAAAGGAGTGCCTTTAATACTTGCATGTGTGTGGCCATAATATAAAAAGTCTTATGGCTAGGATAATTATCACTATTATGGAATCTTTATTTATGTAGCAAATTATAAGAAATGTCCAAATATACCTCCCCTAACTACATCATAGGGCGGTACATCTATGTGTCAAAGGGGTTACTTTAACACCTATATATATATTACCAAAATATAAATAATCTTTTATCTATGAGGGCTCGCACTATTTCAGGATCTTTATTTATATAGCATATTATAAAAAGAGTCTAATTATCCCCCCTACATTATGGGGATACATTATGTGTAAAGGGACAACTTTAATACCCATATGTGTATGGCCAAAATATAAAGAGTTGCATAACTAACAGGTGTCCAACTAATATGGTATCCTTATTCATATAGCAGATTATAAGAGAAATCAAAGTATACCCCCCCCCCTCGACTATATCATGGGGGGTATATCTTTGTATCAAAGGGTTTACTTTAACGGGAAGTGCTAGAATGCGGCATGCGGTGCGTGCGGCATCGCACCGCAGCCGTCTGATGCACTGCTGCGTGCATCGCATGCACGCAGCGCGTGCATCAGACGGCTGCGGTGCGATGCCGCACGCACCGCATGCCGCATTTTAGCATACCCCTACTTTAACACCCGTATATATGTGGCCATAATATAAAAAGCCCCATAGCTAAGAGAGGTCTAACTATTGTGGGATCCTTATTAATGTAGTAGATTATGAGAGGATTCCAAGTATACCTCCCAACCACCCCCAACTACATCATATGACATACATTTATGTGTCAAAATAGTGATTTTAATAACTATATATATATATATATATATATATATATATATATATATATATATATATATATATATATATATATATATATATATATATATATGGCCAAATTATATACAGTCCTACAGATAAAAGGATTCCCACTATTATGGTATCCTTATTCATGTAACAGATTATGAAAGAATTCATAGTGTGCCCCCTCTGACTATATTATATTAGGGTGCATCTATGTGTCAAAAGGGCTTTAATACCCATATTTGCGTGGCTAAAATTTAAAGAGCCCCATAAATAGGAGACACACTATTATATGATTTTTATTTATTTAGCAGATTATGAGAGGAGTTTAAGTACCCTCCAACTGCATTATGGGTGTATATCTATATGTCAATGGGTTGACTTTAACACCTACATGTATATGATCAAACTATGAAGAATCTCAGAGATAAGATGGGTCTCACTATTGTGTGATCCTTATCCAAGTAGCATATTATAAAAGAAGTCCTAGTATACCCCCTAACTATATCATGGGTATGTAGATCTATATATCAAACGATGACTTTAAAACCCTTATTTGTGTGGCCAAAATATAAAAATTCCAACATATAGGATGAGTTCCACTATTATAGGATCCTTATTAATGTAGTAGATATTGAGAGTAGTCCAAGTATACCCCCCCACCCAATAACATCATGGAGGGGTACATTGTTGTAACAAAGGGGTGACTTTAACATCCACATGAGTGTTGCTAAAATATAAAGATTCTTATTTCTATGAGGAGTACCAATATTATGGGATCCTTATTCGTGAAGTAAATTATGAGATGAGTCAAAGTGTACCCCCCCACCCCATTATATAATGTGGAGGTATATTTATGTATCAAATGAGTAACTTTAACACTCGCATGTGCGTGGCCAAAATATAGTCTCAAAGCTATGAATGATCCCCCTATTGGTGGAATCCTTATTCATTTGGCATATTATGAGAGGTGTCCAAGTGTACGCCCTAACTACATCATGGGGGGTATATCTAATTTCAAAGGGGTGACTTTAACACCTGTATGTGTTTGGCTAAAATATAAAATCTCATAGTTATGAGGGATCCCATTATTATAGGATCCTAACTCATTTTAAAGATTATTAGAGCAATCCAAATATACCCCCTCGACTAGATCATGGGGGGTACATCAATGTATCAAAGGGATAACTTTAATATACACATGTGTGTGACCAAAATATAAAAAGTCACATGGCTATGAGGGGTCCCACTATAATAGGATCCTTATTTGTATAGTAAATTATAAGAGGAGCCCTAGTATACTTCTATATCTATGTGTTAAAGGGGTAACTTTAACACCCGTATATGTGTGGCGAAAATATAAAGAGTCTCATAGCTAGGAGTGGTCCCACTATTATGGTATCCTGAGTCATGAAGCAGATTATGAAAATAGTCAAAGTATATCCTTTGACTATTATGGGGAGTTATATTTATGTGTCAAAGGGGTGACTTTAACACCCGCATATATGTGGTTAAAATATAAATAGTCTAATAGCTAGGTAAGGTCCTACTATTGTAGAATCCTTATTTATATAGTAAATTTTAAGAAGAATTCAAGTGTACCCCTCGACTACATTGTGGGGGTATACCTAGGTGTAAAAGGGGTGACTTTAACAACCGTATGTGTCTGGCTAAATATAAAGAGTCCTATAGCTAGTAGGTGACCTATTTTAAGGATCCTTATTAAAGTACATGATTATAAGAGGAGTCCATGTATAACACCCCACCCCCCACCCTCATAACTAGCGTACAAATATACGTCAAAGGGGTGACTTTAAAACTCGTAAGTGTCTGACAAAAATATTTAGAGTCCTATACTTAGGAGAGGTCATAAACTATTTTAGGATCCTTATCCAGATAATATATTATGAGAGAAGTCTAAGTATTCCTCCTGACTCTGGGGGTACATATATGTGTCAAATAGGTGACTTTAACACCCATATGTATATAGCCCAAATATAAAGTCCTAGAGCTAGGAGGGATCCCTCTATTATAGGACCTTTATTCATATAATAGATTATGAGAATATTTCAAATATACCTCCCCAACAATATCATGGGGGTATATTTATGTGTCAAAGAGGTGACTTTAACACCCGCATGTGTATGGATAAAATATAACGAGTCATATAGCTAAGGGGTCGAACTATTGCTGGATCCTTAATCTGGTAGCGGATTATAAAAGGAGTCCAAATGTACACCCACCCCAACTATATCATGGGGGATACATCTATATGCCAAAAGGGTAACTTTAACACCTTGTATGGCCAGAATATAAAGTCGCATAGCTAGCAGGTATCCCAATATTGTGGGATCTTATTCATATAGTAGATTATGAGAGAAGTCCAAGTGTTTCACCCCCACCCTCGATTATATTATAGAGGGATATCTAAGTATCAAAGGGGTGACTTTAATATCCATATATGTGTGAAACCAAAATATAAAGTATCTTTTAGCTATGAGGGGTCTATTGGGAATCCTTATGCTCGACCTTAGGGGGCCCAAAACCCACTAAACCCTAAAACTAACCCTAAACCCCTAAACCCTAAACCTAGCCCTAACCCCTAACACCTAAATCCTAAACCCTAACCCCTAAAACCCTATACCCTAAACCACTAAACCCTAAACCATAAACACTAAACCCTACCCCTAACCCCTAAACCGTAAAACCCTAACCCCTAAACCCTAAACCCTAAACCCCTAACCCCTAAAACCTAAACCCTAACCCCTAAACACTAAACCATAACCCCTAAACCCTAAACCATAAACCCCTAACCCCTAACCCCTAAACCATAAACCCTAAACCCTAACCCCTAACCACTAAACCCTAAACCTAAACCTAAACCTAAAACCCTAAACACTAAACTCTAAACCCTAAACCCTAACCCCAACCCCTAAACCCTAACCCCTAAACTCTAACCCTAACCCTAAACCCTAAAACCAACCCTAAACCCCAAACCCTAAACCCTAAAACCAACCCTAAACCCCTAAACCATAAACCCAAAAAAGAATATGATTTTTTTTCGATTTTCTCGATTTTTAATCGATTTTTCACGATTTTTCCAAAATTTTCATGATTTTTTGTCGATTTCTTTTGTTTTTTTTTTAGATTTTTTCACATTATTTTCCGATATTTTCAAGATTTTCTCTGATTTTTTTCTCGATATTTCAAGCTTTTTTGCCTATTTTTCCGATTTTTTATGATTTTCCCCAATTTTTTGCCTTTATTTTGCCGGTTTTTTCGGGATATTTTACCGATTAATGTTTGATTTTCATGCGATTTATTGCCGATTTTTTGCCAAAATCGGTAATTAATCAGCTATTAATCGTCAATAAATCGCCGACTAATTGACGATTTATTGCCGATTAATTGCCTTTTTTGCCGATTATTTTTCATTTTGCTGATTAATTTCCAATTTATTGCCTATTGATTCCCGATTTATTGCCGATTAATCGGAAAAAATTGAAATAAATCGGTAATAATCGGCACAAAATCGCCAATTATTTGCCGATTTATTGCCGATGTTGGCAATCAATCGGCAATAAATCATCAATAAATCGGAATTAATCGGTAATAAATCGGCAATTGATCGGCGATTTATTACCGATTTTGGCAATTAATCGCATGAAAATTGACAATTAATCGGTAAAAAATCTGAAAAAAAAACCGGCAAAATAAAGGCAAAAAAATGGGGAAAATCGTAAAAAAATGGAGAAAAAATCGAAAAAATAGGTTAAAAAGCGTAAAATATCGAGAAAAATTCGGAGAAAATCTTGAAAAAATCGGAAAAAAAAATGTGAAAAAATCTGAAAAAAAAGCAAAAAAAAATCGACAATAAATCATGAAAAATTTGGGAAAAATCGAGAAAAAATCGACAAAATCGAAAAAAAATCGTATTCTTTTTAGGGTTTATGGTTTAAGGGTTTAGGTTTGGTAGGTTTATGGTTTTAGGGTTTAGGGGTTGGGGTTAGGATTTAGGGTTTTAGGTAGTGCACACCCAGGGTTTAGGGTTTAGGGTTTTAGGAATGGCTTTCATATGAAAGAAAGAAAGAACAATGCATATTTTTCATACTTTCGAACTTGTCTAATGCCTTTTCAAATTACATGCCGTTTGTAATCTATTTTAAATATGAATGTCTGGAAGAAAAAAAAAAGTCTCACGTATGCATGCATGGTTTTTGACTGAACATGATTTGAACACCCAGGGGAAGAAGAGCTAGGGGGTTAATTGAGCCCACAACCTCCTCACCAAGACATCAATTGCTTACCAGCTCCTCTATCTCCTAGTGGGGACATTCTCATAGGGTTTTAGTGCACACCTGCAATAGGAGGTGGGCATCCAGACTAAAATGCCAAGCTGAATGCACACCACCATTCTCTGTAGGAGAGGTACACACCTGGGTGTGCACCACCATGGGTCAGGTTATTTTATTGCCCTTTTTCAATTTGATTTTGTTGCGGTTCGTAAATTTTTAATAGCCATCACATAACTTATGGTTCAATATGTGAGACATCTAAGAATTCCTTTTGTTCATCGTTGAAGTTCTCGCTTACAAAACATTAGGGCCTACGAAACCCTAGTTTGCACCGTTCTAGTTTACTCTTTGATGAATTCGTTCTTTGGTTATTTATTTGGAATCCTTGATCCAATCTAAATTATCTAAGGAGATCTTTCAAGTGAGCGAATTCAAATTGAAAATCCATTCTTATGATTTTCCTTTTTTTTCATTCATATCATTGTGGGAACATCGTTATTTGTTCGAGATGTATCTCGAGATTGCCTACGGGGAGTCACGATCTTGGAACAGTTGCAGAGATCTAAGACAGAGCAATTGCAAGAAACAAACGCTCGTGGATTCAGGTGAAGAGGAGCGTCATGAGCACACAAGGCAATTAGCAAGAGGTGGATTGTCGCAGGGGTTGGGGCTGCTAGTGCCAAGCTTGTGGACTCGGGTTGTTGAAGTTATGCACGCTTCAAGGGTAACTCTCTGGCTTCTGTATTGTAACTCTTCTGTACAGAGTAGATTTGCGTTTTTTCTCTGGCTTCTGTATTGTAACTCTTCTGTACAGAGTAGATTTGCGTTTTTTGCATCCGAGATTGCTCAGGGTGGTTTTTCACCTGTTGGGATTTTCAACCAAAAAAGTATACAATGGACCCAAAAACCTGGAGGAGACCAAGGCACAATGGAGGACCCAAGCCCTCTACAGAAGGGTCATATGCAAGAAAGAAAAGGCACCAGGTTTGCATGAAGGACCCCAAACCCCTATTTCCACCCGCCGCTTAGCACCGGTAACCATTCCATCCAAGACTGCGCTATCACCTTTATGCAACATCTCATGGTTAGGGGCGGCAATCGGACAGGTTCGGGGCGGACCCTACCCCTATCCATACCCATTCGGTTAGAAGAGGATCAATACCCTATGCATACCGAATCGGGTTTCAGGTATGAATTGGATATAATCTTATCGATTTTTTTTTCATCCTATATTCAATTATTTGACAAGAAAAAACAAGAAATCACAATGCAATGTCAAGAAGCTCTTTTGGCTTCTGATTACACAACAGTTTTACTAGAGTATAAGGTTGGTTGGAGATATGGGTTCAGTTAGAGTTTGGGCACATGACCATGAGTCTTAGTATACGCAAGTTTGAGTCAGGTTTTCCGAGTCCATTGCCACGCCTATTCATTGGCGGTTTCCGATCCAACCGACTCATTCCTCCCACACCAAAGCATCTGAGCCACCAACAGAACGTGTAGGCAGAGGAGGATGCCCAAGAATCAGAGGACAATTGGATCGACCGCTGGCTAGTCCTCAGGTTCCAGCCTGACGGCTAACCCAGAGCTGGATAATTCTTTATGTGAAAAATCCTCTGGAAGACGCCTCGGGCTTATTTGTCCCTCGGGCCTGATATTCGGAAACCATCCGTTCTTACTCATCGCCGATCCAACAGGTCAGCGAGACT
Source organism: Chamaelirium japonicum (assembly GCA_947650365.1). Taxonomy (NCBI): domain Eukaryota; kingdom Viridiplantae; phylum Streptophyta; class Magnoliopsida; order Liliales; family Melanthiaceae; genus Chamaelirium; species Chamaelirium japonicum. Next base: position 51,505,646 of record OX393555.1, read on the forward strand.
ACTGTACAGGCGGCCGGTAGTGCTACACCTTTGTATTCTTCATGCAAGGGTTGGAACTACTACAACTTCAATAAAGCTAATTACCCCAATTTAATAAGGTAAAACTTTTGGTCAAACCAACAAAACAAAGCAGGTTTTAAATTGGGTTAGGTTGGTGAGAAATAAAGAATGTTAAGTTATTCAAGATTAGAATAAAGCATAATCTCTCTAATTCCAACAAACTGAATCTGTACCGAATAGCTTTTACCGATTCGTTTACACAGAATGACGACATCCAATCAATGTCCCTTGGCCTGCCAATCCAGGCTGAGTGCGATTCACTGGTCGGCTAGGGGAAACCGCCGGCTGCGAACGCAACACAGCATTCTGTGCAAACGAATCGGTAAGAGCCTTGGGGTAAATAGTATTTTCCACGACATAAAACATAAACTGTGCATAAAAGCATTTTAATCTATTTGCCAAGTAATAAACATTTAAGTAAACTGCTTCCCTGAAAATTGCAAGTCAAAATAGCTAAAACATTTCAAAAAAAAAAAAGCATAATTCAATGTTCAGTGCAACAGAAGCACAACCTTCCATCATCATGTCTGCACATGTTCAGCAGTCCAGTTCATACTTCAATGAGGCGCCATGCTTCTTTCATCAGCTTTCAATCATGCTGGATTTTATTTCTCTTCTGGAAATATAAAATCCTATACAACACAAAAGATGAGAGCATACATGTATAAATAATATATAGGTTATCACTTGGGTCGGATCAGGTCGGGTCAAGCTTTCATAGACCACACCCAAAATCTTCACCCGGGTCAGCCCATACCCTTAACATCGACTCTCGAGTTCCTGGACAGACATGGCCAAAAATACCCATAACCCTACAGCACCGACCAGATTATTGCAGAATCAGATTCCTGGAGAATCAGATTCCTGCAGAATCCAGATGCAGAAGCTGCTCTGTGGTGCCTCTACTGGAATCTGTTTTTTCTATACAAAACCAATTCTAGCTTCTAAAGGAATCAGGTTCTGGCACTACATCCAAACAAGCTTTTGCGGTAATCCTGATTCCAACAGAATCAGAAATCACAAGCTAGGGGCTGAAAATCAAAATCCAAACGGTTACTAAACATCTTCCCCAAAAAAAAAAAAATTGCTATACTTTTCACCCACAAAAAAAGACTTTGAACTTTTACCAAAAACACATTAAAATTTACTAAATTGTGTTTGAACTATAGATAGGAGTAAATCACGTGGCAAAATTGTAAATCAGCACACAAGATGGCAATGGTGCTGGTGATGGTGACCATGTATATAAATATTTAAAAACAATGTAAACTGAAAAAAAAAAAAAAATGGTGACTAAGAAAAGGGGAATCTAGGTTCGACGAAAGATACAATTTTAATCCACTGAGATATAATTCTAATCCACGGAGGACCATAAAAGAAGAGAGACAAAACAACAAAAGAAAAGGTGGCCAAGTACAACACAATAGGATGGATTAATACAATAAGACCATAAACAACAACAAATATATCAGAAAATACCAATGGCTTCCACACGGTCGAGGATGAGAAAGACGAAATGAACATTTACAAGTAATTCTATAATTAATTTAGCACGTGATAGAAATAACACAAAGGCAATCAGGAAATCTGATAATCACTGCATCGAGAAACAAGTTCAAAACAATAGCATAAAACCCTACTGATTGAAAATTTACCTTAATCAAAGTAAAATGTTAGTTTACCAGAATCATAATAAATAACTACTGATTGAAAATTTACTTGACCACTGCATCGAGAAACAAGTTCAAAACAATAGCATAAAACCCTAGAAGTGGAAGAAAATCGAATACACAAATATTCATTTGAATAGATATTGCAAGAGGAATTCGACTAGTTTGCATGGATTCACCACATGCACCAGCAATTTCATGCAATCATACCTGAGCACATAATTTATTTTACTCTCTTTTTACTAGGTTAGCACATATATTACAGTACTTTTCTTTTTACTTGCTTATTTTATGTGGAGGTGGGCAGGCGTGGACCTTGACCCACCTCAAGTAACCGGGTGCAACCACCTCCCAACCAGTATCATCACATGAACGAAGCTCCAGCACCGTCATCAAGGAGGGAGCAAGCATACGCCTCCGTCGCCATCGACTTCTCCTAGTCCAAGTCAGACCCAGCCAGACAACTTTTTCAGACCCCTCTTGCCAAGGATCCGAATCAGCAGTCAACACCTCGATCAGGAGTCAGCTTACCTCCTCTGTGGAGCTGGCTTCAGAGTCACAGAGAGATGAACCCCACCTGGAGTCCATTTCCTGGTAGAACTTGACCTACCACCCTCAAGCATTGGGCATGGCATGGGGGCTGATTGTGGGCCAAGGTGATAAAAGTCCGATTATAGCAAGTGACCGAAGGACTCCATGACCCAAAAGTAAAGATCACACAAGAAAGCAGGAACCTCCTCTACTAGAACCTAGCGTGCTTAAACTGGCTTATGTTCACTTGAAGCATCAGCACAGAGGTCACCAACCCGTCTTCCAAGAAGTATAGAAAACACTCAATGGATCTCAGTCCCAATCAATCCAGCGAAAAATGGGGCAAGCCCATGGCGACGGACTAAGAGATAGGCACCCTCAGGGTTTATTGTCACAGCTTCAAATCTTACACCTCTAGAAGAAAGGGCAGGGATCAAGCTCCTTACCAACATCTCAAGAAACCTTTCATGCATGGATTGAAATTTCAATCAAAAATACAAAATTTCGGTAAAAACTTTTGGTTTTGGTCGAGATCAACACAAAATGTAAGCACGAAACCCCAAAAAACATAATTTTGATCAAATTCGGTGAATTTCGATGCATTTCGAAGAATTTTGGTGGATTTCGAGGTTGGAGCATTTTGGCCATGTCGACCTAAACCAACAAATTTCGCGACACCGTGGACTAGTTTCAAACCTTTCAAGAACCCCCCTTTAAAATAGGGGGGTTTCGATCCAACCCACCCAACTTCGTAATCTTTTGACCAAAACCGATAAAACCTCACCGGATCTCACCGCACGAAGGGCCGGAGTCGCAGTAACTTTCACCGGAAACGCCGGAATCCAAGGCTGGACATCCCTGGAATCACCGGATTTCGCAGGAATTCAATGCCAAATTTCACCAAAATCGTCGGACTTTACCCGATTTGTCAGAAATCATCACCAGACCTCGCCGGATCTCACCGCCCGATTCGTCGGATCTCGTCGCCAGATACAAAAACTTATAAATTAATCTGTATTTACATATTATAATAACTTAAAAATTAATATGTATTAATATTTTTAAAAAAAATTACAGTTGGCCTTATAGCCTCCCCTGCACAAAGATTCAAAATCAAAAGACATTAGTTGGCAGCACGGTTCCCCTTGGACGCAAAGAAGAAGTCTCAGTGTAAATACTGTGACAAGTGGATCGAAATACCTTGGCGGCTGCTTCTTCGATATAGCAGAGTGCTTGAAGACGAGGAGGTCAAAATTGTTGCGCACTTTATTAAGAAACGAGGAATACAAAGGAGCGCAAATTCGGACCCCCAGACCATTGAAGAAGAAGAAACGAATCTAAACTCCATCCACCAGGGATCGTTCGATACCAGATGATATCGAATACCCTCCATACATCAAAACAGAACAAGAGAGGGTTCAATATCGACAAGCGGTCTTAAATTTGAGATGGACCTAACAGGAACAAGCTGAGAGGGACTGGATGCCGACGCAGTTTGGACCCAGCGGCAATAGTAATAAACCTGGTCCGTCAATCGGAGGTTACAGTGGTGCTGGTGCGTCAGGGTTAATGATGATGAGCTCAAATGGACGACGAGCGAGGAAGAGCTGACTTGGACGAGCGCGGATGAGTGATGTCTTATTCGTGACATAAACAATGTAAATTTATATAAACAATTCAAGCTTTGGTGTGTTATCTTCAAACAATTCAAGTAAATATGCATGCACAACAAAAAACTATAATTTAATATTTTTTAAAATAATCAAGTAAAATATCCTTTGTGGGCCATTCAAAATTTTTCCACCATTTCGGTCAAAATTTAAGTTTCAGCCTAGACCGAACCAAACACGAAATCGAAATCACAAACTTACTGAATCTTTACACCATACTGAAATTTCCAAACCTGAATCTACTCGACCTACAAAACCTACCAAAACCTAACCTAATACTATCAAAACCTCACCTTCATGAAGCCTTAGTGTGTCAGACACTACCACACCAAAGCGGCCCAAAACACTGAATTCACTTCCAATTGAACCCAATTCCAATATGGAACAAAACATTCTAGAACTATAATTTCCCTTTTAAAATCATAACCCGAGTCCCAAATCCCATCCAAACCCTATTCCTAATTGCCCTAGCAATACCCTAACAAAGTCCTAATTGAGAAATTCATCCGATAGTCGAATCCGCATCAAATGAATCCCTCAACCTCTGAATTCTATCATACCACATGCTAACCAAAATCTCCATCCGGACTAGGGGTTGCAATGGGTCGAGTTGGGTCGGAATAGTGTTGGGTTGAGACAAGTATAAAGGGAAAACACCAACCCGAACTTGACCCATTTAATAAACGGGTCAAAGATATTTCAACCCAAACCCGACAGGCCTAATAAACAGGTAACACGTCTAGACCTGTTTAACTCCCTTAATGAGCAGGTTGGGTCGACACGTCTACATAGCCCATGTAACTTGCGTTAGGACCCATGTAACTCGTATTTTGACCCATATAACCAGTGTTATGACCCACGTTATTTGTATTATGACTCATTTAACATGTGCTATGACCAATGTAACATGTGTTAAGACCCATGTAACCCATATTACGACCCATGTAACCCATATCACGACCTATGACCCCCTATTCGGGACCTGATCGGATCACCATCGTCCGATTACAGGCACCGGGATATGTAAACAAGGGTTTCTCCGGCTGCCACCACTGCCTAGCATGCGCTCACACTCGCACCTATGCCTCCTATGGATCACCGTGTCATGCCTCGAGTCCTTGTTGCTCAACGGTAGCCACCAAAGTACCCTGAGGAGGCGGCATTCATGTGCCTCCCCCGACCTCTAATCTTCTCTGTGGCTACTCTCTTTGCAGCACCCTCGAAACTCCTCCAACATTTCCTTTAGCTAAACCTATCCTGCTACTAGGGTTCCCCCCCCCCTCCCCTTTAAATAGTCTCATTCGTTCATGAGAAAGAGTCCCACGAAGTCATGTGGTGTTACCTTTAGGTCTCCCATGAGAACACGTTGGACTCGCTCTGTCGTGGCCATCGATCTTGGGCCTGATATTAAGCTCCATCATGGGCGGGAACCCCAACAAAATATTTTGGATCATTTATTTGATCATTCATGAAGTCTCTCTCTCTCTCTCTGTCTCTCTCTCTCTCTCTCTCATTTTCTAAACATGGATTTAAGGGTTATTTATTAGAAAAATGTCTATTCTCTCTCAAAAAAAAAAAGGTCTCAATTCACATCTTATCTTATACCCTTCTCAAAGGTTAATAGGAAGACGAGTTATGGAATGAAGAGCAACTCTCCTGACTTCGTCGTTGCTCATGTCTTTATGATTGTTCATTCTTCAGTAGTCAATCGTTGTTCACATTATCTAAATAGCCATTAGTACACCCTAATTGCTACCTCTTTGTAAGTGTCTTTCACTATCCCTCGTCCTTCCACTTCCACTCATGAAAGATGGAAGTCAAGGGACAGTCTAGCCAAGCCCCCTTCGACTATGGTGTAGATGGAAGGCCTCAGAAGTTTGTATAACAATGATAGTACTTTACACATAATCTTTCATGTGGATTTGTTTGTCAAGGACTCATGATTTGTTGCTACTGTAATCAAAAATTTGTAATTGCACATAATCTTTCATGTAAATATGTTTGTCAAGATTTGTTGCGACTGTAATCAAATGTTCTAATAAGTCATCATTACTGCCCTACTTCAGAATACTGCAAGGATAAAAGTTTAAGCAAAATAATTACTACAACAAATTATTCTACTAATCGAGAATATAAAACAGGTAATAGGTATCTACCTATCTCTTGTTGTGAACAACTTAGAATATCATATTGTTATGACAAAAATAGAATTGTATGCAATATCTGTTAATCTTGACCCACATTGGAACATAATAGTGAAATTACCTATTCTATTGTTGTGAAGAATTTGGAATACCATAACGTTATGAAATCGATCGATCTAGCACCTAAACTTTGTGGACTAATCTTTATGGCAATACAAAATAACTTGCGCACCAAGATGAAAAGCACACCAGAAAAATAACGGAAAAAATAGTAGAAACAATTTAGGTTGTTTCCCCAAAACAAGGTTAATCCACCGAGAGCGCGAGATTTTTCACTGGTTTGGTCTTATACAGGTTCTAATTAGAGATTTTAACAAGAAATTATAACAATCACATCTCACAAAGTTTTCAAGTGAAATGACTTAATGAAAACAAAAGTAGTGCAAAACAGCAAAAGGCAGTTAAATCTAGGATGGGAAACAATAAGATGTCATTCCAATCACTTGATAAAGCTCATAAAGATACAAAAGATCTATTTAATTATAGCCCTCCACATCCATCGTAGGAGAAAAAAATCTCATGACAACCTAAATAAGTTATTGAACCAAGCACAAAGCTGCAACAATACAGTAAGAGACAAATAGTCAACCTTAAACCTAGACTGATACAAATGCAAAGCCTAATATTGCCAACACTTGTCTCTAGTGAGTTATAATAAGATCCCAAGGAGATAACTCAGCTCAAAACATTAGAAACAGAACAAATGAATGTTCATACGTGAGTGATCGCTACATAGTAGCTTTGTGAGCATACATGCTCATACCTAATAAACAATTGCACTTCAAAACCAAAGACGAGAACAATCTCCTAATATAATTTGCAAGAGTAGATCAGAAGAGCTTGCTCAAGAGAAACAATGGTGGTGAAGTCCACCAGAGAAGATGGGGTGGGACAAAATCAAGCTGCAAATTACAGCAGATGATTGACGAAGGTAGTTTGTGGCAAAAAAATAATAGCGTTGGAGAAAACCATCTTGGCAGGCAAAATGCAAGGATAAGAGGAAATAAGGGAAACATCTGGTCCATATCCCCTTATGGTATTAAATACTAGAATTCTTCAGGTATGATTTATTACTAGTGAAACCTCTTGTGATTTACTAGATAAAACTCTTCATGATTAAAAAATCCAGTTCCCAAAAATGCTCATTAACATTTCCTTTATCACCGCATTTGCCCCTTCGTTTTACACAATCTTGATTGCAACCAAGTCAGAAGATTTTCTTACAGCCTTTTTTTTAGAGGTAATGTAGCCTTATTTTTCAGTAAGACAACTAACCAATTGATATGCAAGTATAGCTTAACAGAATCCCCTTTGAGATATATCTAGCCAAACAGCAATTTTATAGATGCAACCATACCCAACCCAATGACGCAAAATCTCAGTTCCCAAAAGAAGACCATGAGTTTTGTTCCAGAAGAACACCATTAGTTGTGCTTCAGAATTCAGATCCCAAAAACAACACTATGTTTTTAATTGCTTGTCAGAACATGCAGTCACACCACTCTGAAACTGACGCAAATGAAACTATATAGTACATGTTAATTCTATTCTGCAAAACATTTCCAAACACAAAGCAACTCCCATCTATTTTTACTCAAGTTTTGTGTTACTTCTAGGACCTAATTGGCCATGGATACCTAGTCTATAAAAGACCAAAACTGTAAAATTTCCTGTAGACATTGTTGAGGTCACCCATCTTAATTGAAAAGCAGGCTCAGGTCATCACTTCTTATTTCCATGGTGACACTAATAGCCTACACCCAATGAAAATAATGTCTGAATCGCTCGTTTTCAGAAAATGAACTATTAATGCTAACAAGTTAAACAGCCCCCAATTAACTGCAGCCAAACCGGTTAACAGAGTTGCCAACAATTGGATGTATGGTATATTCTTCCATGTTTCACCTTCAACCATTCTATTACATTCAGCCCCATGTACCATGTTGGTTAGGCATAAGGAGCAGTCTCAATGTCACTGTTCTGCGGAGGAGTAAAAAATAAACACGAGAATTAACTCCACCAGAAGACTGCTGTATGCTAGTGCAACTGCCAGATCACTTAGAGGACCTCCAAGATAATAAAAATATTAGCACAAATCATCTTATCTTTATCCACCCCTCCAGATCCAAGCAAGTAAGTGCATGCATAACCGGCCATAATCCAGTAGAAAATTTTGGTTGAGAATAGTTCAGGCTGATATGAAATGATAAACTTGTTGAACCAAGAGGAAGCTGCTTATACCCATAAAATTTGAACCCTAGTTAATGTTAGCATAAGTTGTAAAACCATTATTAAATATGCCAAAAAAATGGAGGTAGTCAGTCTCAGTTAAAGCCTCCAAAGATAGGTAGTATAGAAATTCTCCACCTGCAAGGAATTCCTTGTTCAAATATCTACCATTCTTGGAAAGAGTGACTAAATCCAACTGGCAACATAGTGAACCTCAATGTAGTGTACCCAGGACCTCAACACTTAGCATGTCGATTTAAGTTGCTCATAAATAAAAAACTTAAAGCACAAATAACCTCAATGTCCATCTGATGTAGATCTTAGAAGGGAAAGAAGTAGATATGTTTTTCGTACATAACACACCAGAGATACCATGATGTCCTCAACATAACTCAAGCCTTCTTACACTGGAATGCATTCTGCTAAATTCCATATCCAAAAACCTCCACCAACTTAACAGTCCTTTATCCCATGAAATATTTGCCGATAAACAGGCTACATATTTGGCATTACGCTCTCTTTCCAATTGTGTAGGCACCATACCAGAAGCTTCAAATAATCCACATCCTACACCAGCATTCTCCTTTGAGGTCAAATCTGTGTCATAAAGACAAATCCATATGTGATCATGAAGGACCATACACACCAATGAGGCTGCTACACACACCTCTCAAAGCAATTATTAACAGCAGAATTCTATAAGCAAACTACAACAGCAAGAGCACTGATTTCTCATGCCGAAGTGTAACATAAAGGAACATTAAGCAACAAGAGTGTGAAATGTTTGCACCTCAGTAGTAAGAGCCAGACCCACTACCGCCTAAGTATCCATTGCCAGTTAAGTTGCGACCAGAATACAGGGAAGAGTAAGAGCTACCTCCAACCTGCCAAACAGAGAATTAGACATGTAAAATGCTTTATGGTCAAAACAAATAATAAAATGTAGGTCATGAAGGGATTACATCAGATCCACGTGGCAGGTAACTATTGCTGAAGCTCGATGAGTACATTCCACTAACATCACTATCACTTACAGAACCTAACAAATATCACATAGGTTACATACTATTAAAGAAGCACAAAGAAGAAATAAAATAAAAAGAAGCAGACGATAGCAAGAATCATACAAATAAAGAGAACCAATTATAGTATACCTCCAGGATAACTCATTCCCTGACGACTGCTATATAGACCATGTGAATCCTGGCCAGAGAGAGCACTACGGCTGCCACTACCATATCCAGTATGAGATCGCCCAATCCTACGAACACAAATAATATACACATGTATATTTGATTGATACAAAACAAAAGAAACGATGAACAGGAAATATCTTGACAGATATCCATGTTATGTACCAAAATAGTGAACAAACCTTTCACCATAGGCATCATCATACTCAGCACTACTGCCACCAACACCATAATCCAAACGAGCCCGTGATTGGCGCGCGCTTACATCAGCATATCGAGGAGGTGCAACATCCTTGAAAGAACACAAATTCGAAAGATAATCAGTTAAGATGAGACTAAAATCAAAACATACAGAAATGACAGTAAAAGACTAAAGTTCAAATAATACTGACAATTGCTGAAAATGGACGTTTGGATCCAGAAACAGAATCATATTCTCGGCTGCGCCCTTCACGGTAAGTTGGAGGCGGCCTTTCAAGCTTTTGATCATATCCATCATCTAGATAAGGTCTCCTATTAGTATTAGCACTACGAGAAGTGCTGCGAGGGATGATATCAGAGTAGCCTGTTCCATGGGAAGAATAATCATCCCTGTAGGATGGACGTCTCTCAGTAACTCTTGATGCATACTGAGGAGCTGCTCTACTTTTGGGAGCAAGATCATCACGCCTGTAGTCTCTCTTTGAACTGATCTTACCATACGCAGGAACTATTCAACCAAATATATGACATTAAAAGGTATATAAAATCAAGACATCAAAAACCATTCAGATATAAAAGGACAAGGGGTTAATACTTGGCGGTCTCCGGTCATGGTCATAGTAACGCTCTGGAGGAGGCAAGCGCCTAGTTCTCTCTGACACTGCCACGAAAGGGTGCCTGTCTCTAAATCCGACTGGTCTCTTGAACCCACGACCAGCAAATGGTGCTCCACGACCAGCAAATGGTGCCCGACCAGCAAATGGTGCTCTAGTTCCACGACCTGGGAACCTATAAGGTGGAGTGCGGCCCCACGACAAACGGCCACCTCTAAAAGTCCCTCGAACAGCCCTAAAATCTCCTCGGACACCAGGTTTCCCTCTCCCTCTTTGAAGTGGTCTTGATAATCTAGCCCTAACTTTTACCTAGAATAAGAATATATAGAGTATATGAATACTAAAAACAAAAACAATGCTGCAATTTAGTAAAGTAAAATGATTTTACAGAAATTAAAATGCTAGGAAAACAAAGGAACAGAATAAGATAAACCTTGTGATCTCCTTCACCCAACTCGGCATTGTTAATGCCTTCCGAACATAGAACTGCAGAATCATGCGTACTAAAAGTGACAAATCCAAAATCCTTTCTCTTAGCCGCTGGCATATTACGAGCAAGCTCAATTTTCTCAATCTCACCAAATTTCTTAAGATATTCTTTGACACGGTCCTCATCCCATGATGCAGGTAAACCATCCACAAAAACAGTTTTGACCTGAAATCAAAATGAAAATTATCATTGCAAAGCTTCCAATCATTATGGAGCGTCAAATATACTAATAGTAAATAGGCATCCACCGAGATTGCAGATCCGGTTAGATAATGAATAATGTAAGAACACCACCATAAAAATTATGATATGCAGATACATTTCCCTATCTTACATATTTCGCAGGAATTAGCACGTCATTTACACTAGAGGTGAATAAACTTGCCAAAGAGGCTAGTGAATCGATTCATTCAGAAATACAGTGATGAAGGCACCTAAAAGAAATACAGGGATTCAATCTAATATACCTGTGCCATGATTTCATCATCGGGTTCACTAAAAGAATCTGCAAAAGCAACCTTTGCAGGCCGATCAACTCCAAAAGTAATGTCCCTCCTCTGCAAGCGCTTATATGCATCCATTGCTTCCGAACGAGATGAAAATTCCAAAAAGGCAAACCCCCGGTTCATTCCATCATTGTTTGTATCTTCAATCAGAGTTAAATCCTCAATGCTCTCAATTCCATAAGTCTTCAGCTTCTCCTTCAACTGAAAGAGAACAAAAAATACATATGGTGGAGATTATTAGACAACCCACCATACCGCTGCACACAAGGAAAATAAACAGAATAAGCATGCACAACAGCTGCTTACATGCTCTCTTGTCCAGCTTTTGCATATATTTCCAAGGAAAAGTGTGTCGCTGTCTTGACTGGGGGCAACACCACATTGTTTCCCATTCACCTATATCAAGAAGCGATCAGCAAGGGTATCGCATAAATCTTGTGGTACCCATCATTGATTTACGGATAAACAGGAATCAAGCATACCACTGGATTCTTGAGCTCAGAAACAGCTCGTTTCGCCTGCTCTACGGTTGCAAAACGCAAGAACGCAAAGCCCTTGTTCTTCTTTGTTAGGGGATTCATCATGAGCCTAACTTCAGTAACCTCACCTACTTCTCTAAAGACTTTCTTGAGGTCATCTTCAGTCGCATCCTTGTCTAAACCTCCGACAAACACTTCAAACTCCTTACGCTTGCGGCGCTCCTTAACCACCTCATGGTGCTCTTCCTCCTCCTCCACATCATGCTCCTCCTCGGCATTGCCTTCCTCCTCATCGCCCTCGGCGTCCTCTCCGGCATCCTCCATCTCCTCCTCGACCATGTCACCTTCTTCTTCTACCACATCGCCTACCTCCTCATCTTCGTCCCTTTCTTCGCCATCATCCTCCATTTCCTTCTCATCGTAGTCCACAGCAGTTTCTTCTTCAGGCTCGAATTCCGGCTCATTATCCTCCAGCTCCAAGCATTCGCCTTTATCTTCTTCTTCATAGGTCTCCTTTGGATCCTCCTCTTCATCTGCAATAGAAACAACAAATGAAAACACTAATTGCAACGAATTCCAGATCCGGATCAAAGAAAATAAAACAGAAGAGAGGGGGGAATCTCTACCTTGAGCATCGTCAGAGCCAAAGGGCTTGGGTTCCGGCTCTGAGGGCTGCTTCTCCTCCGACTTCACCTCGACGATCTCCTCCACCTTGACTTCCTCCTTCACCTCCACGACGGAAACGGCTACCTCCTCCTCCACCTCGACGGCCGGCTCCGGCTTGGGAGCGACCTTGCCCGTTCTTGAAGCCGTCTTCTTGGGGGCACCGGCCCCGCCGGAAGCCTTCTTCGCCGATCGAGGAGGCATCGCTAGATCAAAATTCGATTAAAAGGCGTCAAGATTGGTGAAACAAAGAATGAAGAAACATTGGGAACAAAAAAAAAAAGTTGATTTTGCGATGCGGGGTTGGAAGAGAAGCTGAAACCCTAGCTCGTACCTACAGGAAATCGAAGCCCAGGAGGACGCTACCTTGTGATCGGAAACCCTAGCGGGCGGAAACGAGCGATGGAGGAACAAACCCTAGCTCCTTCGGGCTTTTATACTAGGGGGGAGAGCTTAGAGACGGATCCGTCTATTGGCACCCATGGAAATAGTGATGGCACCCGAATCATTTTAAAAAAACATTTATTTCATGTTTACTCTCATCCCCAACCTTAAATCAGTCATCATTGATACCAGTCCCATGGCCCTCCGCCTCGGTCGCCACCCCAGCCCGCTTCACTATCCCATTTTTCGATGACACACCCTGCCGCCCTCCACTTCCTCCTCCTTCCTCCTTCCTTCTCCTCATCCCTCCTCCTACGTCTTCCTCCATCTTCCCCATGCCAGAATCTTAAGCAGCTAACCCTCCCCCTTCCTTCTTCATCCTCCTCCTCCTTTCATCTTCTTCTTCCTCCGTCTTCCTGTGCTTGAACCCTAGTCGATTGCCGACGAAGCACAAAGGAAAAGGTGGGAGGAAGAGGATGAAGGAGAGAGAAGAATCGGACAAATGCTAAGGTTCAGGCACGGGGAAGACGGAGGAAGAACAAGGAGGAGGAGGATGAAGAAGGAGGCAGGAGGAGGTTGAAGAGGAACGGAGAGAAGGGAGGAGGCTAGCATATTAGGGTTCCGACGCGGGGCAGATGAAGGAGGAGGAGAGCGAACGGGCGGGGCGAGGACGACCTCGATGGGCTGGCTGGTCAAACATGGACGATGGCAATGGTGAGTTGGGAGCGAAGAAGAGGCATTTTGGGGTTATTGTAGGTGCCAAAGACCAAAAGGCCAAATTGGGTTGGGGCCCAAGATAGATTCGGGTGCCATCATTAATTCCATTGGTATGAATAGACATACCACTTAGCGATATTGTGATACCAAAAGTCAATCAAAACACAATCCGGCTGTGTCACCACCCTCATCCAATAGCCTAGCCCAAACCACTGTCTAACCTGAATGCAGGACCATTGCTAGCTAGCTCGGCCCGTCCGTCTATCCGCACGAGGCCTACTATAAATCTTGTATATTATATATATGCTAGTTGTCACGCCCCATAAATCTGGAACCGATCCCTAGGGTGTGAAATGAGGAAAATAAAATGGTTTAGTGTCTGGTCGCCTATCTATACCAATTAGGGTTTCTCACTAAGCTGTGACTCTCTCAAAATTTAAGAAGGAGAAGGGTGAAACAAGGAATATTTTAAAACTTAATTTTTATGAAAATATTTTTATATTAAAAGAAAGCTGAGAGATAAATTTTTTCGACGGAGAGATGATCACGCTCAACCTTCAACCGGGTTATCCTCTCAGCATGTGTGGCTTGTCGGCGCCATCATATACTGACAGGAATCCCTCTAAGGGAACACGAGGCTCAAGCCTCCGACGGCGAGCTAGGAATCTCACCCTCTCCCTGACACTCAGCACACTGGTCTAGGGGTCCTATTTACAGGGCTAGTCAATTAGGCCATTTAGATACTTATATTTTCACTGTGAGCTACCCTAGGCTTGTGGCCTTAAGGAGAGGCCTACCCAAAATAACTTCAGCTGTGTCAATGCTTCTAACAATTAACTAATATTAAACTAAGTGATTCTTATACAAAATCCACCCACTACATTACCACGAATCTACATACCAAAATAAAATACTACTGAAACCTTAAAACTGCCTCCGGCCTCCCACTGTTACTCCCGAACCTCCGAACTTGCAGGAGAGTCTACTCGTGGGAAAGAGTAGCCCCCAATGGAAAATTGGGAGATTAGCCAAATTAATGGCTAGTGACATCTTAATAGTCTTTAATAATTTGAGACGACAGATTTAATTGAATTAAATCACATAAGCAGTTCAAAGTTTACAGAAGGTTAACCTAAGCCTATCAGTAGTCTATGTTCACATGCAATTCCTACTGTCACTAGGTTATCTGTCATGCAGTCCGTTAGATATTCTACAGTGCTTAATTATGAATTACAATATAAATCATACATCCTAAAGTGAACCCCGGATATTTTGTTCATCCTGCCCTCGGTTAGGCATTACTACCGGGACTTCTATATCGATGTAGAGGGTCAATTCTATCGCCGGGCATCCACCATGCACACATCACCCAAATTATTATAAGATATTTTTCATCTTTCACGGTGGAGCTCTACCGCCCCACTTGCATTACTTTGGGGGCTTCAACTACCCCGGGACAGAGTTGCTAGGTCAATCCCTACTAGAGGGCTACTCCCATTGGCTTTACCACAACCCTTACCCGTGACCCCCTAGCCTACTGGTCTTCGGCTGTGCGTGCAAGGTGGTTCACGTCCCTTGCGCTCACGGGGTCCAATCATTCCACATGATAGATTATTATAATAACAAAATAGCTTCGATATTTTGCCCCGGGATTCGTACCGCTCTCATAACCCATGCATTACGATAAGCCTAAATTACTCTCACCTGTATTTCCGTGTGCCCGGGTCTCCACACTCCACTTAGAAGGGTGGGACCCGATAATTATTATTTAATTATTAATTTTCAAAACTTAAGGGAATTCCTACTTACGGTGTCCAAGCAATCAGCAGAAAGATTATTATCTAATTATTAATATTTTTAAGCATGCGTCGCCGGACTCGCGACTCCGCATGCAAGGCGGGGTCCACTCGACCACATGCGGCGATGTCCGGCGGGCCCCGCATGCAGCGTTATGGATACCTACCTTTAGTCATTCTCATTTTCCACTATTAAAGACCATGCAAAGGTAGTAGATGTCACCTGGTTATCGAACACAAGCTTCTGCGATTCGACCTCCGCTTCATCTCCAACTGGGTCAACACGGCAACGGACTGTCAAACACACACAACGGGTCTATGGTCATTGCTTGCTATCGAGAAATACGGGTTTAGGCTCAAGTTAGCAGAGTCGAGAATTTTTGGTATCATCGGACTCGATTTACCGGCACGCAAAATGATGAAACCAATGGTACCATCTCGGCTTAGGTCTAGGCGAGGTCGAAAGTCCAATTCATCGTCCACCCAAGATGACCTCGTGCTAAGGTTTGAGTACTATGGTCATTACTTTAATTAAAACGAGTCGCATGAGCCTGAGCTCGGATTGACGGCAGCTATTACGCCTAACCCAATCAGATCCCGGGATTGGCAAGATTTGGCACGTGGGCCGCTGGCGGTCCACCGTCGTGCATGATTTGCATAAAAAGAATGTAACAGTGGGGTATCATCAACCAACAATGGTCAAAAGATTGCATGACCCAATAACATAGTCACATGGTTTGATGGATTTACCAATTGCTATCATCGTGTCATGGGCACAAAAATCGATACGGTTAATGGGGTGACTCGGTGCATGATCGGATTGTCCCTACCCGACTTGCACCCTATAAAAGGTTCATGATTACTATTTCGTCTAGAAAAAGGTTACATAGACCATTGGTCTAGCAAGTGGTTATATACAAGATTTATGACAGGTTGTGATCAACTCGATCTCGTTCGCGAGGGGCCAAAGGCTGCGATCATCCATAGGGAAATATGAAGGTCATGAATCGGTCATTGTATGGTCATTTAGTCATCGAGCCCGTAGCACAACAAAAGAATAAATATTATATTTTTAGCCAAGGGCTTTTCGCCTTCGGTTGCTCGGCCACGATTGACAGGCGGGAATTAAGCCAAACTGAGTTTCCTGGGCGACCGAGCACGGCCCAATCACCGAAATAAGGGAAGGGACAAGGTCTGGGGATCGATGGAACTGGTAGTGCCTGGCTGAGGGCGATCGGACTCTGTCGACATAGGTTGTACAGTCGTTGGCCATGTAGCCAACGACCGTGGCCACGACTACGAAAACAGGGCAACAAGGGTCGGCGCAACTAGTGGCTAAGCACGGGGTGGTGCTAGACCGAGGGTGGTCGAAGTCACTTATTACCTGACCACCAATGGTCAGGCTGCCGACAGCCGTTACAGCACGGCACAGGGACACAAAAGGATGGTCGGTGGGCCTGGTCTGGCTTGGTCAAGCCTTGCGGCCGGTTGTACAAACGCCGGTTACCTGGCCAGTAGCCATGGTTACACCAAGGGTCTAAGGCAGCAAGGGCTGGATCGGATCACACAAAGAAGAAGAGAGAGAAGGGAATGAGGCAGGCCCTGCCGGAAGTGGAGTCGTCGATCGGGTCTCAACGGAACAACAAGAAGAAAAGAAAAAAAAAAGAGGAAATATATGGGAGTTGGCCGACCTGGTATAGGGACTCGACATCGGCTGCGGCTCCTCGCTCCGGCCGGCTGCTCTTCTCCGGCCACCACCGCGCGCAGCCACCGAGAGGGAGGAGAGAGAGGAAATCAGGGGGAGAGAGAGAGAGAGAGAGAGAGAGAGAGAAATAGAGAGAGATCGGAAAGAAAGAGAGGGGTCGGAGGAAACAGAGATCAGAGAGAGGAGAGGGTCGGGGTCGGGGTCGGGTCCGAGCTTTAAAAGGGGGAAGGGGGTCGGCTGATAGGGTAGAGGGGGGCGACTGCTAGGGTGGAGGGGGGCGGCGGTTAGGGTAGAGGGGGGCGGCGGCTAGGGCTACAGGATAGGGGCGGCTGCGGCGCTAGGGGAGAGGGGGCGACGCTAGGGTAGAGGGGGCAGCACTAGGGTAGAGGGGGGGCGGCCGGGTTTGGGGTCGGATCGGATCAACTTGGATGGGGGATGGAGAGAGAGATCCGTGAATGGGGGAGAGAGGGAGATGGATCGGGTGAGAGGGATAGAGAAAGATCCGAGAGAGTGAGAAGAACAGAGAGAGAGAGAGAGAGAGGGAGGAAAGGGGTGGCTCGGGTTCGGGTATGGGTGAGGGGTTAGGGGGTGGGTTTGAGTGTGTGTGTGTGTGTGTGTGTGTGTGTGTGTGTGAGAGAGAGAGAGAGAGAGAGAGAGAGAGAGAGAGAGAGAGAGGAAGAGAGGTGGATGGGGTTGGGTACGGGTTCGGGTTAGGGATGGGGATGGGTTTTGGGTTTTTTTTTTTTTTTCTTTTGTTTTGCTTTGTTTTCTCTTCTTTTTTTTTTTAAAGCTGGCCGAGCTCGAGTCGTGCCGAGCCCGACTCACCCTCGACTCAGGTCACGCCAAGATGAGCCGGTGCGCGAACCTTGACGGTTCCGACAAACTAGCCAATATCTATTTTATTATTAAAATTATTTAAAATAACTTTCGTATTATGCCTCGATATACGTACTCATATGCTCATGTAACTACATATCTAATGTGACCTCGAAATCTGTACCCGGGACCCACTGCTTGGTCCCACTCAAGTACAACCAACAGCATTACAGCCAATGAAAACAATGACATTAAAATAATATTTAAATCAAATCGGGCTGCCCTGAGCGAAAACGCACTGGGGCACCGGTCATTACATCCTACCCACCTTAATAGAATTTTCATCCCGGAAATTTAATTACTAAACTGGTGATACAATCCCACCAACATATACTACCAAAGTAACGAAGATGAATTCACCACTGGCACTATATTCTTTCCAATACTGCCAACGAGAATGCTAAAAAAGAAAAACTTTGATAATTACGAGACTATTAGCCGAAATTATACAATCGAGTCACATAATTATTAGGATGAGATTAGAACATTAGGTTCTCGTGGAGCTCACACAAGACATAATGTTCAATCGTGGTCCTAACTACTATGGACTAATAAAAATTTCGTGACTTCTGATTATTTCCTTTTTTTGGATAAGGAGCGTCCCCCTTATTCAAAAGTGAGGTAGCAATCCGATTCACAAAACAAGATCACGAGACATTATCAGCTAACGATACTAACACGGAAACGTATTTCGTACAAATAAACGTATACCTATACACCTATAGAATTGAATTGAAGACAACTAGATAACTCGAACTAGTACGCTTAGACTTAAATCCTATAAGATTTATCTCCGGAGCAAACACCTCCATTACCTACATAGTCTCAAACCTACTGAGAACTAATGGAAATCATTCAGATGAAACGAAAAGAGTTAAAAGTTACTAGGACCGGTGAACAACTAGAAACAAGATGGGGTGAAACAATTAAATAATGTCTATTCTTTAGATTTTCAACCGATAAAGCATTTACAAATTCCATAAATATAGGCAATTTCCTTGACATAGTCACTAATCATCCATCCAGTGCTCAAATATCCAAGTTGCAATTAGACATCACTACCATCTGGCCAGTGCACGCTCTGCTGCGAGTCCAAACAAGAATCACGTAACCAGCTACCAAAGTTTCGATTAGGAACAGTGCAAGCTCTGCTAGCTGTCAAAGTTTCCGAAGAAACAGTGCACGCTCTGCTGCAAGTTCCAACAGGAACTGCGTAACCAGCTGCCAAAGTTCCGATTGGGAACAGTGCAAGCTCTGCCAGCTGCCAAAGTTTTCGAAGAAACAGTGCACGCTCTGCCGCAAGTTCCAACAGGAACTGCGTAACCAGCTGTCAAAGTTCCGATTAGGAACAGTGCAAGCTCTGCCAGCTGCCAAAGTTTCCAAAGAAATAGTGCACGCTCTGCCGCAAGTTCCAACAAGAACTGCGTAACCAGCTGCCAAAGTTTCGATTAGGAACAGTGCAAGCTCTACTAGCTACCAAAGTTTTCGAAGAAACAGTGCACGCTCTGCCGCAAGTTCCAACGTGAACTACGAAACCAACCACCAAAGCATCCGAAGAGTCAGTGCGTATGTATCCGCCAAATCATCCGAAGAGAAAGTGCGTAGCCTCACAATGTCCTCTACCGGACAGTCATAATCCATCGCCAAAGTTCCCAAGGAACAGTGCGTACCCTGTCGCGAGGGTCTTCATCGAGACATTCCGAAATTTAGGAACCATGTGAACTCAACTACTACCTGAGATTTCCATCTCTTGATACATTCTTTGAAACCACTACCCCCAAGGTCATCATTACTACTCATAGAATTTATTTAAACATGACATATAAGCTCTATTATAACCGGCGATGCACCGGAGAAAACTAACAAGAGGACCAATCCAATTATTATACCTAAAACTAAATAATAGACGATCCTAAAAATACCGACTAGGCCTCTAATACTAACGGTCGATGGAGAATAAAGGAATCCTAAGATATCGGCTAGGTCTCTAGTACTAAGAGTCAATGAAGATTAAGGAGTCCTAAAATACCGGCTAGATTTCTAATGCTAAAGGTCAACGGAAAACAACAATAACTAACAAAAGGAGGACCTCATACCACTATGCGCTCTAAAAATTTATATGCTATATTTCATAAAGATTTTGACATGAAAAGGATCAAAACACATCACACATTATCCTTACATATTAAACCCTTACATCATACACGTGAATCGGGGCAGTCCCTTTTCATATGACCTCCTTGTCCACAATTAAAACATATTTTTCCCAAAGGACAAGTGCTGCGAATGTGTCCTACCCGCTTGCAGCGATAACAAAGTCGTAGCCCTCCATTCTTCTTCCCTTGTCCACCCTCCGGTAGTTCGGATGAAATCTTACACTTTTTACTAGGGTGGTCTAGCTGATGTTGTTATTGGGTCTTGCGAGATTTTTCCAACTCTTGTTCAATGGTCAACGCTCGAGTAACTACCTCCTCATAGGATTGACCTAAGAAGGCTGTAACCCTACCTCTGATTTCTTACTTTAGCCCATGCTCAAAACACTTTGCCCTCCGGGCATCAGTCACTACCTGGTGCGGTGCGTATCTCGCAAGCTCTGAGAATTTGGTCTCATACTGTGCCACAGTAAGAGACCCTTGGGAAAGTGCCAAAAACTCCATCTCTATCCGGTTTTGCACAGTCACCGGGAAGAACTTCCTCCGAAAAAGTTCCTCGAACTCTAACCAGAAGATAGCTCCTTGATCAGCTGTTCTTGAACGCAAGACCGACTGCCACTAGAAGTCAGCCTCAGCCTCAAACTGGTAAGATGCAAGAACGACTCGTCGGTCTCCGACGACCTCCAAAACATCAAGGACCTTCTTTATCTGTTGAAATCATCGATCTGCCTGCAAGGGGTCCGGCTCTCCCTTGAAAGTTGGAGGTCCCATCGCCTTGAAGTCCTTCAAAAGTCTCCCTTGATGCTCGCCCTCTACTAGCTGACGAGCCTGTGCCTAGGCAAGGGCAGTCAGAGCTAAAGCAATCTGCTGCTGGGTCGCTGTCTGCTGCTGTTGAACCATGGTGGTCATTCCTTGGAGCATCTACATCATCCTCGTTATACTGTCAGGTTCGAAGGACGAACTCGCTCCGCTACCTCTTCTAGTACCCGCCATCTACAATACAACTCACATTAGAATATTATGACTCCAAGACCTAAACTTCAACTTCTACAATCCTAATCCCTAGAATCATATCCCTAAACTCTGATACCAGCTGTCACACCCCAGAAATCTGGAACCAATTCCTGAGGTGTGAAATGATGAAAACAAAATGGTGTAGTGTCTGGTCGCCTATCTATACCAATTAGGGTTTCTCACTAAGCTGTGACTCTCTCAAAATTTAAGAAGGAGAAGGGTGAAACAAGGAATATTTTAAAACTTAATTTTTATGAAAATATTTTTATGTTAAAAGAAAGCTGAGAGATAAATTTTTTCGACGGAGAGATGATCACGCTCGACCTTCAACCAGGTTATCCTCTCAGCATGTGTGGCCTATCGGCGCCATCACATACTGACAGGAATCCCTCTAAGGGAGCACGAGGCTCAAGCCTCCGACGACGAGCTAGGAATCTTACCTCTCCCTGACACTCAGTACACTGGTCTAGGGGTTCTATCTATAGGACTAGTCAATTAGGTCATTTAGATACTTATATTTTCACTGTGAGCTACCATAGGCTTGTGGCCTTAAGGAGAGGTCTACCCAAAATAACTTCAGCTGTATCAATACCTCTAACAATTAACTAATCTTAAACTAAGTGATTCTTATACAAAATCCACCCACTACATTACCACGAATCTACATACCAAAATAAAATACTACTGAAACCCTAAAATTGCCTCCGGCCTCCCACTGCTACTCCCGAACCTCCGAACCTGCAGGAGAGTCTACTCGTGGGAAAGAGTAGCCCCTAATGGAAAATTGGGAGATTAGCCAAATTAATAGCTATTGACATCTTAATAGTCTTTAATAATATAAGATGACATATTTAATTGAATTAAATCACATAAGCAGTTCAAAGTTTACAGAAGGTTAACCTAAGCCTATCAGTATTCTATGTTCACATGCAATACTGTCACTAGGTTATCTATCATGCAGTCCGTTAGATATTCTACAGTGCTTAATTATGAATTACAATATAAATCATACATCCTAAAGTGAACCCCGGATATTTTGTTCATCCTGCCCTCGGTCGGACATTACTACCGGGCCTTCTATATCGATGTAGAGGGTCAATTCTATCGTCGGGCATCCACCATGCACACATCACCCAAATGATTATAAGATATTTTCCATCTTTCACGGTGGAGCTCTACCGCCCCACTTGCGTTACTTTGGGGGCTTCAACTACCCCGGGACAGAGTTGCTAGGCCAATCCCTACAAAAGGGCTACTCCCATTGGCTTTACCACAACCCTTACCCGTGACCCCCTAGCCTACTGGTCTTCGGCTGTGCGCGCAGGGTGGTTCATATCCCTTGCGCGCACGGGGTCCAATCTTTCCACATGATAGATTATTATAATAATAAAATAGCTTCGATATTTTGCCCCGGGATTCGTACCGCGCTCACAACCCATGCATTACGATAAGCCTAAATTACTCTCACCCGTATTTTCGTGTGCCCGGGTCTCCACACTCCACTTAGAAGGGTGGGATCCGATAATTATTATTTAATTATTAATTTTCAAAACTTAAGGGAATTCCTACTTACGGTGTCCAAGCAATCAGCAGAAAGATTATTATCTAATTATTAATATTTTTAAGCATGCGTCGCGCGGACTCGCGACTCCGCATGCAAGGCGAGGTCCACTCGACCACATGTGGCGATGTCCGACAGGACCCGCATGCAGCGTTATGGATACCTACCTTTAGTCATTCTCATTTTCCACTATTAAAGACCATGCAAAGGTAGTAGATGTCACCTGGTTGTCGAACATGAGCTTCTGCGAGGCGACCTCCGCTCCATCTTCAACTGGGTCAACACGGCAACGGACTGTCAAACACACACAACGGGTCTAAGGTCATTGCTTGCTATCAAGAAATACGGGTTTAGGCTCAAGTTAGCGGAGTCGAGAATTTTTGGTATCATCGGACTCAGTTTACCGCCATGCAAAATGATGAAACCAATGGTACCATCTCGGCTTAGGTCTAGGTGAGGTCGAAAGTCTGATTCGTCGTCCACCCAAGATGACCTCGTGCTAAGGTTTGAATACTATGGTCGTTACTTTAATTAAAACGAGTCGCACGAGCCTGAACTCGGATTGACTGCAGCTATTACGCCTAACCCAATCAGATCCCGGGATTGGCAAAATTTGGCACGTGGGCCGCTGGCGGTCCACCGTCGTGCATGATTTGCATAAAAAGAATGTAACAGTGGGGTATCATCAACCAACAACATAGTGTCATGGGGTCAAAAGATTGCATGACCCAATAACATAGTCACATGGTTTGATGGCTTTAGCAATTGCTATCATCGTGTCATGGGCACGAAAATCGATGCGGTTAATGGGGTGACTCGTGAGTGATCGGATTGTCCCTACCCGACTTGCACCCTATAAAGTTTCATGAATTACTATTTCGTCTAGAAAAAGGTTACATAGACCATTGGTCTAGCAAGTCGGTTATATATAAGATTTATGACAGGTTGTAATCAACTCGATCTTGTTCACGAGGGGCCAAAGGCTGCGATCATCCATAGGGAAATATGAAGGTCATGGATCGGTCATTGTATGGTCATTTAGTCATCGAGCCCGCATCCCAACAAAAGAATAAATATTATATTTTCAGCTAGGGGCTTTTCGCCTTCAGTTGCTTGGCCACGATTGACAGGTGGGAATTAAGCCAAACTGGGTTTCCTGGGCGACCGAGCACGGCCCAATCACCGAAATAAGGGAAGGGACAAGGTTTGGGGATCGATGGAACTGGTAGGCCTGGCTAAGGGCGGTCGAACTCTGTCGACATAGGTTGTACAGACGTTGGCCATGTAGCCAACGACCGTGGCCACGACTACAAAAACAGGGCAACAAGGGTCGGCGCAACTAGTGGCTAAGCACGGGGTGGTGCTAGACCGAGGGTGGTCGGAGTCACTTATTACCTGACCACCGATGGTCAGGCTGCCGACAGCAGTTACAGCACGGCACAGGGACACAAAAGGATGGTCGGTGGGCCTGGTCTGGCTTGGTCAAGCCTTGTGGTCGGTTGTACAGACGCCGGTTACCTGGCCAGTAGCCATGGTTACACCAAGGGTCTAAGGCAGCAAGGGCTGGATCGGATCACACAAAGAAGAAAAAGAGAGAAGGGAATGAGGCAGGCCCTGCCGGAAGTGGAGTTGTCGATCGGGTCTCAACTAAACAACAAGAAGAAAAGAAAAAAAAAAGAGGAAATATAGGGGAGCTGGCCGACCTGGTGCAGGGACTCGACGTCGGCTGCGGCTCCTCGCTCCGGCCGGCTGCTCTTCTCCGGCCACCACCGCGCGCAGCCACCAAGAGGGAGGAGAGAGAGGAAATCAGGGAGAGAGAGAGAGAAATAGAGAGAGAGAGCGGAAAGAAAGAGAGGGGTCGGAGGGAACAGAGATCAGAGAGAGGAGAGGGTCGGGGTCGGGTCCGGGCTTTAAAAAGGGGAAGGGGGTCGGCTGATAGGGTAGAGGGGGGCGGCTGCTAGGGTAGAGGGGGGCGGCGGTTAGGGTAGAGGGGGGCGGCGGCTAGGGCTGCAGGATAGGGGCGGCGTCGGTGCTAGGGTAGAGGGGGCGGCGCTAGGGTAGAAGGGGCAGCACTAGGGTAGAGGGGGGGCGGCCGGGTTTGGGGTCGGATCGGATCAGCTTGGATGGGGGATGGAGAGAGAGATCCGTGAATGGGGGAGAGAGGGAGATGGATCGGGTGAGAGGGATAGAGAGAGATCCGAGAGAGTGAGAAGAACAGAGAGAGAGAGGGAGGAAAGGGTTGGCTCGAGTTCGAGTATGGGTGAGGGGTTAGGAGGTGGGTTTGGGTTTGAGAGAGAGAGAGAGAGAGAGAGAGAGAGAGAGAGAGAAAGAGAGAGAGAGAGATAAAGGAAGAGAGGTGGATGGGGTTGGGATTGGGTATGGGTTCGGGTTAGGGATGGGGATGGGTTTTGGGTTTTATTTTTTATTTTTTTTTCTTTTGTTTTGCTTTGTTTTCTCTCTCTCTTTTTTTTAAAGCTGGCCGAGCTCGAGTCGTGCCGAGCCCGACTCACCCTCGTCTCGGGTCACGCCGAGACAAGCCGGTGGGTGAACCTTGACGGTCCCGACAAACTAGCCAATATCTATTTTATTATTAAAATTACTAAAAATAATATTCGTGTTATGCCTCGATATACGTGCTCATATGCTCATGTAACTACATATCTAATGTGACCTCGAAATCCGTACCCGGGACCCACTGCTTGGTCCCGCTCGAGTACAACCAACAGCATTACAGCCAATGAAAACGATGACATTAAAATAATATTTAAATCAAATCGGGCTGCCCTAAGCGAAAACGCACTGGGGCACTGGTCATTACACTAGTAATGCCCGTGCCTATCAGCACACAAAAGATTTCGAGGGCGGCAAAAAACATTTCGAGGGCGTGACAAAATTTTGAGGGAAGAGGCAATATTTTAAGAGTGGCAATAACAATTTAAAAATGATGATAATATTTTGAGGGATGTGATAATATTTCGAGGACGGCAACAATCTGTGCAGGTGCCCACGTTCGAAGGAGGAGCCTACATTCGACGTAGACATACATATTTGTCAGGGGCATGCTCGCATGAGCAACATACTAAGATGGATGACAGCTGAAAAAAATACATCTTGTTTCTTACCTAAACCTGAACTCAGAGAGTAAAAAATTAGAGCATCAAATCCGAAGATTTCAAAATACTCGAGCATTTTGAATCCGATAAGCATTAGATTTTAAAATCCGATAAGCATCAGATTTGAAATCTGATCCAATACTTTGGATTTTAAAATATAATGCTAAAATCTGATAAACTTTTAAATCCTCGTCGACATGTGTAATTCTTATAAGCTTTTAAAGTCCAAATTTTAAAACGAATTTGTATTTTGAAATTTCATGCATTACCCAATCAACATGGCATTTTAAAATTTGATAAATATCATAATTTGAAATCTGATTTCAAATAAGAGAAATTTTAAAGGATTTTGCAAAAATCCGAAGAAGTGTGCATATGATGATGATCAGACTCGATGAAATCAGATTTTAAAATCTACTTTTTGCCAATCCAAATTCATTTTGCAAAATCGGATGCATCAAAATTTTAAAAGAACTTTTAAAAGAACATATTGAGAGATGTGTAGTTCCTCGTCGATATTAATGGCCCCCATTCTCTCTCTCTCTCTCTCTCTCTCTCTCTCTCTCTCTCTCTCTCTCTCTCTCTCTCTCTAGCTGTTAAATTTTGAATTTTTAAACGAATTTGTATTTTGAAATTTTATACAATACCCGACCAACCCGACCAACATAGTATTTTAAAATCTGATAAGCATCAGATTTTGAAATCTGATTTCAAATCAGAGAAATTTTAAAGGATTTAAGAAAAATTTTAAAGGATTTTGCAAAAATCCGAAGAAGTGTGCATATGCTGATAATCATACTTGATGAAATCAAATTTTGAAATCTATTTTTTGCCAATTAAAATTCATTTTGCAAAATCGGATGCATCAAATTTTTAAATGAATTTTTAAAAGAACATGTTGATAGATGTGTAGTTCTTCGTCGACATTGATGGCCCCCATTCTTTCTCTCTCTCTTTCTCTCTCTCTCTCTCTAACTTTTAAATTTTGAATTCTTAAACGAATTTGCTTTTTGAATTTTGATCCAATACTCGACCAACCCGACCAACATGGCATTTTAAAATCCGATAAGCATCAGATTTTGAAATATGATTTCAAATAAGAGAAATTTTAAAGGATTTAAGAGAATTTTTAAAGGATTTTGCAAAAATCCGAAGAAATGTGCATATGTTGATGATCAAACTCGATGAAATTAGATTTTGAAATCTATTTTTTGGCAATCCAAATTCATTTTGCAAAATTGGATGTATCAAATTTTTAAACGAATTTTTAAAAGAACATGTTGAGATGTGTAGTTCCTCGTTGACATTGATGGCCGCCTTTCTCTCTCTCTCTCTCTCTCTCTCTCTCTCTCTCTCTCTCTCTCTCTCTCTCTCTGTGTAGTTCCTGGAATGTCAGAGGAATTGCCATGAAGTAGGAATTTGGAAGGGGTTTTTTTGGAAGGGAATTTGGGGGAATTCTGAAGGCGATTTGGAAGAGAATTTGGAAGGGGAATTGGGGGTAGAGAGAGAGGGGTTCGCGGATGAGAGAAGCGGGGGGACGCGCACGATCAGTGGGAAGAGGAGAGGGGCGCGAATGGCGTTCATTCTTTGTAGATTCCCTTCCAAATCTGTTTCGACGTTGATGAGGGGGCGCACGATCAACACAGAGGAAAGGTTGCACGGGAGCGACGGGATTTGATTGCTAAAATTGGGGGGCTTTTATTGTTGAAATTAGGGGCGCTTTTGATCACATAATTTGCACGCAGGAGCAAAGGGGGATCGCAGGATTTGGGGTGAGGGGGTTCGCGATCAGGTCTGAAGAGAGAAGGGATTGTTGGAATTGGATCCGCTTATCAGAGTCGTAGCGGAAGCAAAAGATAGATCCGAAGATCATACGGTGTATGTTTCATTACAATTAATTCTACAATACAATCTATATGCAAATCTATGATCTTAGCATATGTGCAGACACCCCAGAGGCATACTATGATATACGAAAGACATGCATGCATCTAGTTAGGTGTTTAGAATCATCATACCTTGTGGATCTATGATCCGGAGAGAACGGAACAATGATGAACTGTGCGTGAATCGCAAGAGAAGCTGTCGGATAGCACATTGTCCTTTGCGAATTGAGGAATCCTCGAAATCCTACCTCTGAGTGCAAGGACTACGAGCCGATGGGGGAATTCGTTGCGAAGTCGACGGCGTGCCAGTAGGTCTCCTCCTTCTCTTTCTCTCTTCTTCCTTCTCCTTCCTTCCTCCTTCTTCTTCCTTCTTCTTCCTTGGTCGAAACCTCAGAGAGGGAGAGGGGGTTCGAATTTTTTGAGAGGAGGGAGGCTATGGCCGGCCTCCCCCTCCTTTTTCCTCTTATAGGGCCGGCCCCCTAGTGCTAAAAGCAAGCTAGGGCCGGCCCTAGATGGATAGGGATGAGGGGGGGCGGTTTTCAGGGTTTCCACAGCTTTATCGTGAAGCCTGGATGAAAACGTCATTCATAAACAGTGAAAAACTGAAAGAGAGATTGAGCGAGGTGCGCTACTCGGAATCGAGTTCCGTCAGCACCTATGAGCTCCTGGAATTATTCCGCTCATTCTAAGATCCATATTCAATATGTTTTGAGCCATATTTTAGTATTTACCAAAATACCTCTACGGCCCCTAACACATGTGAATTAGGTTCTTATGCTCTGGGCTTGCGCTCCATCGCACTACTTTGCATCCAACGTATCCAACCAGGTCGGGGAACAATTCCTATACGCAATGACAGGGTGGAACCTTCAGGGTTCGGGATCTCTAGCTCCAACCGGATTCCTAATTAACTGTTCCGATGACACACCGAAAATTCCGTTAATTAGCTCTAATCCGATTAACCCACGTAGCCACCCAGAGTGCAACGCTAGTTGAACTCTAGTGATCCTAAACTTATGTTACTCCCTCGTAACCCTGTTCTCTACTACACTCTGATAATCCTTAATCCTTCCTATTACTGGTGCCATGATACGACTCGGGCGGTGGGGAGCACCGTCAGATCCCGATCGATCATCTGACTAGGAATTGATGACTTGTCATCTATAACACCACACACCTTCCGGTGCTATGCCTAGCATCCGGAACATCGTCAGTCATACTGACAACTACCAGGCCTGGGTTAACTGTGTAGACAGATTGACTCATCAAAACGTACCCATCCAACACTGGACGTCGGATAACCTGTAGGGATTACATGTCACTCAAGCGCCAGCCGGGTAACCCAACGTACCATGGTATTGGACTATGGAAGGTCCGCACATGTTGGCACATCAAAGCACCACACAACTGGTTGGCCCAGTGTACATGGTCCTTCAGGGTTAAGGACAGATTATCTATAGTAGTAAGACAGTTTATGCACCAGTGTCTGAATCACTGAACTGTGCACCATCTTGGTTCCTGTTCAACACGATCATCATGCTTGGTCAGGTGAATGGGAATCACATGTTCCCGTGGTGGAAACTTCACCACATCCTCTACCTGCCAACAGCTTATTCTCGGTGAAGCGACCGACATCACCTAAGCTGTGAACTAGTTCTAGGTCTATACACAACTGGTCCACTGGGTCTCCCAAGCATGGATCCACCATGCACCTCAGTGGCCTACTGTATTCCCTAGGGTCCTTTATTATATGCATATTAACATATACTAAAGTAGTATTCTAATTAAAGCGATAACCAAAGTCATCTTTATTAATGTTAATACAGAAAATCCATGCTCACGACACACGAGTTATAATAATCTCCCACTTGGCCTAGAGGGGAACAACAGTCTTAACTCCTATGACATCCATGTGCTTCTCAAAAGCCTTGGTTGGTAACGCCTTTGTGAAAGGGTCCGCCATGTTATGTACAGACGCCACCTGAGTCACTGCAACCTTCCCTCGCTTCTGCAAGTCCCGGATAATGTATTTCCGCTCGATATGCTTACTCTTCTGGTGATATCTTGGCTCCTTGGATTGTACTACCGCTCCACTATTATCGCAGTAAAGGATAATAGGATCTTGAGCTCCTGGTACACATCCTAAGTCCGTGAGGAACTTCTTGAGCCACACTGCCTCCTTGGCTACTTCGCACGCCGCAATGTACTCAGCCTCTATCGTCGAATCCGTGATGCATCCCTGCTTCACGCTCCTCCAACTGACAGCTCATCCTCCCAATGAAAACACAAACCCTGACATCGATTTCCTGGATTCCGGATCTGATGCAAAATCAGAATCCGTATACCCAATCGACATCAGTTCCTGTGAAGAGTAAACTAACTCATAATCTCTCGTCCTTCGAAGATACTTGAGTATACTTTTCACAGCAATCCAGTGCTCTAGACCCGGATTTGACTGATACCTGCCCATCATGCCTACTGCATAGCATATATATGGTCTCGTGCACTGCATAGCATACATCAGACTCCTTACAGCCGAAGCATAAGGTATCTTCTGCATCTCTGCCCTCTCCTCAAGAGTCTTAGGATCCTGATCCTTGGACAATTTTTCATTCCATGTCTGAATGGAACCAGTCCCTTCTTGGAGTTGTGCATACTGAATCTGACCAAGATAGTATCTATGTAGGCTGACTGTGACAGCGAGAGAGTATTGTTCTGGCGATCTCGAGTTACCTTGATCCCCAGAACATAACTTGCTTCACCTAGGTCTTTTATGTCAAATTGAGAGGATAACCATACCTTCACTGTAGACAACGTTCCAACATCATTTTCAATGAGCAAGATATAGTCCACGTAAAGTATGAGAAAAACACTATAGTCTTATCGCTCCTTTTATAAACACATGGTTCATCTACATTCAGTTCAAATCCATAAGACTAGATAGCCTGATCAAAACGCATGTTCCAACTTCTGGATGCTTGCTTCAGTCCATAAATAGATCTTTGCAACTTGCACACCAGACTTTCCTGACCTATTACGACAAAGCCTGGAGGCTGGGACATATAGATGTCTTCTTCCAAATCCCCATTTAGGAATGCGATCTTGACGTCCATTTGTCAGATCTCCCAATCATAATGGACTACAATGGACAAGAGGATCCAGATTGACTTAAGCATAGCCACTGGCGAAAAGGTTTCGTCATAATCGATCCCTTCTCGCTGGGTATAACCCTTAGTGACTAGTCTAGCTTTGTAAGTCTCAACGGTACCATCCTGACCTCTTTTTCTTTTGTACACCCACTTACACCCAACAGGTTTAATATTGTGAGGCGGTGTTACAAGTGTCCAGACCAAGTTTTGGGACATCGATGTCAATTCTGCCTGCATGGCTTTCTACCATGCTGCATGGTCAGAGGATACCATCGCTTCGTTATAGTTCAGAGGATCATCCTCCTGAAGCTCTGGATCTACCATGAAGGCTTCTCCAATGTATCTATCAGGAGCACTTGTGGTCCTCCCACTGCGACGAGCCTGCGGTGGTTTCATAGGAGTCGATTCTACAGTATCGTTTTTCTTAGTGGTATCGGCTACTACTACGTTTTCTGTCTGCGTACTCCCATCAGTACCAAACAATTCTTCAAGAACTACTTTACTGGTGGGCTTATGGTCTATTAAATAATCCTGCTTCAGGAATACAGCGTTCGTCGAGACGACAACCTTTCTATCCTCAGGATCATAAAATAAACCACCCTTTGTCCCTTTTGGATACCCAACGAATAGACATACCTTAGTCTTTGACTCCATCTTATCTCGCTTGACCTTCCGCACATGTGCTGGACAACCCCAAATCCTAAAGTGTTATAGGCTTAGCTTTCGCTTCAACCACAGCTCCCAAGGAGTTAGAGGTACTGACTTTGATGGAACAAAGTTCAAAGTATATGCTGTCGTCTCTAGGGTATATCCCTAAAAACTAGGTGACAATGTTGCATAACTTATCATAGTCCGAACCATGTCTAACAAAGTTCGGTTTCTGCTCTCAGATACACCGTTTTGTTGCGGTGTCCCTGGTGCAGTCAACTGGAATACGATCCCATGCTCACACAGGTACCCAATAAATTCATCCGATAGGTATTCGCCTCCTCGATCCGATCGAAGAGACTTGATACTTTTACCCATCTACTTTTCTGCTTCAGTTCTGAACTCCTTGAACTTATCAAAGGATTCAGACTTCCGCCGCATTAGGTATATGTATCCAAACCTCGAGTGATCATCCGTGAAGGTGATGAAATACTCGAAGTCTCCTATAGCACGGACACTTATGGGCCCACATACATAAGTGTGTACCAACTCTAATACCTCCTGAGATCTGCTACCTTTGGCTCGGAAAGATCTTTTAGTCATCTTGCCTTCCAGGCAAGACTTACACGTTGGTAGGCTTTCTGAAATATCTGGACTTAAAAGTCCTACCTTAACCAACCTGTGAATCCTGTCTGAGGCTATGTGTCCAAGCCTTAGATACCAAAGGAGTGTTGGATTATCTGAGGGATTTTTTCTTTTAGATGACTTAACCACATAGGCTTCAGTTATGTTATCCTGCTTATGATTGGAGTTAATTACATAGAGATCATTCTGTGTCTTTTTCTTACAAACAAAGGAACCATTCAATTTAATTGACACACCAGAAGCATCAAATAAAACTGAAAAACCTTCATTATTTAATAAGGAAATATAAATTAAATTTCGTCTTAAGGACGGTATATAAAGTATGTCTCTAAGTAATAAACTTCTTCCATCAAGAAAGTGCAAGACGACATCTCCAACTGCTTCAGCCTCTGTCACGGCCTCAGTTCCCATGCATAGGATTATCTCCCCATCACCCAGTTTTCTTGTCTACTTGAACCCCTGCAAATTATTACAAGCATGGTTAGTGGAACCAGAATCCATAATCCATGAAACTGGAGAACAACTGGATGCTACAAGAGATTTCACTATGTGGATTTGAGATATACCTATCTCAACCTTCTTGGGAGCCGCGCGACAGTCACCCTTCCAGTGCCCCTTCTTACCGCATCGAAAACATTTTTCTTTGGGCTTCGCCGGACCATCCTGCTTAGGAACCTGCGACTGCACCTGACCCATCTTCACAGGCTTCTTAGACTTTCTTTTCTGAAACTTGCATTTGGCTTTCAGAGAAGACTTTCGCTCTACGTTCAAGGATTGGCCTCATGCCTTCATCCCATCCTCTGCCGCCTAGAGTGCCGTTAGGAGCTCTGCGTTAGACATCTCTAACCGGTTAAGGTTAAAGTTGGTAACGAAGCCCTCAAACGCTCCTGACAGAGACACGAGGAAAAATGTCGGTCTGGATCTCTGCATCCAAAATGACATCAAAGGAACCAAGCTCATTCACATAGCCAAACAATTTCAGCATATGATCCCGAACTAAAGTCCCCTCTGCCATCTTCGTGGACACCAATTTCTTGATGGTTAGGTAACGAGTTACCCCAACTACGACCCTCAAATATTTCCTTTAGGTATAGCATAATGTCCTAAGCGAAGGCCATGTCTTCGACTTGCTTCTGAAGGATGGTCTGCAAGGATGCCACTATATAGTACTTGCACATCTCATCAGCATCTAGCCAGTCTTTCCATTTCTTCAACTGAGCCTAAGTAGCACTTGGTCCCGATATGATCGGTTGAGAGGTACTTAGGGCAATTGTATGTTTGCCAACCCTTAGGATGAGCATCAGGTTACGCTTCCAGTCCTCGTAGTTTGGTCCCGTAAGTTTGTTATCATTAAGGATGGAGGCAAGGGGGTCGAGCTTGGTCATGATTTCTGTAAACAATAGTTTAAAGCAAAAATTAGGGTTTACCACAATCTATTTTATAGAATTTAAAAATAGATAGTGTTTACTCCAGTCGCTATGTCTTCACTACCTCAAGTGGAGAATCTAAATTCCTTGGGCTCGAGCACTAAGACTATCGGCCTTGAATTTGAGACAGCATCTCGATGAGAGCATGCAACCGCTTCTGCTAACGGGGTTTTTACGACCTAGTCTTATCAGAATTACCCATGGCAAACTGAAAGACCTCACAGTCTCCTTTTGGCCAGCTTTATGTGACTCGCGTATGCAACAACGACAGTTTAACATAAGCTTTCGGATGCTTCCCACAAATCTAGGTGGTGTCGGTAGGGGGGTTCATAGGCTCCCGTGGTGCAGGAAAAAATCATCACCTACTGCCACCGGTATCCTCCATGTCCCGAAGGAAACCACTAGGCGAACCAGTATTGAAGAAAATACAGCTCTCACCCGGTAGGAATATCGAACTGCATACCTCCCACCCAGACCCTTAGCCGGTTGATTATGGAGGCCAGGGGCTCCCCTTTGGAGGGAACCTCTTACACATCCCTTCTTTATGAGGTTTTATGCATATCTAGAAAGGTCACGATCTCCTAGACTTAGACCCTGGTCTACCGTACTCCCACTAGGATTATAAACCTTCCTGCAAAGCATTAGTATCCTTGGAAAATATCATAGTCTCTACCTCGAGTACTCAGCTTTCGCCTTTCTTGCAAGGATCAAATTACATAGATTCCAAGGATCCCGATACCTCACTAGTTTGCCCATAATCCTAAGATCTGGAGCCTAGCCTAAGGTCAACGTGGAAAGGACTCCCACTAGAATGACGTCTCATTCATAATTTGATGCCTGATGTTATAGTAGACCTTATCTCATTATAGGTTTCGATGCTGGCCAAATAGGGACATCCGACAACCTCCGTCGGACCTCAACCTAATGGTGGCATAACCAAATCGTGATAAGTTCACACTACCATCAAACGTTAACTAGAAACGGGTATCACTTAGTGGAATCCTAACCTAACTAGGTCGCTAGGACAATGTGGGGAAAAGGCATCCCACTAGGGTTATCATACTTCTTATGGAGATATTAGTTATCTCTAAACAAATCTAACACTACGTCTATCTCGGTGCACAGTACTTGGCTACCTGAACTACCACGAGGGCGGTTACCACCTTTCCTTTTAGCTAGCCACGTGTTAGAATCATATAGAGACACCGATGAATCCATAAGCTTAGTACTAACCCTAAGCCTAATCTAGAGACTAACTCACAAGCAAGATAGATAATTAAATTATCATCGGGATTCTCTAAACACTAAGTAAAGAGAATCAACAAAAATAACATCCAAACTGAATCAAGTCCAGGGTCCGACCCCTGAACCTGAATAGCACAGCCAAGATATCCTGCTCTTCCGTTCTGCACGATCTCTGACGACGATCCCGATCATCGCCAACGTGCACGCTTTCGCTGGGTCTTTGCATACCATGGTACCGCTTACCCGAACCGTGGATATAGCATCATCTCCTTCTTCCTGTGACCGAAAAACAAACACGCTTCGAGCAAGTGCTCGTTCGTGTACAATTTCGCTAGAAAGAAAATGAAACAATCCTAGAAACATGGCCAGAGAACCGAGGGTGGTCAACCTCCACCCTCGCCCATCTAGAGCCTTAAAAACCACAAGCACAATAATAATCAATGCAAAATTAAATCTGGGGTCCGACTCCCGGAGGTATGCAATCACATATTACTATTCAGCGTGTCACCTGCAAAAAGACAATACATAGCACAATCCATATGCATGATCTACGTCGAACCCCGACGAAAACATATGACATCATATATTCACATGATGTTTTCACGAATTCATGCATGAAACACACACCAAAGCGTGCTCTGATACCAATTGTTAAAATTAGATCCGCTTATCAGAGTCGCAGTGGAAGCAAAAGATAGATCCGAAGATCATACGATGTATGTTTCATTACAATTAATTCTAGAAAATAATCTACATGTAAATTTATGATCTTAGCATATGTGCGGACACCCTAGAGGCATACTACGATCTACAGAAGACATGCATGTATCTAGTTAGGTGTTTAGAATCATTATACCTTGTGGATCTATGATCCGGAGAGAACGGAACGATGATGAACCGCACGTGAATCGCAAGGGAAGCTGTCGGATAGCACCTTGTCCTTTGCGAATTGAGGAATCCTCAAAGTTCTAACTCTTAGTGCAAGGACTACGAGCCGACGGAGGAATTCGTTGCGAAGTCGACGGCGTGCCGGTAGGTCTCCTCCTTCTCTTTCTCTCTTCTTCCTTCTACTTCCTTCATCCTTCTTCTTCCTTCTTCTTCCTCTTTCTTCCTTGGCCGAATCCTCAGAGAGGGAGAGAGGGAGAAAGGGAGAGGGGGTTCGGATTTTTGGAGAGGGGGGAGGCTATAGCCGGCCTCCCCCTTCCTTTTCCTCTTATAGGGCTGTCCCCCTAGTGCTACAAGCAAGCTAGGGCCGGCCCTAGATGGATAGGAATGAGGGGGGGCAGTTTTCAGGGTTTTCACAGCTCTATCGTGAAGCCTGGACGAAAACGCCCTTCATGAACAGTGAAAACCTGAAAGAGAGATTGAGTGAGGTGCACTACTCGGAATCGAGTTCCGTCAGCGCCTATGAGCTTCTGGAATTATTCTACTTATTCTAAAATCCATATTCAATATGTTATGAGCCATATTTTAGTATTTACCAAAATACCCCTATGGCCCCTAACACATGTGAATTAGGTTCTTAGGCTCCGGGCTTGCGCTCCATCGCACTACTTCGCATCCAACGTATCCAACCAGATCGGGGAACAATTCCTATACGCAATGACAGGGTGGAACCTTCAGGGTACGGGATCTCTAGCTCTAACCGGATCCCTGATTAACTGTTTCGGTGACACACCGAAAGTTCCGTTAATCAGCCCTAATCCGATTAACCCACGTAGCCACCCAGAGTGCGACGCGAGTTGAACTCAAGTGATCATAAACTTATGTTACTCCCTCGTAATCCTGTTCTCTACTATACTATGATAATCCTTAGTCCCTTATATTACTGGTGCCATGATACGACTCGGGCGGTAGGGAGCATCGTCAGATCCCGATCGATCATCTGACTAGGAACTGATGACTTGTTATCTATAACACCACACACCTTCCAGTGCTATGCCTAGCATCCGGAACATCGTTAGTTATACTGACAACCACCAGGCCTGGGTTAACTGTGTGGACAAATTGACTCATCAAAACGCACTCATCCAATACTGGATGTCGGATAACCTGTAGGGATTACATGTCACTCAAGCGTCAGCCGAGTAACCCAACGTACAGTGGTATTGGACTATGGAAGGTCCGCACACATTGGCATATCAAAGCACCACATAACTGGTTAGCCCAGTGTACATGGTCCTTCAGGTTAATGACAGATTATCTATAGTAGTAAGACGGTTTATGCACCAGTGTCTGAATCACTGAACTGTGCAGGGTCTTGGTTCCTGTTCAACACGATCATCGTGCTTGGTCAGGTGAATGAGAATCTCATGTTCCCGTGGTGGAGACTTCACCATATCCTCTACCTGCCAACAGCTTGTTCTTGGTGAAGCGACCGGCATCACCTAAGCTGTGTACTAGTTCTAGGTCTCCACACAACTGGTCCACTGGGTCTCCTAAGCATGGATCCACCATGTACCTCAGTGGCCTACTATATTCCCTAGGGTCCTTTATTATATGTGTATTAATATATACCAAAGTAGTATTCTAATTAAAGCGATAACCAAAGTCATCTTTATTAATGTTAATACAGAAAATCCACGCTCAGGACACACGAGCTACAACAATCTGGGGGTGCTGAAATTGGAAGGGCATTTGATCACAGGATTTGGGCGCGGAAGAAAGGGGGGATCTCATGATTTGGGAGGGGGAGGTTCGCAATTGGGTCTAAAGAGTGAAGGGGTTGGGGGGTGCATCGTAGCCGTTGTTGGGATCCCATCGCAGCCACTGTTTGTACTCCCCACAAACCCTCCCTTATTTTATACTAGTAATGCCTGTGCCTGTCGGCACACAAAAGATTTTGATGGCGAGGACAATATTTCGAGGAAGGTAACAATATTTCAAATGTGGCAACAAAGCATTTCTAAAGCGGCGATGATATTTTGAGGAAGATCAATATTTCGTGAGCAGTGATAATATTTTGAGGAATGTGACAATATTTCGTGAGCAGTAATAATGCCCGTGTCTATCGGCACGTAAAAGATTTCAAGGGCGGGGGCAATATTTCTAGAAAGGAAACAATATTTCAAATGTGGCAACAAAACATTTCAAGAGCGGTGATAGCGATCCCTGTCGCGCCGCCTCTGTGGAGGAGTTCCCCTAGCATCGGGCGGGGGGTTTGGTTAGTTCTAGCGGCGGGGGAGGGAGAGGGGGGGGGGGGTCGGTTAGGTCTGGCAGCAGTGGGAGTTCGGTTAGGTCCGGCTGCGGTGAAGGAGGGGGGGGGGGGGAGAAGATGGTCAGCAGAGGGGCATTTTCGTCCATAGGGGCTGGAGCTCAAATTAAAATCTTGTCGGGACTGCAGCTCGAAACTATCTCCTAAGATGGGTTTCTTGCTAACGCCCCCTATAAAAAGGGATAATTACACATAGAACCCCAGTAGTTTGACCAATTATCACTTACACCCCTTATGTTTAAAACACTATAAATGCCCCTGTATTTTGAAAACACATCACTTGCACCCCCTATAGGGGGGCATTTGTAAAGTTTTAAACATAAGGGGGTGTAAGTGATAAACGATCAAACTATAGGGGGCCTATGTGCAAATTATCCTAAAAAAAATGGAGCTCAAAATGGGTAACACAACCATAGCTACCATTAGGGGTGGCAATGAAGTGTTGGGTCATGTTTGTGTCGTGTCTAGTTTCGGGTCAGGTCCAAAACTCCTAGACACATACCCAAACCCTAACCGTTTAACTAATCATGTCTAGACCTTAAACCCATACCCGACTCGCTTATAAATGGGTAGACACAATAAGACCCGTTTACC
Organism: Chamaelirium japonicum; assembly: GCA_947650365.1. Classification (NCBI taxonomy): domain Eukaryota; kingdom Viridiplantae; phylum Streptophyta; class Magnoliopsida; order Liliales; family Melanthiaceae; genus Chamaelirium; species Chamaelirium japonicum. Next base: position 51,544,283 of record OX393555.1, read on the forward strand.
ACATGGGTTTATTCAATTGACTCGACCCAACCCGATCCTCGACTCGACCTGACCCAATAAGAGCCGACCCGATCCGACCTGACTCAACCAACCCGAACCGACCCAGTCCATAATCCCCAGACCACCCCTCACCCCCTCTCCTCTTTCAATCGGCCATGGCTGCCGACTGCAAGCGAGCGGCGGAGGTGAATCCGATTGCAAGCGGCGACAGCAGCGGAAGTAGATCCGGTTAGGTCCGGTGACCTGTAGATCTAGGTCTAGGGTTCATCCCATGGCCTATAGTTTAGGTAGGAGGGGTTCGGTTAGGTTCGACGGCGGCAGCGGTGGCGGTGGGGGGTTCGGTTAGGTCTAACGGCAGTGGGGGAGGGGGGGTTCGGTTTGGTCCGGCGATGGTGCGGGAGGGAGAGACGGTTCAGTTAGGTCTGGTGGCGGTAGGGGGTTCGGTTAGGTCCGGCGGCGACGAAGGAGGGCGTGGAGAAGATGGCCAGCAGAGGGGCATTTTCATCTATAGGGGCTGGAGCTCAAATTGAAATGTTGTCGGGACTGCTAGCTCCCCCTATAAAAAGGGATAAATTACACATAGACCCCCGATAGTTTGACCAATTATCACTTACACCCCCTCAGGTTTAAAACACTACAATGCCCCCCTATAGTTTGAAAACACATCACTTGCACCCCCTATAGGGGGCATTTGTAGAGTTTTAAACATGAGGGGGTGTAAGTGATAATTGGTCAAACTACAGGGGGGCTATGTGTAATTTATCCTTAAAAAAAATAGAGCTAAAAATCAGTAACACAACTATAGCTACCATTAAGGGTGGAATGGGTTGTGTCGGGTCATGTTTGTGTCGTGTAGTTTCGGATCAGGTCCAAAACTCTCAGACCCAGACCCATTTAACTAATCGTGTCTAAACCTTAAACTCGCACCCGACTCGCTTATAAATGGGTAGACCCAATAAGACCTGTTTACCACATGGGTCTATTCAGCTGACCCGATCAGCCTCGACCTGACCCGATCCGACTGACTCGACCCGATCCAACTTGACCGACCCGACCCGATCCAAATCGACCCGACTCGCCTTACCCAATTCGGATGAGAGAGATAGAGAGATCAGTGGAAGAAAGAGAGACGAAGAAAGAGAGAGATATCGGGAAAGAGAGAGAGAGATCGGAGGGAGAGAAAGAGATATATATATATATATATAGAGAGAGAGAGAGACAGAGAGACGGAGATGACAGAGAGAGACGGAGACAAAGAGAGAGAGAGATCGTGAGAGAGAGAGAGAGACGGAGAGAGAGAGAGAGAAGAGAGAGACAAAGAAAGAAAGATCAGGGTGATAGAGAGAGAGGGAGATTAGAGAGAGACGGAGATGAGAAAGAGAGAGACGGAGAGAGAGAGAGAAAGAGACTATAAAAGAGAGAGAGAGAGAGAGATGGCGGTCTCGGGTATCACCTTGACCTGAAGTAGCTTGGCGAACTCCACCAGCTTGTCGGTCTCGGGTATCACCTCCTTCACCGCGACATCGGTGCAGAACCGCCCGGCCCACCCAGCCAGTAGCGGCGTCTTCCCCTCGTCGAGGAGATACTTGTCGGATATCTTCTCCACCGCCCTAAGCCACCCGAGGTTGCTGCCGAGGGCGATGTCAAGGTATCCAATGATGTCCTCGCCGAAGAAGGGCTTCCCCTTGCTGCATTTCTCAAAGGCTGCCTCCAGCAGCTGCAGCCCCGAGAGCAGCTGCTCCGCCGACTCTGCTCTCGCGTCCTCCGTCGGTCCCATTCCGATTCTCCTGATTGCCGGGAAAACCTTGTCGATGTAGACGGCCCAAAAGCAGGCGATGGCGCGGTCGTAGGGGTTGGAGGGGCGGATGGCGGGGCAGGAGTGGGCCCAGACCTCATCATGTACTCGACGATGATCATGGACTCGCAGACGGGTTTGCCGCCGTGGATGAGGATAGGGATCTTCTTGTAGACTGGGTTGGACTTAAGGAGCAACTCGCTCTTGCTGTCGAACGACTTCTTGAGGAACTCGTACCCCACGCCGACCACGCCACGAATGGGCTCGGCCACGCCCCGAGCACCTTCACTTCGCCTCCGTTCGCCGCCATCTCGCCAAACGTCATCTCTCCGCCTTGCTAGAGAGAGAAAGAGAGAGACGTGAGGCTGATCGCGAGCAAGTGTGTGTGTGTGTGTGTGTGTGTGTGTGTGTGTGAGAGAGAGAGAGAGAGAGAGAGAGAGAGAGAGAGAAGGATTGGCAGGCTGGAGAGAGGGACCGTGGGAGATCTGGAGAGGGGACCACGTATAGGTGACAACTATACGCGTGAACAATGGGATTAATACCAAACATGTCCTTATTTTTTGACATGAAAGTCCTTCAAACGATTATAAATATTTTTTTTTTACAATCGGGTCCTTCCCTCGTTTATTTTTTATTCACTAATTTTAACTCTCCATCTTAACTCCATGCAATTTCAATCGTTCCCCCCTACCCAGGTGAATCACACTCATCCTTACATCAGCTTATCTTCCCCCTCATTCCATCCCTCTCTCAATGACAGATCTTAACTGTTCTTTGTACCCCCCATAAAACCTTCCATTGTATATATACTAGTAATGCCCGTGCCTGTCGGCACGCAAAAGATTTCGAGGGCGATGATAATATTTCGAGGCAGGTGAAATTAGTTTGAGGGCGAAGACAATATTTCAAGAAAGATTATAATATTTCAAAAGTGGCAACAAAACATTTCGATATCGACAACAATATTTCGTGGGAGATAAAGATATATCAAATATGTAATAATATTTCATGAGCGGTGATAATATTTCGAAGGAGGTGATAATATTTCGAGTATTTCTGGTGTACCGTGATTTGTTGCTGGGCGCTGATGTTTCTGTAGAGAATTTATGTGAGATAAGTGTTGAAGCCCGTGTTCTAGAGAATCTTAATAATCCAAAAACCAGCAGCTACTGTTCTAGAGAAACCAGCAGCTACTGTTCTAGAGAAACCATACAAAATTTTAGCACAACTCGGAATCTTAATAATCCAAAACCAGCAGCTACTGTTCTAGATATCCCTTTCCCAGAATTCATTGAAACCAGGATCTTCTATCAAATTTGTATCCTATAAACATAAAATTCAGTCAACAAATGTACCCCCGCCTCTGTGGAAAGTGAACATCCACTAATCAAAAGTAAAAGAAGATGCTTTCTGACACGATGTGAATCAATTACTTGCAAGGACTTCTATAGCATGTCATGGATTATGGCATTCTTTAATTACAACCAACAATATACAGCATTTTAATATTTCAATGTAACACTGTCAAACTTGACTAAACAGAGTTTCAGCATCATTAACAGCTATAGGGATGCCTTCAATGCTCCACAATAGATAGAGTAACCAAATATTGCAATTACCTGAGCATTCACTCCCACAATGATATAATGTTTATTAAGATAGCTCATATCATGGTGTTTTACAGGAGGTAAGCACATAATGATTGGTTGCAACTTTGCTCCATATTCTCTCACATATTACATTTAACCTATTGAATAGCTAGCAACTTTTCTCACTAAACAGATACCAATAAGCAGTTTCAACGTTTACCAGATTAAATAGCCCACAACCATCATGAACATGGTTTTTTGTACTTCTGTAAAAACAATTTATTTTGCCAAGTTGTGTCAAAAGTGCCTCCGTGCAACTTGGACAATCTGATGGTGGTGGCGACTTTCCTCAGCTTGCAGTCGTGTCACCTCTGCAAACAATAATCAACCAACCTTTGAAGCCTCTCGTTGTCGCCACCTCGCTGCAGCCTGCAATCGTACTTCCTCTAGATATTGTCGTCGGGCTATCACTATCCTCTTTCCTGTAAAAACTACTATAAGTACACGACATTTATACTTATAAATATCTTTTTAAAAAACTGTTTAAATTTATACATATGCTCGGTTTCGATGTGATTCAACGTTCTTTGTATGTATCGAAATATTCTAAATGTGTCCATTCGTATACTCCAAAAAACACCATTGGTATCGCTGCTGAGCCGTAATATCCTTCTGGAGACATAGCGTGGGCGTGAAATGATGGGCCATTGTCTCCACGCGCCAGTCTCTACCTCAGGAATATATTGTAAATACTTATCCCAAGACTGAAAATTGAATGAGTTATGTTATAAGTCGAATTATTCACAAAATGGATTACCAAATTTATAATAGTACAGTATGAATGACAAGTATGCACAATACGTATCATACTGATGTCAAAAAATTTTCCATAACAAAAACATGCAACATTTGAGGCAGTGCTTTCATCTTAACATAAAGTTGAAAATGTTCCACAACAAAAATATTTTTGATACAATAATAATGCCAAAATGGCTACAAAGGTGATCAATAGTGATTATGCAACTGTTGCGGTGATGCATTCGTCGCAAAGTCTCACATCTTTTTTACTCGTCTCAGACTTGTAATAGCTGATAAACAGAAAAGAAATATCAATATGTCAGTATCGACAATAACATAAGTATACGATAAACTAATTATTTTATGTGAAAGATGGCTTACACATGTGTCACGCATCCACAGCAACAACAAATTATCATCACATTATGCCAACTGGCACTACCACAGACCTGACAAACTCAATAGCATAGTATCAATGTATATGAATTGCATATGATTAATTACTTAATTTTTAATGTTAAAAAGGGTTACCTATATTAGTTTTTGAGTCGTATATGATCAAGTCAATAGGACTTCAGGGTAAACAATATTTGTTATCGAGTTATCTTCATTCGGTGGAAGAAGAATACTGATTCTATTTGACGAAGTACATCTGGAGAGTGCTACATATAATTGCCCATAATTGAAGACCGGTGTCCTCAAGTCTATACCCACATACTTGACCGATTAGCCTTGGGACTTATTGATTGTCATAGCATATGAAAGTCGTAAGGGAAACTGGCGGCGTGATATTTGAAATGGTAATTCGGCAACTGATGATATTAAAGATATCCTTGGAATGAATACCAAATTACCTGATTTATCCCCAGTTAAAATTTTGGCTTCAATTATCCGTATTCCACAACAGACAACCATTAATTGTGTCCTATTACAAAGTCCGTCTTTTGGTGCAAGATTCCTAAGCAACATTATTGGAGATCCCACTTTTAGTGTAAGCTTGAAAGGTGGCAATCCTGATGGATCAAGTGAGTTAATAAACTTATTTGGATAAGCATTCGTCGAAGAAGCATCACTATCTTCGATAACTTTATCTGCAGTATAATATACAATAGGTTCCCCAGGATATAGATCTAATGATGCAACATTGATTGTGGTCACATCATCATTACGCGCAGCAAGAATGGTACGTTCAGTTAAAAAAGATGCAGAGACTGTACCCTCCATATTTAATTGTGGATATACAGAAAGAATAAGCTCTTGAAGGTTCCTACAACGGTGTATTTCTGACGGTAACTGTACAGTTTCTGTTGGATTTATTCCGATCTATAATAAATAAAAATTGAATTAGTTAATACACTATTGAGTACCAAAAACGGCTCAAAATTAAAAATTAAATAAAAGTATTTACCTCCGTCAAAAAGTTTGCAAAATTTATATTTTCCAGCTCAGTCATATCCAGACGCATGTTTTGCACCAGATTTAATACTTAAACATAATTCCAGATTAAAGACCGTCGTATTGATGCACCAACAATTTGCTCACGAACACCTTTTGCTATAACAGGTAGGATCTGTCGAAAATCTCCCCCAAGAACCACAGTAATTCCACCAAATGGTTTTTTATTACCGTTAATATCTTGGAGTGTCCGATCAACAGCTTCAATACAATATCTATGTTGCATTGTAATTTCATCCCATACAATAAGCTTTGTTTCTTTAAAAAGTCCAGCATGCAATGATTGTTTCGTAAATCCACATACTGAGTTTTCCAACACATCTAGTGGTATACGAAATGCTGAATGAGCAGTTCGGCCTCCAGATAATAATAAGGATGCAATACCGGAGATTACAATATAACCGAGCATACGGTAATTTCCTGCAATTGTGTTGTATACAAATGTCTTGCATGTTCCAACTGCTCCATTTAGGAAAAAAACTTTTCCTCTGTTATTGATTACTGAATCAGTCACTGTAGTGTAAGCATGGCGTTGTTCATTATTAAGACGGTTGATATTAGCATTAATTTCTTCTTGTAGTCCATCGTATTGAAGTTATTGTTGCTCCCAAATAAGTCTGTTACCAACCACCTGATTCCAATTTCCGCTTGACATAGGCATGGGTGGAAAATCCAAAAAGCTCTTACCTGATTCTAGAAGTAATTGATCCAATAAATACAAACCATAATTTATTACTTGCTCATCAGTTGGATTTGTTATATGAAATATTGTACGAAGCTTATGTGCCAGATCATCACATATATTTGGCGCGAACTTATTCCATAACAAATCTGGTTGCAGTAGAGAGCATTCTAAAAGAATAATACTGAATAATCTCCGCAATTGGTATCCAGTATTCATTATAGCCGCCTCCTCTAGATATTGTATCCACTCGGTATCATCTTCTAGTAATCCAAGTGCAACATATGCTGCTTTGAATGTAGAATACACAATACCGTCCACTGTGCGCAAACATTGAAATGATTGTGGCCTTTTCACAACAGTTAACAGCAATCGAAGATAGAACCTTTCGCCGAAATTGGGACTTGCAAAATTCATTCGACCAATCGCAAAACCTTGTTTCCTTGGTGTCCATTTTTTCTGTGTTTTATTCTAAACAAAATGTTGGGAAAAATCCTGATAAGTGTACATCCTCGCATTTTGATTTTCAAGACAATATTTGAAGAACGCCGTCAAAGTAGATTGTTGTTGTTCAGCTCTCGAAAGAATAGCTTCCATCGATTCAGTTGTATTAAAAACAACACGATGCATTCCAGGTAAATGAAGTGCCAACCGCACAATACTTGGTATTTCCTCATGTAATGGATTCTCTAATAATCGCCATGCAGCTTCTTGTGGTCCAATATATCTTGCATCGATGTATTGTTGAATCTCATCCTGTACTCCAGCCAATACCATAGTTGTCCTATCATGACCTTTATAAATATATTTATGAATATATTTAACTGCGCGACACGATGCACATACTTCAATATTAATGTGACAGTCGAACATAGCAGATAAATATGGATTATATGGAACCACGTCCCTATTATCACCTTCTTGCCGTCGGACAATGTAAACTCGGTTGGTGTTACAACGTCGATAAATAGGATAACCATTTTGATCCATAGATGTTTCCTCTATAAATGTTCGAGGGTAATGCTTAGTGCATCTACCATTTTCCATACATGGTGCATGAGGGTTTCGAGCACCACATGGGCCATGAACCATGCATTTTTTTACGGTTTCAAAAAGTGCAGGATGTATATTAGGGTCTGGAAACTCAGCACATACTTTTTCATCGACTTGAAGACTGGTACGAATCTTATCTTCATGTTGGAGAAAAATAAGTGCATGCATATGTGGAAGACCACGCTTTTGAAATTCAATAGTAAAAACATGTGCAACTGATCGACCAAATATACCATTCGTCTTTATTTCTTTCATTAGTGCTCTTCGTTTCAACTCAAACACACGGGCTACTAAATCAGGCCGAATAGTAGCATTTTGATATTGCATAAGCTCATTTTGAATTTCTGGCCAATTAGGATTTGCGGTTGCAGTAATAAATATATCTGGATGTTTGTTGTATCGTGTGATCGCCATAGAATCTTGGAATATCTCATACATATGCCTTGGACTTCCAAGATGCGTTGAAGGTAGAATAAATCTTTGACCAACTTGATTTGGATCCAATCCTTCTTTTGCAATATCTGTTAGACCCTTATACATATCTGCGCGAATGATGTTTTGATTTAGTCGAACATAACGCAGACGATTTTGTTCATATGCAGCCCATGCATCAACTATGAATTCTTGAAATAATTTTCCTCCTCGTAAGATTGTTGAATATTCTGTAGGGCGTTCGAATAAGCGATATGCAAAATATTGTAATTGAGTCAATCGACTATTGGTTAGAACATTATTTGTGGCGTCCATCTGCCGTAGATCTGGTGACCAACCAAGTTCTCCATAAGGAAACATAAGAACATAATGTAAAGGTAAATATGCAGGGTGACATTCACTTATTCGTATCAATTCTTGGCCTCCTCTCAAATGTAGAATGATATCTCATGTACTATCAAACCTATTCTCATCACCTGGTAGTATAATTGCAATTTCCTCTGTTGATAAACATGAGGGGTGTAAGTGATAAACGATCAAACTATAGGGGGCCTATGTGCAAATTATCCTAAAAAAAATGGAGCTCAAAATGGGTAACACAACCATAGCTACCATTAGGGGTGGCAATGAAGTGTTGGGTCATGTTTGTGTCGTGTCTAGTTTCGGGTCGGGTCCAAAACTCCTAGACACATACCCAAACCCTAACCGTTTAACTAATCATGTTTAGACCTTAAACCCATACCCGACTCGCTTATAAATGGGTAGACACAATAAGACCCGTTTACCACATGGGTTTATTCAATTGACTCGACCCAACCCGATCCTCGACTCGACCTGACCCAATAAGAGTCGACCCGATCCGACCTGACTCAACCAACCCGAACCGACCCAGTCCATAATCCTCAGACCACCCCTCACCCCCTCTCCTCTTTCAATCGGCCATGGCCGCCGACTGCAAGCGAGCGGCGGAGGTGAATCCGATTGCAAGCGGCGACAGCAGCGGAAGCAGATCCAGTTAGGTCCGGTGACCTGTAGATCTAGGTCTAGGGTTCATCCCATGGCCTATAGTTTAGGTAGGAGGGGTTCGGTTAGGTCCGACGGCGGCAACGGTGGCGGTGGGGGGTTCGGTTAGGTCTAACAGCAGTGGGGGAGGGGGGGTTCGGTTTGGTCCGGCGATGGTGGGGGAGGGAAAGGGGGGTTCAGTTAGGTCTGGTGGCGGTAGGGGGTTCGGTTAGGTCCGGCGGCGACGAAGGAGGGCGTGGAGAAGATGGCCAGCAGAGGGGCATTTTCATCTATAGGGGCTGGAGCTCAAATTGAAATGTTGTCGGGACTGCTAACTCCCCCTATAAAAAGGGATAAATTACACATAGACCCCCGATAGTTTGACCAATTATCACTTACACCCCCTCAGGTTTAAAACACTACAATGCCCCCCTATAGTTTGAAAACACATCACTTGCACCCCCTATAGGGGGCATTTGCAGAGTTTTAAACATGAGGGGGTGTAAGTGATAATTGGTCAAACTACAGGGGGCCTATGTGTAATTTATCCTTAAAAAAAATAGAGCTAAAAATCAGTAACACAACTATAGCTACCATTAAGGGTGGAATGGGTTGTGTCAGGTCATGTTTGTGTCGTGTAGTTTCGGATCAGGTCCAAAACTCTCAGACCCAGACCCATTTAACTAATCGTGTCTAAACCTTAAACTCGCACCCGACTCGCTTATAAATGGGTAGACCCAATAAGACCTGTTTACCACATGGGTCTATTCAGTTGACCCGATCAGCCTTGACCTGACCCGATCCGACAGACTCGACCCGATCCAACTTGACCGACCCGACCCGATCCGAATCGACCCGACTCGCCTTACCCAATTCGAATGAGAGAGATAGAGAGATCAGTGGAAGAAAGAGAGACGAAGAAAGAGAGAGATATCGGGAAAGAGAGAGAGAGACAAAGAGAGAGATCGGAGGGAGAGAAAGATATATATATATATATATATATATATATATATATATATATATATATATATATATAGAGAGAGAGAGAGAGAGAGAGAGAGAGAGAGAGAGAGAGAGAGAGAGAGACGGAGATGATAGAGAGAGACGGAGACAAAGAGAGAGAGACGGATAGAGAGAGAGAAGAGAGAGACGAAGAGAGAAAGATCATGGTGATAGAGAGAGAGGGAGATTAGAGAGAGACGGAGATGAGAAAGAGAGAGACGGAGAGAGAGAGAAAGAGACTATAAAAGAGAGAGAGAGAGAGATGGCGGTCTCGGGTATCACCTTGACCTGAAGCAGCTTGGCGAACTCCACCAGCTTGTCGGTCTCGGGTATCACCTCCTTCACCGCGACATCAGTGCAGAACCGCCCGGCCCAGCCCGCCAGTAGCGGCGTCTTCCCCTCGTCGAGGAGATACTTGCCGGATATCTTCTCCACCGCCCTAAGCCACCCGAGGTTGCTGCCGAGGGCGATGTCAAGGTATCCAATGATGTCCTCGCCGAAGAAGGGCTTCCCCTTGCTGCATTTCTCGAAGGCTGCCTCCAGCAGCTGCAGCCCCGAGAGCAGCTGCTCCGCCGACTCTGCTCTCGCGTCCTCCGTCGGTCCCATTCCGATTCTCCTGATTGCCGGGAAAAACTTGTCGATGTAGACGGCCCAGAAGCGGGCGATGGCGCGGTCGTAGGGGTCGGAGGGGCGGATGGCGGGGCAGGAGTGGGCCTAGACCTCATCATGTACTCGACGATGATCATGGACTCACAGACGGGCTTGCCGCCGTGGATGAGGATAGGGATGTTCTTGTAGACTGGGTTGGACTTAAGGAGCAGCTCGCTCTTGCTGTCGAACGACTTCTTGAGGAACTCATACCCCACACCGGCCGCGCCACGAACGGGCTCGGCCATGCCCCGAGCACCTTCACTTCGCCTCCGTTCGCCGCCATCTCGCCAAACGTCATCTCTCCGCCTTGCTAGAGAGAGAAAGAGAGAGACGTGAGGCCGATCGCGAGCAAGTGTGTATGTGTGTGTGTGTGTGTGTGTGTGTGTGAGAGAGAGAGAGAGAGAGAGAGAGAGAGAGAGAGAGAGAGAGAGAAGGATTGGCAGGCTAGAGAGAGGGATCGTGGGAGATCTGAAGAGGGGACCACGTATAGGTGACAACTATACGCGTGAACAATGGGATTAATACCAAACATGTCCTTATTTTTTGACATGAAAGTCCTTCAAACGATTATAAATATTTTTTTTTTACAATCGGGTCCTTCCCTCGTTTATTTTTTATTCACTAATTTTAACCCTCCATCTTAACTCCATGCAATCTCAATCGTTCCCCCCTACCCAGGTGAATCACACTCATCCTTACATCAGCTTATCTTCCCCCTCATTCCATCCCTCTCTCAATGACAGATCTTAACTGTTCTTTGTACCCCCCATAAAACCTTCCATTGTATATATATATATATATATATATATATATATATATATATATATATATATATATATATATATATATATATATATATATATAATATAGGTCTTGTGTATGTCACATCAATAGTTATATTTTTTTTTGGAGATCGACGGATGTCCCAAAACCTTTCGTGCAATGGATCTACCTCGGGATTGGACTAATCCCTCGGAAAAATGCACATCGACCCACTCAGAAGTTTTCCTACACACTCCTGGGTAACTCGAGGGGGAAGGAGTTGAACCCATAACCTCCTCACCAAAGCATCAGTTGCTAACCAACTCCCCTATCCCCTGGTGGGTAACAGTGGGTAGATGCGTTGGATATGTGAAAGTGGGCAATGGGTGTGAATCTTACCATCATGGTTTCAAAACTCAGTTGATACAAGATACCGAGTCAGTTTTGTATTAGCCAAACTGAGTCGCTGACCAGTACTGATACTTGGCTCATATTGACCGAGTCAACCTCGTATCTGCTAGTTCAGCAAAAAATAAATTATTTTTAGCAAAAAATGATCGAAACCGATTCGAGTCGAACCAATCGATAGCGAGTCAACTAGGCCGAGTGGACTCGGTTTGGTCCAGACTGATACCACGTTTGATACCTACTTTTTAAACCCTGCTTACCATGTTGCCAATTACAGATATTTTTCACTAAAAATCCGCCTGAATAGGCTTGAACCCGGTTAGCCTGCGATTTACACCCTTGGTGACACCCAACACAACTCCCTCAACACGACTATTTATAAAGTAGGATTTTTTGTTTTGTTTTTTAGATCGGTGGGTGTCCCAAAAACTTCTAGGCAATGGGTCCACTTTGGGCTCGGACTAATCCCTCCGAGAATGCACACCGACCCACTTGGAAGTTTCCCTATGCACTCTTGGGTAACTCGAGGGGGAGGGGGGGTTGGGGGGTTGAACCCAACAACCTCCACACCAAAGCATCACTTGCTAACTAACTCCCCTTTACTCCAGTGGGTAACAATGGGTAGATGCGTTGGTGATGTGAAAGGCGGTCATGGATTTGAATCATACCATCAGGGATTCCAAACTTGATCGATACCAAGTCGTATCACTAATACCGAGCCAATTTTCTATTGGCTGAATTGAGTTACTGACCGGTACCGATACTTGGCTCGTATCAGCCGAGTCAATCTTGTATCATCCGATACGATATAGAGTCGTATCGAATAATTCAGTAAAAGTTTATTTTTTTGTCAAAAAATAGCCAAAACTGATCCAAGTCCAATCTACCGATAGCTTGGCAACTAGACCAAGTTTACCCGATTTGGTCCAAGCCGATACCACAACTGAGGTCTGATTTTAAAACCTTACTTACCATATTCCCAATTACACATATTTTTCACTAAAATTCCACCCTAATAAACCTGAACCTGGCCCGACAAGTAGTTTAGACCCTTACTGACGCCCTACACTCCTTCAACACCACTATTTATCAAGTGGGATTTTTTTGTTTAGCTCGGTGGGTGTCCCAAAACCTTTAGGGCAATGGAACCATTTCGGCCTCGGACTAATCCCTCAGAAATCGCACACCTAATCACGAAGTTTTCCTACGTACTTCTGGGTAACTCAAGGGGGAGAAAAGTTGAACCCACAACCTCCTCACGAGTTTGAATCTTACCATCATGGTTTCAGAATTCGATCGATACCAAGTTATATTAACTGATTCCGAATCACTTTTCTATTGGCCAAACCGGGTCATTGACAGATACTGAGTCAACTCGGCTAAGTCGACTCGGTTTGGTTCGAGCAGATATCACGGCTGATACCTGATTTAAAAACCTTGCTTACCATATTCCCAATTACATATATCTATACTATATACTAAAATGTAAGCCTCTCTCCTGTGTTGTGGCACATGGACGTCTTTTAATGAGTTAGAATTCTTCTTCAGTGTATGAACACGGCTCTTTTTTAAATCCATTTAAAAACCTACCATAAAGATGATAAATTTTCATTCAATAACATTTAATGGTCATTTGATGTTAATCTCTCTCTCTCTCTCTCTAACAAGTGAATCACACTCGCTTCATATTTCACACTTTTTCAACCAGTTGCGATGTCGTCTTTGCCAAATGGCGTGCATCAAGCACATTCGGGCATTGCCCGGGTTTCTTACTAGTTTTTACTAAAATTCCACCCGAATAGGCATGAAGCTGGTTCGCCCCGCGATTTACACCCTTGGAGCATCTCCAACCGACCTCCCATCCACCATCCACGTGGGAATTTGGGAGGTTGAACGCCAAACAACTCATTCCAACCCCCATTTATGGGGAGGCCATTAAGGGTGGCAATTTCGGATCCGACACGGCAGACCTGACACGAAGTTAGCAGGTCTCGGTCAGGGCTAAATGGGTTCAGGTCGTAAACGGGTCAACACGATAGACCCGTTTAATAAACGGGTCGGGTCTGGGTTTAGGGTATGGACACGGTAGACCCGTTTAAAATTCAACGGGTCATGTCTACCCGCAATCCGATACTGTATTATATAGTACTAGTGGGTCAGGTCGGGTCGAGTCGGATTGGTTCGGATCGAGTCAACTGAATAGACCCGTGTGGTAAACGGGTCTTACCGGGTTGTATCGGGTCAACCCAGTTATTAGCGGGTCAGGTACATATTTAGGATTTACGATTAGTTAAACGGGTCAGGTCCGGGTCTAGGGGCTTTGGACACGACCCGAGACTGGACATGACACGAACCCGACACAACCCGGCCCGTTGACACCCCTAGAGGCCATGGTCAACCCCCCGGGGGGGAGGAGCAGAATTAACCATTAAAATCAAATGTGGACGGTTGAATGGGGGTTCGGTTGGAAACACTTTGTGTAGCCCCTCCCCAAAAAGCTTAGGTGTTACATTTTCAACCCCCAAGATGAGGATGGGGGTGAAGGGTCCGTTGGAGACGCACTTAGTAACACCTTGTCATCCTCCCTCAACACCACTATTTATTTATCAGTAGGGATTTTTTATTTTTTGCTCTTTTGTGATGGGCTGGTGCCCGAACCCTTTCGGGCAATGGCCGACTTTAAGTTCGGACTAATCCCTCCGAGAGTGAATCCTGACTCACTCGGTAATTCCAACTTCAATCCTTGAGGAAATCGAGGGGAGGTGTTTGAACCCACAACCTCCTCACTAATGCATCAGTTGCTTTCAATGTTCAGTAATTTCTGGTGGTGAATAAAATTGTCCCTATCAAGTAGCAATGCTATTCAGCCATCCAGTATTCCATCCAGATCACGCCATCTTGACATGACACCTGATCAAAGCGATCCTTTTGCCGACTAGACTACTGAGATTCACCAGCCGAGACCAACGAACGACTGTGATCAGGTGCTGCATCAGAATAGGTCCGGCCTGGATGGACAACATGATAGCTATAAAGCACATTTTCCTTTATCAAGAGGTTTACCCACCAACTTTGCCCTATTACACCGGGCTGCGGCGCCTCCCGGAGGTCCGATGACTTCCCCCTTCGAAATACAAAAAAAAACAAAAACAAAAGAGCAAAAAAAAGTTTTTTTTTTTTGACCACCACACACGCCAATCCTTGTTTTCGTCGATGTTTCGTGTTTTTTTTAGGAATCCTTATTTCATGGAGGGGGGTTGGCATGTACACTACCTGTTTATTAATATTTCAAATATTTACAAAGTGAAAATAAAAGAGTGCAGAATACAAGGCGTGTTCAAATAAAGTTCTCGACTGACTCCTTCAAAGTATTCGGAAGAGTTATCTGCCACAGCTTCACCATCTCCGACTAGGGGCTATGTTTGAAGACCCATTCCACCATACGGTGATCGGGAACATATCCCACATCTTTCTCAGGCTCGCCTGGATTCTCGTATGGTGTCATGAGGAACACAATGCCAAAAGGCTAGATGGGTGGTGGGACAGGTCGAATCGTCAATGTTTCGTTGAGTAAAGTTTCACCTTATTCCTCCTCAGAATATCGTTGCCTATTCACCGGAAATCGTTCTGTAAACAGTCGGAAACCATACATCGACATCGGAAAAACCCCTATAAGCCTTGCAAGCCACACCCAAGGAAGTAAAAATAAAATCCCGAAAATACGGCAACCACTGCTTGAGAACCAGGGCTTCTCCATATATCCCAGAGGTCCTCCATGAGCTCAAATCTGGAAGAAGGAAAAAAAAAACTGTAGACAAGGTCAGTGGCATGCACCTTACATGCGCAACATCAATGATTTTCCACCAGGTTGCTTTAGACCAACGACAGACGACCGCCCAAAAATTTCCCAACTAGGGCTAGGCCTTGCGACAATCTGCGGCCCCGGTTCTCCAGGTTCGCCGCCTCTTGTCTCATTATGCAGGATAAGGGTTGGAGGTAGCCATCTCGGCAGTGATTCGCTGATGTGAGATCGGGACAAACAAGTTTGAAATGCAAAATTGTGCTGCTACTAATCAGAACTAATCCAATACAGGATAAGATGTTGAAGTAGAAGCATCCGAGAGGCATCAAGCATAGGCTGATAAGCATACGATAGATTTCCGAAAAAAAGAACTTACGATTGGGAATCGGCTCCGCTACTGAGTCTTTCAAGTTTGGCCTTAGATATGCGGCGCTCTTGTTTCAATGGCACGGATCAATATTTGTGCACAAGCAATGGGACCTGATTAAAATTTGAGGAGATTGATCCACGACATGGAAGCGAGAGCGCCGCACATTCGAGGTGCCAATTCCTAATGATGAACAGAAGTGCGGTAACGGTGGGTAAGAAGACGCATAGGAATGTGCGAAGAAAGAATACAATAAATATTTTAAAAAATCACACCTCAGGTAGAAAAATGCTTTAAACCCTGAAAATAAAAATCTGGGTAATACAATCGAAGGTGAAATCCTGAAACGATTTTTTTTTTTTTGAAGTACAATCGACATGATTTAAAAAAAAGAAAAACTAGGGTAATTGAAAAAGGAAACGTGCACCAAAAATAATATGATGTGAAAATTTTTGGAACATGCGATAACTTTTCAGTCCCAAAATCCGGACTACATGTCAAACTGTAAAATAAATTTTCAGTCCCCGATTGCAATTGATGAACAAACTGTACACTTTCCAAAAAAATATCAAACTAAATTACCTGGAGTACAGAAATCCATAAATGCTATTCCAAGATGAAAAAAGTTCGTCCGAGTCCAATTCAGGGAGTACGGATCCAACACAGGATTCATGTTTGAGCGAAAAATACTGAGTTACCAGCAGCAATAAACAAGTAAAAACCAGTACAGAATCGCAGCAGAAATTCGAGTTTAGCCTGCACATAATAGAAAATAAACTAAAATGACAGAAATGTCTAGGCAATTCAAAGTAAATCAAATCTGACTTTGATCGAAAATTGTACGTTGAATACGGATAAGAATCCTATTAGGGTTCTAGAGGTTGCCTATTATTAACGGGATTAAGGATGTATAATAGGTAAAAACAAGGATCAGAGGTAGGATTTCAGACGGAAAAAAAATCCTGGAGCTAAAATCTAGTTCTGGATGGATCTACTAGATGAGTTTTCCAAGGATTCTAAGTCTAGATGGATCAACTAGCTAGTCTCTAGATGGATCAACTTACAATATTAAAAGATAAAGAGGGTTAAATGCTAGAGGAGTTGAAACCTTCAGCGCTAAGGAGCAGCACCTAAATATTCCACAGCACTGCACCATAAATTTTCAGCAGAAATAATAGAAGAAATCCAATTGATTGATTTCAAGATGAAGGCTTTGGGCTTCTTTATATCGGAATGCCAACCGCTAGCAATCCATGAGTTATATGTGAATTATGTGAGTGGAATTGCTGGATTGTGTGACGATAGAAGTCACTGAAATTATTGAAGCAAAGCCGTTGATGAATCTACTTCAAAAACCTAGAGCAGTTCAAAGTTCTGGTCAACTCAAGTTCCAGAGTCAGCATTTTCCGTGCCAAGCACATCATTAGGTACATGTAAAGTGCTTAGATCATCTCCAAAGGACTCCAAGAGCCACTTTCTATTCTAAGGAGCCATATGGGCTTTCAACAAAATAGATAGCCATATTTTGAAATCAACTCCAACGGCATACTATTTTTTCCTATTTCTTGAACAGACCAAATGCCCCTTCGTTATCTCTCCCAATTACCGAATGACGAATGACGAATGACGAATGACAAATGACCAAATGCCCCTTTCTCATCTCAACAATGTGTAGGTATTTATAGAAGAAAAAAACCCTCTTTTTTTGCCATTTTTCAGATTTTTTTACTTATTTTTTTACTTTTTATGGTTTTTTTAAACCCAATGTCCAATGATCATTTTTTAATCGGTGAACAGTTGTCCGCTAGGCCCACTGGGTTGGCGAGTCTTGCCCGCTTGCCATATGTGGCGAGCAAAGTATCGTATTATTAAAATAGCAACTAGCAAGGGATCTGGGAGGCCATTGGAGCGGTTAAAATGATCCTCCACTCTTTGCTGAAGTGGTTTTAATGCATATTCTGGAAGTATCTTTTATTATGATTCAAATGTAAAAATATTCTCCGAGAAATTTTCAAAGTATTTTATTAAAAAATATTTCAAAATTTCAAAAATCCTTATGCATCATTTTCAAAGCCTCCTCCACTTTAGCTATTTTAATTAAACGATAGTAAATATGTCAATCCCTAGTTTATAGTTCTAAATACACTCCAGCTATGAAGCACCGACACTCTCAGGACCTCAACGTGTCCGACATGTGTCGGACAACGACACTCATCCGACACTCTCCGACACGTGTCGGACACACCAAAAAACGTGTCTTCTATGAAGAAAGGTTGTCCGACACGTGTCGGAGCGTGTTGGATATTACCGGATAGGCTTTTTTCTCATTTGAAGATGTTGGGGTTCTTGAGATTGCGAATCTTTCCATCAATGAGCTGGATATGGAGGGCGTGGTCTTCACGTCGATGGTGATGATGTGGTAACACTTGACGTTGGCCTTGATGGATGATGATTTTATGTGTGTTCTATTTGTTTTTTTGTGTTTTGAAAGTTTGAAACTATACACTTGAATCATTTATGATGTTTGTTGGAGACTTTTTTAGTTAACTATTAGCATTATATTTGATTATAAATCATAATATAAGACTTGTTTTATATATATATATATATATATATATATATATATATATATATATATATAGAGAGAGAGAGAGAGAGAGAGAATACGGGGTATGAGCTGATAGCCCATTTCCTCAAATGGGCTATCGCCGGTAGCCGTTCGATCGGAGAGATCAGACCATCCTAAATATTAAAAAAAATAAAAATAAAAACAACTGTTGTTATCTCTCTCTCGCTCTCGAGCAGGAGGATGCACCGCCCGCCCGACCTCCGGCCCGACTCCCCGTCCGGCATTCGGCTCCCCCTCCGGCGTCACCACCCCCTCCGGCGTCCCGGCTCCGGCTCCGGCTCCGACTCCGACTCCCCCTCCGGCAGCACCCTCCGGTGGTCGCAGTCCCCCCCGGCAGCACCCTCTTCAGCGTCACTCCCCTCCGGCGATCGCAGCACCCTCTTCGGCGTCACCCTCCGGCCGGATCGAGCCCTGATCGCAGCCCCGACCTTCCCCTCCGGCGCCGATCGTCGGAGGGGAAGGTCGGGGCTGCGATCGGGGGTGCAGGGCCGGGGGCCGGGCCGGAGGCGGGCGCAGCAGTCGGGGGCGCCGGAGGGGACCGGGGCCGGAGATCGGGGGCGCAGGGGACCGGGGGCGCCGGAGGGGACCGGGGCTCGATCCGGCCGGAGACGGGCGCAAGGGTCGGGGAGGCCGGGCCAGAGGCAGGCGCAGCAGCCGGGGGCACCGGAGGGGACCGGGGGCGCCGGAGGGGACCGGGGCCGGAGACGGGAGAGGTGGAGGGTGGTCGGGAGCTGGGCTGGAGGTCCGAAGGGGGAGAGGAACACAGTTACACAGCTGTATTACAGCTGTGCTGTAATGCAGCTGTAATACAGCTCGATCTGAACCCTTAATCTTCGCCAATCGAACGGTTGATAGGGACTGCTCAAAATACAAAAAAGGCTGGCAGCTCACCTCCCGTTTTCTCTCTCTCTCTCTCTCTCTCTCTATATATATATATATATATATATATATATATATATATATATATATATATATATATATATATATATATATATATATATATATATATAAATATAGGGCTGTTACGTTGAGCTGTGAGTTGCCGGGGGAGAAAATGAGCTGTGATTGATTTGACCCTCCTAGAAGTTTTGGAATTTGATAAAATTTTGTGAGGATGTTGTCTAGGGTAAGATGATCATCCTCACCAATATTCATCAAATTCCAAAACTTCTAGGGTCATCAAATGGTAGAAACAAAATTTGCAGATTTAACGGTGACTGTGGATGGCTGATTTTGCATCTACCATTTGATGACCCTAGAAGTTTTGAAATTTGATGAAAATTGGTGAGGAAGATCATATTACCCTAGACAACACCCTCACCAAATTTCATCAAATTCCAAAACTTCTAGGGGGGTCAAAATACCCGCAGCTCACTTTTTGAAATGGTAGCTCACAGCTCACTGTAACATTCCTCTCTCTCTCTCTCTTTATATATATATATATATATATATATATATATATATATATATATATATATATATATATATATATATATATATATATATAATTCAGCGTGTCCCCTAACGTGTCCGCGTCCTAGTTTTTTAAAAAATATCGTGTCGGCGTGTCTGTGTCTGTGTCGTGTCCGTGTCCCGTGTACGTGCTTCTTAGCACTCCAGTGGGTTCCCAATCATTAATTTCCAAAATAGAAAAATTGTGTTGCTACTAATAAGAACTAATCCGATGCATGATAAGACGTCGAAGTAGAAGCATTCAAGAAACATCAAACATAGGACTCATAGGATGACAAGTATATGATAGATTTCCGATAAAAAGCACTTAAGATAGGGAATCAGCTCTTCTCCTGAGCCTTTCGAGTTAGGCCTCGGATGCGTGGCGCTCTCGTTTCAATAGCGCAGATCAATCTCGGTACACTAGCAATGGAACCCAGTTAAAATATAAGGAGATTGATCCGCGCCGTTGAAGCGAGAGCGCCACACATCCAAGGCCTGACTCGAAAGACTCAAAGAAAGTAGAGACTCAAGAGGAGCCAATTCCTAATAATAAACAGAAGTGTGACGACAGTGCAAAGAAAGAATGCAATAAATATATTAAAAAAACCGGACCTCAGGTAGAAAAATGCTAGTCTAACATGTTAGTTTATACTAAGGACTAATTCAAGTTAGATCAAGCATTCTAAAATTGCAAAGAGACGCAGGTAGTCATACCAAACCTTTAATTAAAAAAAATCAAGTGGGAGCAGGATGTAATCATTGACTAATCCACCAGACTCCATTGTCGGTCATGTAAAGCATAAGCAAGTATGACTTGTCATACAAGGATTACTTAGCTCACACCAAGGACTAGCATAACCTCTAGGTAGATAGATTGAAGGGATACAAACTAAAACGTGTCATCCCCTAGGAGATAGGTTGACATTGAATAGGCCTTGGCTGACACTTGACCTAAAGTAGTTATATTCTCTCCAAAATAGTTCTTGTCACTATTTAGGAGGCTAAATATATAACGGAGTCAACTGGGAGTTGAAAGGTATAGAGATGCCAATTGCCACCTAATCTAGGTAATTGACAAATTCTTTCGTAAGGAAAAGGTCACTTGAGCTAATTAAGGATATGTTGCTTTTATTAGTGTTCGTACTAAAATGCATAGCATTCATAGAGTAAAATTAATTGCCATGTTTATTAAAAAAATGCATTTTTTCCTTTACAAATCCTTTATTCCTAAAAAGAAAAGTCATAGCTACTTACAAAAAGTGGAAATACCAACTATAGGGGACCTACCAGTTAAAGGATATCTAGACCTTCCTATCCATCAAATTTCCAGCTATGCCCACTTCAAGGATTAATCCAGACAAGTTGTTGCCTAGAACCATTGGTAAATGGAGAACAAAGTGGTGAAGGACTAGTTACGACTCATACAGCAAACATGGCCTTAACCATGTTAGGTTTTCCAAGTGCAGCAGATCTGGTGGAACAAGCGAGGAAATTTGCTTCGTCCCTTGCTATAAGGAAAATCATCGTTAGAGACATGATAAAGATCAAGATGGCTGATGGTTCTTCAGTCAGGGAGGATATCTATCATATGATACATATGACCGAGGGCATGGAAGCGTTGAACAACAATGCCAAGAGAGATATCAGCTTGTCATCCCTACCATTTTCTTTGTGACATCAAGGCTAGCTATTACTCTAGCAACACCAAACCTAAGCTCTCTGAGTTAGTAACCTTCCGTAGACAAAGACAGGTCAGACAAGAGACTCAAGAAAGCATGGACACTGACAAGGATAAGGACAAGGAACACACCAAATCCTAGGAAAATAGGGCATGGACACAACATGGACAGACCTATAGATCTACAGAGAGAATAAACACGCATGAAAAATAATAAGTCTTCATAAATAGCGAATTCATAACAAAACAATACTATTCCATATTTAACATTCGTCATGTCTATCATTTAAAATCGATTTTCATAATTAAAAAAAATTAAAACTCATCTTTTCAAATTATAAACTCAAAATGAGTTTTGTTTATATAAGGAATATAAAATTTTACTACCTTACAATAAAAGAGTCGTTTTCAAAAATATTTTACTTGCAACCCCGTGTGTCCAACATGGGTCCACATGTATCCTTAAATATTTAAAGTGTCCGCAAAGTGTCCAAGGCGTATCTGTTAAAAACACTATGGTTAAAAAAATTGGACACGTACAAGAAGTATCCGACACGTGTCGGAGTCCGAAGCGTGTCGGACACGAACATGGCCACCTCTAAGGAAGTGCCCATACTTACTAAAAGTCTGAAGATTAGAAAGAAGTAGAAGCCTTGTTACGAAGTTTTTTTCTTTATTTTCAATTCTTCTTGTAATAAAGCCTATTGGCTCCTTTATTTCAATAAAAAAAAATTTACGTGTAATCTCTTGAATCATTAATAAAAGTGTTCATCTTTTGCTTTATTATGTGAATTGAACTTTTTTTAAGTGCTTTGGATATCTTGCATATTAGAATGGTTTGGGAATCTCTTCAGTTAACCATAGGAATATTCTATAGGATCAAATAGTTAGGTATGTAAGATTGTTATGATTTATACCCCAAAAGCCAATTCAAACTACTAGATTTACAAAATATATATAAAGGGCAATAAATAATCACTTGACTAGAATAAGCCAGCAAGTGATGGGCCCACAGGGGACATTGTAGGTGATATAGTGTATAAATTGCGTGTTATCATACACAAGGATTTATGTCAACAGATTCCCCATTACACCTGTTGTTAGTTGTTCAAGTTATTGATGAGTTTGGGCATCTCATCTGGAGGACTCCTGCTTGACCACTATAAGACATGATCCCTGGTCATCGGAATAGAGACTCAACGGTCAAGTATGTTAAGTGTGTAATAAACTACTGCACAGATCCATGATGACAACACGAGACTAAAGTTGTATATCTTAAAGTCTACGTCATAAGCTTATCATTGCTACCGAGGCAATGGTCCTTCCTGAGGAAGTGGTGATCTCATATCCCTTCTATATTCACTTAGATCTGTCAAAGGAGTCCTTGAGTCCAAGGATCTGATTTCTTGATGGGTTGGGTGTCCAATCCAAGGATAGCTTTAGAGCGTTGGGATTGAGTCCACATACTTGCTAGATATGGAATCCATACTCTGTGTAAGAGTTGTGATACATGCCTAATAAGTGCTCTATAATCGTAAAATGTATGACCATGTGAAATGGAAACTTTGTTTCAAGAGAATAAAGACAGAAGGAATGATAACGTAATTGGACAAGTAATTGGTCACCGGGTAGGCAGCATGAACCCAATAATCATATTAAAAGTATCACTAATGGAGGGACTCACTTGCGAGAAAGATAGCTGAAGAGGGCAATGATGTAATATACACTCACCTGGAGTGCAACTGTGCTCATGTAGGAGTATCGTGCAGGCCTTCACTCTATGATGACAGAGATGTCAAATATGAGTGGTCGGCTAAGCCAAATCAGTGTAACCCTCAAAATCTTACTTTGGACACCACAAGAATGATTGTGCCAAGTTGGGCACATATTCCAAGTTTAAACAGCATAAAGGATTCCATAAGGAATCATTTCTCTGTCTAGTAGTCCATAGATGACCCAAGACATAAAAGGGATTTCCTGAGTGAATGGATCAATGGACCTAGGGCCTAGGGGTCAAAGAGATTTTGGGCATGGATAGACCCAACGCATAATTTATGGGTTAGGATGCACATGGGTCATAGGGCTTCTATCTGCTCGTATCCTGGGGCCACATGGTTGGTACCTAGTAGCCACTGGGTAGTTGTAAACCTAAGGTACAACAAGTGGCCAGAAAGTATATATTTGAAAAAGAAAAGAAATATATAATATTTATCTTTTTTTCCTCTTATCATTAGTGTTCCTTTCTTTTGTTTGTGAAATGTAACGTTGAAGGGTATGAATTTACCACAAATAATAGATATATGAGTATGAATTGACCATACATAACTGATCAACAACGAGGTAATCAAAAGGTAACACAAGATCATACTTATTTAGCTTCTGGTCGTAGCTATTGGTCCTATGGTCGTCCTATGGTCTAGCGCCTCTATCTGGTTGTATCCTATGACCAAATGGTCGTACCTTGCCAAAGGGTCATACGTTGTAAACCTAGGGTACGACTAAGTCACCACAAGATAGAACAAAATGAACAAAGGGTATATATTAATCAGAAGGTACGTCCACATATAACGAAGATATGACAAATAATCAAAAGATACCACCAAATAAGCCATAGCTAGGATACGAGAGGAAATATCAGGGGACACAATGGCACTTCATTCTTATTACAGAACAAATGTATAAAATCAGAAAGGCCCATCCCATGTGAGCTAAGCCCGTGTTACAATTCAAAGAAGGACGGCTAAACCCGTGTTAAAATTCAAAGAAGCTCTTAAAAACCTCGTCCATAGAGTTTTGGTTGCAGGACGAGTTGCAATCATTGTACGAAAACTCAGTCCGACTCGACTCGACTCGGCCGCAAATCGAGCCGACTCAGCCAGCGACTTGGGGTTTACAGAGACTTGGACGTGACTCAAGAAAACTCGGACCGACTCGGACTTAACTCGGTGAAACTTGGCCTAACTCGGGAGAGATTTGAAGATATATATATATATATATATATATATATATATATAGAGAGAGAGAGAGAGAGAGAGGAATGATAAAATGCGGCGGGCGGTGTGTGCGGTGTCACACCGCAGCCGTCTGATGCACCCGCTGCGTGTGTGCGATGCACGCAACGGTGCATCAGATAGCTGCGGTGCGACACCACACGCACCGCACGTCGCATCCTAACACGCCCCCAGTGGCGGCTCCAGAAATTTATATCAGTGGGGTCAAAAATACCATAAAAAATATTTTTTATGTGACGGTGAGAAATAGGGTTCGGTGAATCGATGGAGTGGGGTCAAACCAACAGTTCAAACTAAATAACTTATGACAAAAATAAAAATTTAATAGATTTTTTAATAGATTTGAATCGGTGAGTGGGGTCAATTGACCCAACTCATCCATATGTAGAGCCGCCCATGCACGCCCCTATATATATATATATGGAAAAAGGGAACCAAGACCCGGCTGTAGCAAAGAATCCTACACCCGAATGGTGTTTGACCCCTCTATATGTTTTAGAATTTGCTAATTTTTGGAGTATGCACTATTTATGACAGGGTGATAATACTCAAAAAAAATTAGCAAATTCTAAAACCTCTAGAGGCATCAATTATGATATTCAAATGAACAGTTAAAATAGACGGCCGAAAAAGTTTGCACTTTTTGATGAACCTAAAGGTTTTAGAATGTGCTGATTTTTTGTAAGGATTATCACTTTGTCATAGATAGAACATCCTCCAAAAATTAGCAAATTCTAAAATCTATAGAGGGGTCAAACACCATTCGAGTGTAGCATTCTTTGCTGCACTCGAGTCTAGGCTCCCGGCCATATATATATATATATATATATATATATATATATATATATATATGGGGAGGGATACTCTTACTCATGGCCTCTTACTCATATAGTTAGCTATGATCCGGGCCGTCCATTAGATCCCGACGTACGGTTCGGATTAGATGGGGAGTTAAAACAATGGTGTCCGCATTAAATGCGGGCTTTTAATACTGGCATTTAATGTGGACACCATTGTTTTAACTCCCCATCTAATCCGAACCGTACGTCGGGATCTAATGGACGGCCCGGATCATAGGTAACTACATGAGTAAGAGGTCATGAGTAATAGTATCCCTCCCCTATATATATATATATATATATATATATATATATATATATATATATATATATATATATATATATATATATATACAAGGTTGTCATATCGTGTATCGTATCGTGTATCGTTTTTCCTATTTTGTGTATCGTGTATCGTAACGTATCGTGTATCGTAAGATACGGTTAAATTTATATTTTATACATATATATATATATATATAAAATAAATATAGAAAGTACATACTAGAATATTAAATATGAAAAGTCAAGTAGAAGAGTAAGACATTCCCTATAATTTCACATCAAACATAACATTGGCCTATACAAAAAATGTGATGTATATATTTATATAAAAAAGAAATCATATATAAGTATTATCTATGATCTATCAATATATTGTTCTCAAAATATTCGAATGGTCAATGAAGACAAAACAAAAACTCAAAAAGTAGGAAGATCTTATTTTTCAATCTCCACCGCATCTACATCATCAATTTGATCATCAACAATAGATAATTTATCACCACTTGTTTCTTTATCTTTCTCTAATGTCTCTTGGACCTCTTATTTATTTTCATTCTCATCCTCATTGTCTTATTCAAAGTCATCCACTTCTTTCCTTTAGCCTTACTTTATGAACATAGATCCATTAGCCCTCTACTAAGAAGTACCACATATATATATATATATATATATATATATATATAGGTAGAAATGGAATCCTATAACTATTGAAATTAGCAAAGTTGTAGATATTTGGTGTTCCAAGCTCTAGAAAAATTTTAAAAACAAATGGCATTGGAATCCGACAACTCTAGAGAAAGATTTGTAAAACACCTATAAATTTCTAAAAAAAAATTAGTATCACTTCACTCTAAGTTAGAAAATATTCCTAAGTATTTTTTTAACGCTAAGAGACCTATATAGTCCTTTGGGAAATTAAGAGAAAAAAATTCATTTTAAAAGTTTCAAAAAAAAAAATAACAAACAAAAAAACATGTTTTCACCGTATCGGACCGTATCGTGTATCGTATCGTATCGTAGCGTATCGTATAGTGTATCGTACGATACAGGAGAAAAACGATACGTAAACCCGATACGTATCGTTTTTCTCCTGTATCGTATCGTATCGTACGATACGTATCGTGTATCGTACGATACTAACAACACTGTATATATATATAGAAAGTGAGAGAGAGAGAGGAGTGTTAGGTTGCGCTTTGCGCTGCGGCTTAGAAAATGCACTGCGAACTGTGCCTGTCCGATCGGAATGAATCCAACGACGCTGAGAAATCATGCTCGATCAAACCCACTGCGGCATTAATTGGTTCATTCGATTTTCATCCGTTGGATCGATGGGAATCGAACGGACCAAAAACATTTCGCTAATCGATCCAACGGATGGAAATCAATCGAATACAAAATTGGTCCGGGTGATTTCCATCTGTTGGATCGATGGGAATCAAACGGACCAAATTGTTTTTTGCTGTTACTGTAACCACTACAGTAACAACGAAATTTTTTTGGTCCGTTCGATTTCCATCGAACACAACAATCGTCCCATCCGTTGGATCGATTGGAATCGATCGATCCAAAAAAAATTTCGTTGTTACTGTAGCCGCTACAGTAACAACAAATTTTTTTTGATCCGTTCGATTTCCATCGATCCGACAAATGGAAATCGAACGAACCAATGAATGCCACGGCGGTTTTGATCGAGCAGGATTTCTCAGTGCCGTTGGATCCATTTCGATCGGACGGACACAGTTCGCAACGCACAGCGCAACTTAACACTCAAATATATATATATATATATATATATATATATATATAGGGAAATGGATTCCTAGTACATTGTACCAGGGTATTGCCTGAGACAGTGCTCCCTATGCTGCCAAGTGGAATAGGGGACCAGCTGTACTCCATACGGGTGCGAAACCTGCGAAAATTCTTTATTTGCGAAACCCAGCCGTAGCCGTCCGATCAACCGATCGAACGATCGGTGTTCACCCCGCCCACCGACCGCAACTGTTACTGTGCCGGGCACAGTAACAGCGATTTCGGTGGGTGGGGTGAACGCTGGTCGTCCGATCGGCGTGAATCGAACGGCCAAATATCTCTCCAGCCGGTTAAAATTTTTAACCGTTCGATCGAACGATCGAACGGGTGAGATCCCGTGGGAAACCATCAAATAGGACAAAAGGTAGTGGGTGGGGTGAACCCTGGCCGTCCGATCGGCGTGAATCGAGCGGTCAAATTTCTCTCCGGCCGGTAAAAATTTTTAACCGTTCGATCTCGATCGAACGGGTGAGATCCCGTGGGAAACAATCAAATAGGACAAAAGGTAATGATTACAATCATTACCTTTTGTCCTATTTGATGGTGTCCCACGGGTTCTCACCTGTTCGATCATTCGATCGAACGGTTAACAATTTTAACCGGCGGGAGAGATATTTGGCCGTTCGATTCACGCCGATCGGACGGCCAGGGTTCACCCCACCCACCGAAATCGCTGATACTGTGCCCGGCACAGTAACAGCTGTGGTCGGTGGGCGGGGTGAACACCGATCGTTCGATCGGTTGATCGGACGGCTACGGCTGGGTTTCGCAAATAAAGAATTTTCGCAGGTTTCGCACCCGTATGGAGTACAGCTGGTCCCCTATTCCACTTGGCAGCATACGGAGCACTGTCTCAGGCAATACCCTGGTACAATGTACCAGGAACCCATTTCCCATATATATATATATATATATATATAGAGAGAGAGAGAGAGAGAAAGCAGTGATACATTGCGGCCGGTAACGTGCGGCACCCCATTCCGGGGCATTTTTGGTTTTTTTTTTTTTTTGGGATTGATCACCCACCTTTGGATAGCACACACAAAAAAGTTCAGCTCGATCCAAGACCTGTAGGCCGTCCAAATGTGCTGATCAAAATGACGACAAAAATGAACAACCAATAAAAGTCGATCACATTTGGACGACGTACAAATCTTGGATCGAGCTGCAATTTTTTGTATGTACTATCCAAGGGTGGGTGATCTCTCTCTCTCTCTCTCTCTGTATATATATATATATATATATATATATATATATATATATATATATATATATATATATATATATATATATATATATATATATATATATATATATATATATATATATATATATATATATATATATATATATACCGAGTTGAGTCTTTGAGTTACTCAACTCGATAGACTTTCGAGTCGAGTTTGAGTTTCGGGTTGTTGAACAATAACTGCAATCTTCACCAAATACTTAAAAGATGCGACGGAATAAAAAACCGAACAAGATGACAAGAGAAGCTCCAATCTTGACCATCTTCACCTATAGTCCCCTCTAATCACATGCCATTACTGCATGAGCTCTTGTGGCCGCCTAATCATACCTGAAGCTGTTGGCAGAGTCGGTGTTTCCTCTTGATATGTGTTGACAATATTCAATCAATGGTGGGATAGGCAACTCTCTGTGGCAGAAGTAAATGAATCCCTCGGCATCATCTGCATCGTTGAGAGAAATCGCCCCATATCGTGTACAAATCGCAGCATGCACCCGAGGCTGCACGATGATACAAAGGCCATGAGCTTAGGTAGCGGTCTCGGACAAAGGAAGGGAGGTGTCAAGAGGTATAAGAGCTCCCGCCCTTGCAAAGACCAAATGAGGTTAGGTTCTTAGCTCAACAACCTAGCATACCAATTCCAATCCTTTCGCTGAGGATCCCTACCACTACATTCATGATGTCGTCGACGAATATAAAAGGAATCCTTGCCCACATGGAGATAAGAGAAAGTGGGGGACGCAAAAACCACCAAGCTATCAACTATATTTAAATGCCGGATTTTTTTTTTTTTGAGGGGGGAGCTCGGAACCCATCGCAAAAAATAGTATGTGTGCACCACTGTCTCCGGCTTCCGTCTTGGCATAATGAGTTTTGAAAAAATTCATGCAAAAGATGTGGCAAGCTTAGCGTGTACTGTGAAAGCCTCAAATCCCACAAACACTTGTCGAAGTGAACATTCAATTTTGTATATATATTTTTTATTAAGCTACATAATTATTTGTATGTGTATACGACTAAATAAAAAAAAGATAAATGTGAAATGTACAACTACAAATAAACTAGAGACGACAAAGTTATCTACATGGCCTCTGATCGTACCTATTAGGCCTCTGGTTGTATCTATTGACCATGTGGTCCACAGGGTCGTATCTTATACACAAAAGTTACGGCTAAGTATCAAAAAAGTACGAGCAAGTGGCACAAGATACAACAAAATGGACAAAAGTCACGACATGTTAACTACAACCAAAACATTAAAATGGGTGGCCACGATAAAAAGAGGTTCGGCCATTCATTAAAGAAATCCAACTAAGATATTGAATCAACAGATAAAAAAGAAAAAGAAAAAGAAAATATAAGAAGGTACACAATGGCTCTCCTTTATTATTATAATACAAAATAAAGTATAAATTCGGATAAGGTTTGTGTTACAATTCAAAGAAGTTGAATGGTAACAACCATCGGTGAGTGCGATTTTAGATGTCAATGAAGCCCTTAGCACCCTTTGATGATAACACCCATCGGTGAGTGTGATAATTGTTTAAGCTTGCGTGAGCCAAAACATGAGCTTCAAGTTGATGGGTAGGAAAGACCATCCCGGTAAAACGACCCATATCCCTGTCGCTGCTAGTACTAGCCAGAAAGATATAAGAGCTCTGCCGCTTACAAAGACCATACGAGCTTAGCATGGGCGGAGCCACATGAGGCAAGGGGGGGCAACTACCCCCCCTGAAATTTGAAAAATCCCTTTAATTTCTTGATGGGTGGAACACAAAACATGGGCAACTGCCCCCTCTTGCAACATCATAACCCTTCAGAGAAGTGCAACGAGTGGTTCACTCGGCCGAGTAAAACGCGTGTCATCATCTCCTCTATCAAGGGTTTGAGTCGCGACATTTGCTCACGTGGGTGACTCTTTTTGATATGGGATCTTTATATTACTGCAATAGTGTTTGGTTTGCACCATTTGGCATAAAAGGCTACAATCCGATGGAGTGCGCTTGGTACGACAGCTATGAAGAGTGCCTACTATGTTGTAATTGCTTTAATGCCATGTGGGTCCCAACTGGGGAAAATAGAGCAAGCTTGTCAAATCTCATGGATTCAATTATTTTTTCATATTACTAAACTGTTCCGTTTGAAGTTTTCTAATTAGACAAATTAAAAATCCATAAATTATAATAAGATGTTATGTCTTTACACAAAATACTTTTTAGTTATCCTATTTTCCACCCATATCAAACCATCATCATGTGCCACCTGATCACAACCATTCGTCAAACCCAGAGGTGAATGACACTTATCCCCACTGCCAGGTAAATGGACGATTGTGATCAGGTGCCACCGGGATGGCCCGATCCGTCTGGAGAGCTGGATGGTTGAATAGCATTACTCGACTTTTAAATATGAACTTCTTGCATATAAATTTCAAATTCCTTTCATTTTGTGCATGTAAATTTCTCTAGATCTCATGTTTTTTCCCGTGCTTTAAATGTCTCCAAAGTAGATAATCCTTTATTTGCATAGGAAGGCAAAATGGTCGTTATGGATCTGAAGTGTTTCAATGTCTTAATCATCTTCCTACTATACAAGTTTCGAATCCCTTGTTCACTTAGCTTTGTTATTAATGAGCCAAAAAAGATATTCTAAAACTCTAGTATTGCAAATGTGTGTTGCCCCCCTACGATAAAATCCTGGCTCCGCCCCTGGAGCTTTGGTTGATGCGCTAAATACCTAGCGTACCAACTTCAACCCTCTTGTTGAGGATCGCTACCACCGCAGTCATGGGGTCACCAAGAGAATATTCAGATTTTCATTACACTAAGCTTATCCATTTATTGACTATCTACAGGTTTATTCACCAAACATGCAATAGTTCGATTTTCTAACAATTAATATCTTCCAGATGTGTTGGCTGATGAACGTTCATATAAAACAATATTAACTAAATTTTTCGCTATTAAAGTAACTGACAATATAGCAAGGACATTGTTGTACGAGTTTCCAGAAAGTATAGATGGGTTGCAAATCAAAGGTGGGAAGAAGAAAAGAGGTAATGACATGCTAACTATTGGAAGAATATTCGGTTCCTCCCTTAGAAGGTGACTGATATTTGTGAGTGGTCCTATATCATTTGAAGATTTATCAACCTTCAATGGAATATATCACACAACATTTAAACAAGTTGATGAACAACGTAGACTACTTGAAAGTGATAATATAAATATTAATATACTAGAATGTCTTCCTAAAGCTGTTATTTTGAATATGTCAAGTGCTCTAAGAAAGTTAATTGTAACTATTCTGATTTATTGCAATCCAGCAAGTTTTTCACAATTGTGTGATGAAATCCATATTTTCAGATTATTCATCTAGTTCTACGAGCTCTGAAAGAATTCGAACTCACTAGCTTCTCAAAGATCCTAAATACTTATTGCTCCAATATAATTGTACTTGCCAAAAGTGGAAGGTGACTTCGATAGTAACAACGGTACATATATCTATGGAAGAGTTGTTTGTAGTACATATACCTACGGAAGATTTGACTTTTGTTAACGAACTAAATGATGAACAAAGATCGGTATTCATTTTCATGACATCGGATGTTTGTAGAAAACAATGTGTCGTTTATCTAATTGGTGGACCGGGCATAACTGGAAAGATTGATTATATTAGCTTTTCACATGAAGTTTGGACAAATTGCAGTTGCCATTGCTTCATAGCATATAGTTACAATCATCGTCATACAACACGTTCACATTTGAAATTTCAACATACAAATTTACATAAATTCTTCATCCATGTACAATATTAATAAGCAATCTGAACTTATAGATCTTTTACGGCAAATGAGTATTATCATATGGGATGAGGCACTGACGACTCATCATCATGCATTTGAAGCATTGGAAAGAAGTCAAAGAACATTGCAAGGTATATCAGGGAATGCACTTCTATTAGGAGGAAATGCTTTTGTATTAGGTGGAGATTTTTGCCTGGTTTTAATAGTTGTTCCTCATGGTAGACATGTCGAAGCTATTGATGCATGTATTGTCAAATCATCAATTTGGCTAGATGCATGTCAATGTTATTGCTTAAAAGAACATATGTGAGCACAATCTAATCCATTCTTTGCAAAAAAAAATTATTAAAAGTTGGGAACAGAGATGGGACTTACATGCATGAAGAGATAATAAGATTACCCAAACATATAGTAATTCCTTGAAAAAATGAAGATTCAATAAATAGACTAATAACTGAGATTTTCCAACCAAAGGTCAAAAGATGCTAATTTCAAGGTCAATAGAGCCCTATTAGCTCCCATGTCGATGTGCTTAATAAAGATGTCATTCAAATGTTCCCTAGTGATAAGATAATCCAATATTCATTCGATCAAGTTGAAAATGATACAAGAAATTTATACTACTGAGATTTTTTAACTTGATCGCAGCGGGTGGACTGCCTCCACATAAACTAACTACAAAAAGGGGGCACTGCTTATTCTATTGAGAAACCTTGATCCTTCTTCCGATTTATGCAATGGAACTCGATTAATATGTTGAGGGTTTCACACAAGTCTATGCGATGCAGAAATTGCAACTAGGCTATGTCGTGGAACAAGAATTTCTCTCGAATTACACTAAAACCATCAGAAAGCATCCGAATTCATTTCACCCTAACAAGAAACAACTTCTAGTACCGTTGAGTTTTGCTCTAACTATCAACAAATCACATGGACTAAGTCATGTTTGAATTTATCTCATGCAACATGTTCCAGTCATAGCCAATTATATGATGTATTATCAAGAGAAGTGTATATGCAAGCAACAAAAATCTTGGTAATAAATGGTGTTATACATGGGAGCAATGGTATTTTTACCAAAAATGGTGTACAAAAAGATTTTTTTATTACGCAATTGGTAATATCAATTGCATAACTTATTTATACATTGGTCATATGCATGTGTGTACTTATGAGATTTCTCTCTCCATTCTTAATACTTATCCTCTCTCTCTCTCTCTCTCTCTCTCTCTCTCTCTCTCTCTCTCTCTCTCTCTCTCCCCCTTTTGTGTACTTATCCCCTCTTCAGACATGCATCGAACGAGCCTTCCAATAGTTCGTGTGTGTGTGTGTGTGTGTGTGGTAACTATATAGATATCAGCACCAATAGTTAGCCAACTCTTCTTCAATTCTCTTAGTTGTGCATTGGCTTTAGCTGATCCGACTTCTCGAATCAATCTCGACAAAAGATTGTATCTTCTTAAATTTGATCAAATTCGACTGGACATCCAGAGGTGGCGTGGCTGACAGCAGCAATCCTAGACATTTAGTACCATGATAAGAAATGTTTGAAATATGAACCCAAATCTTATTAGGGCATGAATCCAAACATAACACCAGAATGAGGTTATGCATCTCTATGTGGCATCTAAGCCGGTACGTAAAATAGTATATGTACAGAGAGTGCAAGTACATGAATACCACTATATACATATGTGCACAAGACACCAACACACTACATATCTCCAACACATTGGTCATGGATCTCATTGACATCTAGCACATATTGCTAATTATATACCTATTTCTTTGTTCCATGATTTAATGCTATGCACTATGCAGTAGTGTGTAGTGTATATTCACATGGAACTGAACATCTGACATTAGCTCTTCAATTTTATGGAGAAGTTTGACAAATAGAAAATCAAAGCATTAAGATAACGACATGAGTATGGACAACAACATCAAGAGATTGCAAACATGTAGAGACAATGAAGAAAACATCTGAAGATGATAAGCAAAAATAAATAAATAATAAATTTTTAACCGACTTAGTATATGAATAAAACAGTCGGTAATTAGCAAGAAAGTAAGAAAAGAGTGACCAAAGTATTTGGAAAATCCAGCAACTTAGGGCCTATTTGGATACGCTCCGGATCCTGGATTCTGGGGGCCCAGAATCCCTAAAAAAAACGGAGAGCTTGTTTGGATACAATCTAATCGCAAAAAACATTTCTTTGGAGAGTGCTTCTGGGAGCCATCTTTCCGGAACCCAAAATCGAGGCTTTGGACTCCGGAGCCCTTTTTTGGGATTCTAGGCTCCAAGAATCCCTGAATCATAATCCTATCCAAACAGGGCCTTAGCATACTAATGGAATCCTCTATGATTCTAACACTTCAATTACATAGTAAAAACTTCATGAATCAAAGCAAAATAGAAGCATTATTTCAAATCCTTCAAGCAGGAGCAAAATTCAAAGGGAACAAAAATATATAGAAGAAGAAGATGCATTGCACAACCTGTTGCACAGCCATGATTTGCAAAATGCACGAGAGCCGCCAAAACGAAGGTGGAGATATAAAGCAGAACACTACACTTAATTTAGTGGCCTTTTCAAGGATCTAGAGAGGCCTTGGCCCTCTTCTTCGCCATGAATCCTTTGACGACGGAGTCCACCATCTGGCGCTGGGAGTCGAGGATCATCTCAGTGCGCTTCAACTCCATCTCCATCCTCACCTTCTCCATCTTCCTCGCCATCTCCATCTTCGTCTGTTCGATTCTCATGAACCCATCCCCCAGCATCCTTAGAGCCGTCACCATCTCCCCCACCACGTACCCCTCCTTGTCCCTCCTCTTCTTCTCGCCCCGGCTCCTAATCTCCTCCAGCGCCGGCTTCACACCGCCGAACCCCCAAAACGACCGCTGGTTGTGGTTAGGGTTCGGACTGGGGCTGGGGCTGGGGCTGCGAGCAGCCCTCTCCTCCGCCCTAGATCCGACCACCTTCGACCGAACGGCCTTGGGGATTCTAAACCTCAACCCTCCGATCCCGCCGCCGTTCTCCATGGGACGGGGCGCGCGACGAGCGGTGCCCCCGCCGCCGCGTCCATTGGCATCGTCTTCATTGGATTCATCATCATCATCCGGAGAGGCGGCGGCGGGGGAAAGGGACGGGGAGGGTCGGGAAGCGGTGCTGCCGCCGCGCTCCATGGCGTCCATCTTGCGGAAGTAGGCCCAGGAGGAGGTGGGTGGGGTTGAGGGGTCTTGGGAGAGGGAGCGCTGCCTCTCGGCTCGGTAGCGCTTGCGGAGCTTCTCGACCTTGTGGCGGCACTGGACGGAGGTCTTCGGAGTCGCGACGGGGAGGCGGTGGCAGCGGCTGGAGACCGCGTCGGCGACCTCCTGCCAGTGGCCTGCCCGGAGGTTGCCGCGGTGGAGCGAGTACCACTTCTCCCTGTAGGAATCGATTAGCGCTAGGGTCTCCTCGTGGGCCCAGCAGGGCGGGGGAGGCCGCCGGGAGGAGGTGGATGACGGAAGGGGAGGAGGTGGAGCGGGGAGGGGGAGAGGCAAGGGGGATCCGGCGGGGGAATCGGCGGCGGAGGCGGCGGTTGTGATGCCGTCGGTGGGGTTCTGGGAGGAGGAGGAGGAGGAGGCCATTTGGGTTTTCGATGCGGTGGTGGTAGCGGCGGTGGTTGGGAGGATATTCTTTTGGCTGTCCTGTGTGGTGTTGGTGGATGGATCGGGACACCGCCCGAGTGCGGTCCGGTTACGCTGCGGCGCACGCTAGCGGGGCTGCGAGACCCCGCGCGGTGGGCCGCCCGCAGGTGACCAGTGTGCATCTCTAGGTGTGCCGATAGGCTATTAGGGGGAGGTGGGAAAGTTGGGGGAGGTTTCAATCTGAACTCAACCAACCCAGCTTGGCACCCCCTTGACGGCCAACTCAGCCAATTTATTCAGGTCTTTGACGGCTTGGCACCCCTCCAATAACCCCAAAGTACCCTCACCGACCATACTGCGTGTCACAGCCACTGCCTTCCTCGTCCTCATCGTCGCTATCCTATTTCCTCCTTCGCCTCCTCCTCCTCTTCTTTCTCTTCTTCTTGTTCCTCCGCATTGAAACATTCACATCCCATCAATATCGATGCCCAATTTGAGATACAATGTCAATTAGTACTCTTAGACATTGATGGTTCCCTTCTCTGACTTACTCGACAGCCTCCAACCAACACTGTGTATAGAAGTCGGCCGGCACCTTCTGATATCGACATTTCAATGTCAGTCTGAGGTTACCGAGGACGTCGGAGAATTGCCAATCGACATTGTATTTCAATGTCGGTCTGTGGGCACCAACTTCAACATAATTGGATCAAGGTTTCAACGGGGGAGAAGAATAAGAAAAGGCTTGTGGGCACAGACCTAAACGGGATGGGATCGAAGTTTTGAGGGGGAAGAAGATGGATGAATCGTCTAAGAGGTCGACTACGACTATGAAGACAACAATATCAAATTAAATTTGGAAGTAAAGAAATTTGATGGTACAATTAACTTCGGCATTGGTAATACAAAGCTATAGATGTCTTGATCAAACAAGAGTTTGATGTTGCGTTGAAGAGACGAAACCAGAAGACATGGCGGAGAAGGATCAGATAAAGATTAATGACTAGACATACGGCATAATTCGGCTTTGTCTTGCAAAAGACCATAAGTACTTTGTGATGAAGAAAACAAAGGCTCTAGGGCTATAGAAGAAACTGGAGGATAAGTTTATGATGAAGAGCATTGAAAATCGGTATTATTTGAAGAAAAATCTTTTTAGTTTCCAGCACTGGAATGGCAGTTCAATGGCAGAGCACTTGAATGATTTCAACATGATGCTTATGGATCTACATAATTTGGATGTTTTGATTACAGATAAAGACAAATAATTGATTTTACTTAATTCATTGTTCGGTACTTATAATCATCTGACTATTACTTTGCTTTATGGGAAGAAGTCAATTACCTTTGACTTGGAATGGCAATGGGGCGGGTTTGGAAAAAAAAATTATGATTTTTTAATAGGGCCCGCCCCGAACCCGCCCTATTTACAATAGAAATTTAAAACCTGAACCCGACCTATGGCCAGTGTTAGGATTGATGTGTTCTAAGCTTGTAAAACTTTAAGTTTTGGTCTACTAAAGATTGATAGTTATTATTATATGAGATGCATATTGGTACATAACATAGTTATGTGTTCTTTTAAGAACATAGAGCCATGGTTATATGGTAGTCCACTGAGTTGAAGACTGAGTGGATTGGTCCCATATAATCTAAATCAGTTCGCAGCTATGATCAGGTTGGTCGCCTCATCATGATAAGCTGTTTGCGATGACAATTCATGGGAAGTCTTCACCATGGTCATCACCAGGCACAGTGTCTGTGGCTGAACAGAACTAACACGGTGTACAGATCAGTGAGCAGACACTGGTACACTAAGCCGTGTTTCTACTTAGGATAAAACGGTCCTAAACCCTGAGGAACCACGTCTGATGGACTAACCAGTTGCGTGGTGCTTTGGCGCACCAATATGTGAGGATCCGTATGGTGTGATCCAAAACCACAGTGTACTAGGTTACCCGGCTGGCGTTGCATTAGCGTGTCACTCCTGCAGGTCATCCACACCCCTGAAGGGAGGTGCGTTCCTTGGTGTGACTTACACTGTACCAAACCCAGGCCTGGTGGTCACCAGTTTGACTGTTGACCGGGTTCGATTACTCGACGGGGTAATCAGTGGTACGATGTATAGGTCAACCTGGAAGGAACCAAGTCATATGATCATTCGAGTCTGACGGTAGTCTCCACCGCTCGAAGTGAATCATGGCATCAAGTGGAGGGACAGCGGGTTTACCACTACTAAGCGGAGAGCAGGGGTATGATGGAGAACATAGTAAGTCTGGGTGAATTGGAGTGCAGCCTGTGACGCACTCTGGGTGGCTACGCAGGTTAACTCGAGCTCAGACGATCGATGGTACACTCGGGTAGTGTGTCGATCGAGCTTGAGTTGAAAGCCATGAACCCTGGTCCCTGATGGTTCCACCTTATCAACATTATGTACGGTTCTTGAACCATCTCCTCGGAACACCATTAGCATTAAGAGGAAGAAAGAAGTATACGCTCCGTGTGTGCTTGGCACTAGAGCACGGTAGATGCGTAACTACATACGAGTACTAAGGGTTATGCCCGAGATAGTACAGAGTCGCATGTAGTAATCCCTAGCCATAAGTGAACTTCGCTGCACAGGTGCGATGCACCGGGATGTGCTGCGAGTTGACTAGTTGACTTTGCTAGAGGTACCTTCGGTGACCTCAGTTAATAGTAGGTAACTAATAGAAATCACTTAAGTAATGGCCGTTAGGTATCGCACGCTAGAAATGGTCAAAATGAGGCGTCAGGGCGTTTTGGTAAAAACCTCACTCTGCCGGACCTCACTGTTGGCCGACCCTAGCAGTGGGAGACCTTGCTAGGGCCGACCCTATATTGTAGGGATGAGAATCCCTCATCTATAGGGGCCGGCCATATAGATAGGGATAGGGCCTAGAATCAGTTAAGATCGAGCCCTAAAATATGGGAAAACGGATAAATACAAGGAGAGATAAAAAGGAGATAATGGAGAGATAATTGTGGGAGATCTTTATCCCCTTGGATCCTTATCCAAGGGGGAAGACCGACCCTATATAAAGGGCTATAGGGGGCCGGCCCTATGGTTGCAAAAACCGAACCCCCCCTCCCCTCTCATCTCTCTAGTTCTCTCCCGAATCCATCTCCCGTTTCCCGCTTGCAACTTCGTCTTCCTTGCGTGGAGTTCTCAAGAAGGAGAAGGGTCGTTCTTCGGAGGCACTCAGAGATCTGAGAGCGACGTTCCGTGCATCGTGTGAGATCGGGTGAACAAGAAGGCAACGTCTCCATTCGTTCCATCGGCATCTTCGCGAACGATCTTCCGTCTCCATCGACAAAGAAGACAATTCTCCACGTTTAAAAGATCCGTACGAAAGGTATGTGTAATCTAACATGTAGATCTAGCGAGTATTATAATTTGCATGCATGCTAGTTAATCATTACGCTAGATTGCCGTTAGGGTGTTCGATTCACATGCATACGCATGCACACATATGTAGATTAGTTTCGATGAAAGTTTAAATTGTGTAACGTGCACCATGAACGGTCTTTCGACCGCCAAATCGCTTCTGCTGCGAGACTCTACCATGGATTAATTTCCAATAATTGGTATCAGAGCCGCATTAGTGGTGTGCGTTTCATGTTTTTTTCATGAAACCAACATGTGTGCGCATGATGAATGCGTGAAATCATCGGGGTTCTTAAGCTTAGATCATGCATATGTATAGATTGTGCTTGTTCTATTAATCATTCTTGCAGGGCGCCGCTATAAAAAAATCTAGATCTATGTTTTGTGCTTGCTACCGGGGGTCGGACCTCGAGTTAGCCATTGTCTGGATTTACTCTCTTTGTTTGTGGATATGTAATTGAGCCGTAGATTGGGCGAGTGATGGGGGTTGACCATCCTCGGTTCCCATGGCCTTTTTTCTAGGTGTGTTTTCTTTTCTTTCTAGGAAATTATGTACGAGCGAGCACTTGCTCGAAGCGTACTAGACTTTTTCGGTTACAGATCGAGAAGAAAGATATGCCAAAGAAATCCACCATCGGGAGCGGAATCGGAACCCTGGAGGATAAAGACGATCCGGTAAAGTGTTCGCGAGTGCGACGGAGGAGCCGGACCGAGGAACCTTGCGAAGAAAGCTAGAGACCTGCGCTGTGCTAATTAGGTTCAGGGGTCGGACCCTGAACTTAATTCAGTTTTAATGGTTGCTTTCTTTATTAGTTCTTTATGTTTCATATCGAACCCCGATGAGATAATGTGATTATCAGTTTTCAGAGGGATGCCTTTCCCCTCCGGTCTAAGCGACTGTTTGAGGATAGGATCTCGCTAGATGACGCCTATTATTTAGTTGACTTTTGATGTTAGTGGGATCCCATCACATATGGTTATGCCACCATTAGGTCAGCACCCGACTAGTCGGGTGTGCCTATTTGGCCAATATCGAAATCAAAGATGAGATAGAGATCCATTGAATATCAATTGTCAAATTTATAAGCGAGGCGCCATGACTAGTGGGAGTCCTTTCCAGTGAGTTTGACTCTAGGATTAGCTCCAGAGCATTAGCGTGATAACCAATTTTACAAAGCATCGATATTCTTGGAATATGTAATGTGACCCTTGAATGGAGAAATCCGCTTGAGGCAGGGACTATGATATTCCGAGAATGATTAATGCTAGGCGAAGGGCTTGAACGCTAGTGGGAGCATTGTGTGACCAGGGTCTAGTATATAGGAGGTCGCTACCTTTGCATTTGTATAAATTCATACTCGCAAAATAACCCTCATATATATAAGGGATGTAATATAGGACTTTTAGAGATCCTCTGGCCTCCACGGCTAATCACTTCGTACTCGGGTGGAAGGGCATAACTCAACAACCCCCTCGGGTGAGAGCTGTGTTTTTTTTTC
Organism: Chamaelirium japonicum; assembly: GCA_947650365.1. Classification (NCBI taxonomy): domain Eukaryota; kingdom Viridiplantae; phylum Streptophyta; class Magnoliopsida; order Liliales; family Melanthiaceae; genus Chamaelirium; species Chamaelirium japonicum. The sequence goes on from OX393555.1 coordinate 51,585,383, forward strand.
TATGCCAAGCTACTTAGTGATCTCCTTCGGGATATGGCAGTTACGGTGCCAAGTGTTCAGGCTTTACTCACCCTCGTGGGGGCCGTTAGAATTCCCGTGCTATAATTGCCTAAGCTCGTGGGTAAGCATCCTAAGTACACGTGAGGTATTCGTTGCGAAGACAACGGTGATCACGTGGTACTGGCCAAAAGATAACCATGGTCCATCAAAGCCCGTAGTTGGTAGATTTGGATAGGGTCAAGGGAAAGACCCGTGTAAGTGGAAGACCTGCACACTGCCCCCTCGGACAGGTATAGCCTACTCCGAGATCTTACATACATGGTTAATTAATCCATAGAGATGGCTTCGCTTGAGGGTAGCGTTGTCATATGGATATAATTAGCTTGTTTTAAAAATCTATAAAATAAGTTTTCATGCATTCTCATTATTCAATCTTTTATTTACAGATGACTAAGTTAGACCCCCTGTCCGCTATCCTAAATGACCATAAACTTACCGGTCCCAATTATAAGGACTGGAAGCGCAACCTGTACCTGGTCTTAAGGATTGGTAAACACATGACAGCCCTGAATGACCCTGAGCCGGATTTGCCAGGACCCGATGCCACAGAGGCACAGTTAAAGGCTTTTACTGACTAGAAGGAATCTAATGAAATATATAAACGCTATAATATAGCATCCTTGCAAACAACTCTGCAGAAGCAAGTCGAGGAGATGCCCGACGCTTCTGATATGATGTTGTATCTGAAGGAGATGTTTGAAGGTCACAATCGCGTTACGCGATACCTTACCATCAAGAAACTCGTCGGCACTAAGATGTCCAATGGGACACTGGTTCGGGAACACATGAAGAAACTGTTTGGGTTCCAGAACGAACTAGCTACCATGGACATTGGGCTAGAAGGCGAGGTGATGACAGACATCTTCCTCTTGTCACTGTCTAGAGCCTTTGAAGGCTTTGTCACCAACTTTAATTTAAATAATTTAGCTATGACAAATGCAGAGCTTCTGGGAGCTCTCCAGGCAGCTGAGGATGGCTTCAAGCAGAAGGGCGAAGCACTTCACGTGCAACGCAGATCCTTCAAGAAGCCTGGTAAACCTCAAGGCAAGAAACATAAGAAGAAACCTAAGTCTGCGCCTGTGCAGGACTCTGCTGGGGCCTCTAGGTCTGGAGAATCAAAGAAACCGGGCACGAAGTGTTTCTGGTGTGGCCAGAAGGGTCATTGGAAGAAGGACTGTAAGAAACCTCAGAATGCTGGCGAAGGTAATCTACAACTCTTAGTTGTTGAATCATTTCTTTCAAGTAATAGTTCTTTTGCTAGCTGGATTGTGGATTCAGGATCCACTAACCATGCCTGTAACTCTCTTCAGGGGTTTCGGGAAAGCAGAAGGTTGCTTGATGGAGAGGTGACCTTGAGCATGGGAACTGAGGCCGTGGCTGCTGCTGAAGCTATTGGAGACGTTAATCTTAGTTTTTTGAATAATAAGACTTTGACTCTTAGAGATGTCTTTAATGTACCGTCCTTGAGACGTAACTTAATTTCTGTTTCTTCTTTAGGTAATAAAGGTTATTCAGTTTATTTTGATACTTCTGGTGTGTCGTTTAAACTGAATGGAACTTTTATAATAAGAGGAATGGTTCAGAATCATCTCTATATTGTCAGTCCTAAATTTGAAAAAGATAACATAATAACTTCAACATTTAATGTTAATTCATCTAAGCATAAGAAACCTTCAGAGAATTTAACCCAATTGTGGCACTTACGGCTTGGGCATATTGCCTTAGACAGGATCCATAGGTTGGTAAAGGCCGGGCTTCTGAAAACAGATCCTACGAAGATCCTTCCCACCTATGAATCCTGCCTGGAAGGTAAGATGACCAAGAGGGCCTTTAAAGGCAAAGGAGTGAGTGCTACTGAGGTATTGGGGTTAATCCATTCAGATGTATGTGGACCCATGAGCGTCAAGGCGATAGGAGGCCATGAGTACTTCATCACTTTTACTGATGATTACTCAAGATATGGTTACATTTACCTTATGCATCGGAAGTCGGAATCCTTTGATATGTTCAAAGAGTTCAGGGCTGAAGTAGAAAAGCAGACAGGTAAATGTATAAAAACCCTTCGATCTGATCGAGGAGGTGAATACCTATCTGACGAGTTCCTTGGGTATTTGGTGGAGCATGGGATAACATCCCAGTTAACTGCTCCAGGTACCCTACAACAGAATGGAGTCTCTGAGAGAAGGAATCGAACCTTGTTGGACATGGTTTGAAGCATGATGAGTTATGCCTATTTACCAATGACCTTTTGGGGATATGCCATTCAGACAGCAGCATATGTTCTGAACCACGTTTCGTCTAAATCAGTACCTCAGACCCCTAGAGAACTGTGGTCAAGGCAAAAGCCAACACTACAGCATTTCAGAATATGGGGATGTCCTGCACATATGCGGGTAGACAAGAGGGAAAAGATAGAGCCAAAGTCCAAAGCATGTCTGTTTGTAGGATATCCCAAAGAGACTAAAGGTGGACTATTTTATGATCCTGAGGAAAAGAAGGTAATCGTTTCAACGAATGCCATTTTCCTAGAACATGATTATATTATGGACCACAAGCCTGCTAGTAAGGTAGTTCTGGATGAGCTACTGGGTACTAGATCAGAGAGTGCATCCGAAAGCATAGTGGGAGCTGACATTACAGACACTAATATACCAGAAACTGTAGAACCTATTCATCCTGTAACACAACCACCACCTCGTCGCAGTGGGAGAAGCATCAGAGCTCCTGATAGATACTATGGATAAATCTTATTGGTTGATCCAGAAGGTCAGGATGATGACCCACTGAGCTACGATGAGGCAGTAGGAGCTTCTGATAGCTCTGACTGGCAAAAGGCTATGGAGGCAGAAATTGCATCAATGTCCCATAACGCTGTCTGGACTCTTGTTACACCATCATCCAATATTAAACCTATTTGATGTAAGTGGGTGTATAAGAAGAAGAGAGGATCCGATAGTACTATCGAGACTTATAAAGCTAGATTAGTTGCCAAGGGTTATACCCAGAGAGAAGGAATCGACTTTGATGAAACCTTCTCGCCGGTAGCTATGATAAAGTCTATTCAGATCCTCCTATCCATTGCAGCCCATTACAACTGGGAGATCTGGCAAATGGATGTCAAGACAGCATTCCTCAATAGAAATTTAGAAGAAGACATTTATATAATGCAGCCACCAGGTTTTGAGTCAGAGGGTCAGAAACATCTAGTTTGCAAGTTGCAGAAGTCTATTTATGGACTAAAGCAAGCATCTAGAAGTTGGAACATCCGTTTTGATCAGGCAATCCAGTCATATGGATTTACTCAAAATGAGGATGAACTATGTGTATACAAAAGGAGTGATAAGACTACAGTAATATATTTGATACTTTACGTAGACGATATTTTACTCATTGGGAATGATGTTGGAACATTGTCAATGGTAAATGTCTGGTTGTCAACACAGTTCGATACGAAAGACCTAGGTGAAGCGAGTTATGTTTTGGGGATCAAGGTAACACGTGATCGCCAGAACAGGATTCTCTCACTGTCACAGGCCGCGTATATAGATAAGGTTATGGCTAGGTTTAACATGCAAAACTCCAAGAAGGGTTTTGTGCCATTTAAACATGGCATAAAACTGTCTAAGGATCAATGTCCTAAGACACCTGATAAGAGAGCAAAAATGCAGAAGATACCTTATGCTTCGGCATTAGGTAGTTTAATGTATGCTATGCATTGTACAAGGCCAGATATCTGTTTCGCAGTAGGCATGATGGGTCGGTTTCAGTCGAATCCGGGTCCAGACCACTGGACAGCAGTGAAGTGTATACTCAAGTACCTTCGTAGAACAAGGGACTATGAGTTGATTTACACTGCATAAGAACTGACGCCGATTGGATACACAGATTCTGACTTTATGTCAGATTTGGAATCCAGAAAATCGACATCATATTTTGTTTTTATGTTAGGAGGAGCAGCGGTTAGTTGGCAGAGTGTGAAGCAGAAATGCATCGCAGACTCTACCACAGAGGCTGAGTATGTTGCAGCGTGCGAGGCAGCCAAAGAGGCGGTATGGCTCAAGAAATTCCTTACGGATTTGGGGTGCGTACCAGAGACCCAGTTACCTATTGTGCTTTACTGCGACAATAGTGGGGCGGTAGCACAAGCAAAGGAGCCAAGACATCACCAAAAGGGGAAGCACATCGAGCGCAAGTTCTACTTGATTCGGCAGTTTCAAAAGCAAGGGCGAGTAGCGGTGACACAGATTGCATCTACAGGTAATGTTGCTGATCCTTTCACAAAGGCAATACCTACCAAGGCATTCGAGCGAAATGTGGACGCGATGGGAGTCAAAACCGTTTTGCTACGCTAGACCAAGTGGGAGATTGTTAGGATTGATGTGTTCTAAGCTTGTAAAACTTTAAGTTTTGGTCTAATAAAGATTGATAGTTATTATTATATGAGATGCATATTGGTACATAACACAGTTATGTGTTCTTTTAAGAACAGAGAGCCATGGTTATATGGTAGTCCACTGAGTTGAAGACTGAGTGGATTGGTCCCATATAATCTAAATCAGTTCACAGCTATGATAATGTTGGTCGCCTCATCATGATAAGCTGTTGGCGATGACAGTTCATGAGAAGTCTTCACCATGGTCATCACCAGGCACAGTGTCTGTGGCTGAACGGAACTAACACGGTGTACAGATCAGTGAGCAGACACTGGTATACTAAGCCGTGTTTTCACTTAGGGTAAAACGGTCCTAAACCCTGAGGAACCACGTCTGATGGACTAACCAGTTGCGTGGTGCTTTGGCGCACCAATGTGTGAGGATCCGTATGCAGTGATCCAAAACCACGGTGTACTGGGTTACCCGGCTGGTGTTGCATTAGCGTGTCACTCCTCCAGGCCATCCACACCCCTGAAGGGAGGTGCGTTCTTTGGTGTGACTTACACTGTACCAAACCCAGGCCTGGTGGTCACCAGTTTGACTGTTGACCGGGTTCGATTACTCGACGGGGTAATCAGAGGTACGATGTATAGGTCAACCTGGAAGGAACCAAGTCATATGATCATTCGAGTCTGACGGTAGTCTCCACCGCTCGAAGTGAATCATGGCATCAAGTAGAGGGACAACGGGTTTACAACTACTAAGCGGAAAGCAGGGGTATGATGGAGAACATAGTAAGTCTGGGTGAATTGGAGTGCAGCCTGTGGGGGAAAATCTTTGTGCCGACCCGAAGACCTCGCCTCACCAGTCAATTGAAGTTGAAGTTGAAGAGATCGTTGTTCGATCTGTCGATTGGAGTTACAGCTTTTGATATGTAAACAGAGAGATTCAATCAGAGATGATGTTGACACGAGAAGTGATCTCGAAGTTCAGCCGAAGCCTACGTCTCCGTGCTATAGGGAGCAACCCGAATTCACTAACACTTGTATTGCAGTGATCTCGACAGGCCGAGTATCACTGAAGTTGCTCTAATCCCATCAAAGGAGAGAATAAGATTAAAGAGAGATGGAAGATGGAAAGCTGAGAAATTCCAGAGCTCTGGATTCTGAAAATCAGATCTCAGAGTGGAAATCAGAAATTTCGGACCCTTTTATATTCGAAGGCTCTGCTATTTATAGAATTTCTGGGGAGGAACTCCTGGGTAAATGGCGGTTTCTGCTGCCGCATCTGGGGATCCTCCAGGTAAAGCTGGTGGGCCCCGCTACCGTCTCCTAGGGGATTCCACAGGCTATTGGGCCCACCAGGCAGGGCCGGTGGGTCCCGCGATAGTCTTCGTGGGCCCACCAGGCAGGGCCGGTGGGTCTCGCTGTAGTCTTCATGGGCCCACCAGGCAGGGCCGGTGGGTCTCGCTGTAGTCTTCGTGGGCCCACCAGGCAGGGCCGGTGGGTCTTGCTGTAGTCTTCGTGGGCCCACCAGGCAGGGCCGGTGGGTCTCGCTGTAGTCTTCGTGGGCCCACCTGGCAGGGCCGGTGGGTCCCGCTGTAGTCTTCGTGGGCCCACCAGGCAGGGCCGGTGGGTCCCGCTGCTTGCAGACTTCTTACCAAAATTTGCACCCACAGTTACCCCCTCCAAGTTAGCTAAGAGTCCGCCTTGGCTGGCTTGGATTATTGGTGCAAAGCTATCGATCCCCTGTCAAAAGGAGCTCTGTCGAAATGTTAGCGAAAAAATAGACTGATCGGTCAAATTTGACCGATCGGTCAAACTTGACTGATCGGTCAAATTTGACCGATCCGTCAAACTTAACCGATCGGCCAAATTTGACCGATCGGTCAATTTTGACCGATCGGTCGAATTCAACCGGTCAAGGTTGGAGTGATCGGTCAAAAAACATAGTTTTTTGACCGATCCAGTGGAAAATCGACCGATCGGTTGATTTTGACCGATCAGTCAATTTTGACCGATCGGTTAAAATCAACCGGTCAAGATTTGGGTGATCGGCAAAAAACACAAGTTTTTTGCCTGATCCAGTAGAAAATCGACCGATCGGTTGATTTTGACCGATCGGTTAAAATCACCTGGTCAATGTTTGGGTGATCGGGCAAAAAACTACGTTTTTTGCCTGATCCAGTAAAAAATCGACCGATCGGTTGATTTTGACCGATCGGTTAAGTTTGACCGATCGGTTAAAATCAGCCGGTCAAGGATTGGGTGATCGGGCAAAAAACTATGTTTTTTGCCTGATCTAGTAGAAAATCGACAGATCAGTTGATTTTGACCGATCGGTTAAGTTTGACCGATCGGTTAAAATCAGCCGGTCAAGGATTGGGTGATCGGGCAAAAAACTATGTTTTTTGCCTGATCCAGTAGAAAATCGACAGATCAGTTGATTTTGACCGATGGTTAAGTTTGACCGATCGGTTTAAAGTTTCGAACCTGCCCTTTCGAGGAAGTAGTTTTGCTTGTTCTTCTTCTTTGATCGTCGGCAGAGTTTTGAACATTGACGGAGTTTGATTCTTTCTGCTTTGAATCTTCGGTTTGCCTGAATGATGTTTTGAACCGGCGGTCCGGTTCACTCGGACCGGTGGTTCGTTTGGACCGGTGGCTTGCTTGGACCGGTGGTCTGACGCTTCGCCTGGTCCCGACTGTTCGCCTGGTTTTGCGCTTGCTACGGATAGATGCCACGTGTACCTGCAAAAAACACGCAATTTGATATGGTGATGACACGTGTTATCTCGATTTGTGCACCTAATTCCCTCATGATACTTAAGCTTCTCTGGCTGTCATTTTCGCCTCACGCTTTCAAAAATTTTCGAAGTCCAGACTCTTTTGCTCCCGATCTTCCTTTCTCTGTTCCCTCTCGATCGATCGAATGGCATCCTCCGGTAGTTTGAAGAAGGTCGCGGTTCCTTCCAAGAGGAAGGGAAAGGAAATCTCTGAAGAATCATCCCCCCGCAAGGGTCGCGGCAAGGGCAAGGCAGTGCTGGTGGAGTTGGGCCAACTGGGCAAGAGGCACACCGGAGTTGGATTCGCTTCAGCTCCATCAAGGCCGGAGCACATCCCGAAGGTGAAGTTCATCATGGGCCCTTTGCTGCCTCTGGGTGAAGAGCCAGCCTACATCTACAACACAGGTGGCGAGCTTACTGACAAGAAGAGGGCGAAGTGGCAAGGGCTGTTGGCATGCTTCTCAGAAGGGAAGATCCAGCCTTCGCTGTCTGGGATTCAAGCTGGCTTTGGCATCGACAAGCAGACTGTGTTTGTGAACGTCGCCAACAATGAACAGGTAATGGGGACTGTGGTCTTCGTGGGTCAGCTGAACTGCGGACTTCGCCTTCCGCTGCGGTCGTTTGCTGCGAGGTTGCTAAACGCCTCCGGCCTTTGCCCAGGACAGATCATCGGCAACGCATGGAGGATAATCTATGCCTTCTGCCGTGTATTGTCCGATTTTCAGAAGGAGCTGAGGGAATGCTACTCCAGCATTCCAGATGACGAAGAGGCCCGGATCGAGTTGGGTTACTTCTTCTTCCACTACCGATGGGCTTCGAGGAAAGACAGCCCTTTCTTCAACCTCACAGGGGTTTCTGCTCTACGCCCCCTCACCGACACAGTTGCCTCCGACAAGCTATACACAGAATGACCGCTCTCAGTGGCTGGTGCCTGGACGCCACTCTCAGTGCCCGAGACTCCTCGCGTTGAGGTTAACAAAGAGATCAAGATGTACTACGCAGGAGGAGAGTTGGCATGGCCTTCGGAGAGGGTTGGGGCCATCGACAATCTGTTTCTCGAGCTGACCTGCGGTACCAGGTCCTGGAAGCAGTTTTCAAACTGCCCAGTAAGGTATGGGAAAGCCAATCTCCTTCACCGATCGCAGGCCAGATATGAAGACAATGAGGTCTTGTACTCAGACTACGAGGAGGATCCTCAGTCTGGCAAGATCATCAGGAAGGTTAGGATCGAGAAGAAGGCTTATGGTGCAAGGCGCCGATTGCCCACCTCTGAAGAAAAGCTGGTGATACAGAGGGACCCAGCGAAGAAGAAAAGGAAAATCCTTGTCAAGCAAAATGAAAAAGAGGATCAAGAAAAGAAGGATGAAGATGAAGAAGAAGAGGAAGAAGAAAAGAAGAAGGAAGATGAGGAAGAAGAAGAAGAAGAAACTAGAAAACGGTAGCAATGGTAACGGCGGCGATGATGAGGACGAGGAGGATGGGGGTGGTGAGGACGATCTTCCTCCCACCCCCACCGGTGGAGGTGAGGGAAATGGGGGTGGTGAGGAAGAAATTCCTCCCACCCCCACTGATGGTGATCAAGAACAGGGGGGTGGTGGGGATGAACTTCCTCCCACCCCTACTGGTGGTACAGAAGAGGAAGATTCTCTTCCTATCCCCATCGACGAGGCTAAGGCCCGTCGAATGGAGGGAGTCATGGACGTAGAGGGCGAAGGCCACAAAGTGGTTCCCGCCTATCACTTCGACGATTTGAAGAAGCGCCCAATGCGCTTGAAGATTAAATTCTCAGGGAGTGGTGGGGTTGGAAGCAACCCCACGCCCCTTGATCAAATCCCTCCTGAAGTTCCTCGTCTCGAAGGAACGACTACGAGCGGGGGTTTGGAGGTTGAGCAACCCCCACCCCCCTCGCACTCTCTGGCTGAGGAGGTAGCTGCTATCGTGGCGGGACTCGTCCAGCCAAGCGGGCCACAAGAGGAAGGGGGTGTCTCACCTCCTCAGGGTGCTCCCTCTCCTGTTCATTTGGAGAGGGAGAGCCATGTGGGTGATGGGACTCCCCAACCCCAACCAGAGCCAACTTCTACCAGGGAGAAGTCGACCCCTCGGGGTAAGATCTCCGATCGCGGGAAGGGAAAGGCTCCTCAAGTCGACGTCTCAGGTATCTATAGTAACTTGCCTCGATTATCTTGCCTTTGAAGTTTGAAAATATTCTAACTCTTTTGAACTTCTGTTTGATTTGCAGGGACTCCTGCAGGCACGGCTTTACTTTTGAAAGATTTGGGTGAGGTTGACATCAACCACCCGACTCCTGTGATCCGGAAGCTTTGCAACCTTTCGGGGGCCCCGATCGAGGAAGCCTTTCATAGGCTTGAAGTGGTGGTAAGTGCATCAGCTTGAATTGTCTTTCGCATTGAATCTTTCGATATTCTTCTAACACTTCTTGTTTGTTCGCAGAACTCAGCGGTTCTGAAATTCGGCACGAAGCTCTTCAGGAAGTACGGAGAGCGAGAGGCTTCATCTGAAGTTTCTCGCCTAACGGCTGAATTGGAAGCTGCCCACGAGGAAAAGGATAAGCTGAGGGAGCTTCTATCCTCCAAGAAGGAGGCCTTGAAGGCTAAGATTGAAGCCCTTCGCAAGGAGAAGTTGGAGAGCAAGGGCTGGCAGAACGGCTTCGAGGCCCGGGGTCACGAGCTCGAGGAATTGAGGAATCGATTTTTCAAGATCGAGAACTTGGGCTTCGATCGTATGGCTCGAATAAAGGAGTTGGAGGCTGAACTTGCTGCAAGAGATGCCACTTTTGCTGCTAAGGATAGAGCCTCAGCTGCGAAGGAGGAGGCCCTCAACAAGGAGCTGGAGCAAATGCGCACTGAATGCGCGAGTTACAGGGAGACGACGGAGAAGGCGGTGGAGGCACTCAGGGTCCACGCTAGCAGCGTCCGATCTTCTAAGGCTTCAGTGGCGAGCAAAGCTCGCGGTGGATCCGAGGGAGAGAAGTCGCGTGCGCCAAGTGTGGCTAAGCCTTGAGATCTTCTATCTTCTTCTTTTGTTGTTGCACTTGTAAACTCTTCACACAAAAGCTCACTCTTGTACTTGATTCTTTTTTATAATGAAGATATCTTTTTGGTGCTTGAAATTGAATGTCTTGTGTTTGAACTCTTTGAATGCTGTGTTATGGATGGTATTGAAATATTTTAATACATATACACACTTGAATGTAAGGGGATGAGTCGCAACTCGATCACCCAAACTGTTGAGTAACTTGAAAATTGAAGGTTGTCGTAGCACAACTTGAAATCGTTAATATTTGTATATGAGGGGTTGAGTCGCAACTCAAGCACCCAAACTTGTTAGACGATATTGAAATTAAAAATCATTTAACGTTTGCACGTAAGGGGTAGTGTCGCAACACAAACTCCCAAACTCCTTAAATGACTAGTGACTTGAAGGTTGTGTTGTAGCACAACCCGAAACCGTTTAACATCTGCCTGTAAGGGATTGAGTCGCAACTCAATCACCCAAACTTGTTAAACGACCTGGCAATTTGAATGCAGATAGCTTTGAATTTGAATGTAGATAACTTGAAACTGCTTCAGAATTTGAATCGATAAGATAAACATTTGAAAGTAATCTTTATTCAGCTTGGAATTTACATCAAGGATAGAGCATTTTGAGATGTCTAGCTTTCCAAGCTCGTGGCAATCGATAGGACCCTTTGCTTCCCCCTGATTTGACTATGTATGGACTTTCCCAGTTGGGAGCTAGTTTCTCGCTGCTGTGTTCTCTGGTGTTTTCTGGCAATGCGAATGGTTGCTTGAAAGTTGACCATCTCCAACCCCTAGATCTTTCAATCTCGATGGAGATCTTCACTGTCGATGCTTGACGGAATGATCCTGCCTGCCTTTGACTAATTCTTGGAGATGTCCTATACGTAGCAGATCTTCTAAATGATACTTTAGCCGGTGGCATTGATCGGTAGAATGTTCATGACTGCGATGGAAATCACAGTAGACTGTTTTATCTACAGTGAACTTGGTGTCGGGCTGCAGTGGATTAGGCCATCGGAGGAACTCTTCGTGCTGAATGCGGTCGAGGATCTGTTCGATGGGTAAATTCCACTTGGTGAAAGTGGTCTTTGTCGGAGATCGTCTTCCATCGTTCTTCGATCGTTTATTGGCAGGGGGGACTGCTGCCTCAGCATTGTGAGCTTTGGCAGCATACTTCGGAGCCTCTCTCTCCGCAGGCCTTCGCTTTGACTCTCGGCCCTTTCGGGCCACTTGATCATCTTCAACCTCAATCTCTCTCTGGATTCGATCGAACATAGCACCCAAAGAAGGAGGGGGATTGCGGATGAAGTCGTTGTAGATGTGTAGATCGAAGCGGAGGGCATTCTGGAAAGCCAACATGATGGCTTCATCATCCAGATGTCTTCCAGAGAGAGCAGCATGCTCGTTGCGAAATCTTCTTGTGAAATTGCGGAGAGTCTCGTCGGCACCCATCCTTAGCCGATAGAGAGAGTCGAGCTTCTTCTCTGGATTCAGATTGAGTTGATAGTGCTGCACGAACAGGTTAGCCAAAACACCGAACTGGGTGATGGACCCAGCTCGGAGATTATGATACCAATCAAGTGAGGGCTCGTCGAGACTTCCTGCGAAGGTGCGGCAGAGCACGTTGTTTTCTTCTTCGTGCGGCGTTAGAGCTTGCTTGAATGCGAGGATATGGAGAGTCGGATCTCCTCTGACGCAGTTGAATTTGGGGAGGATAGGAGTTCTCCATCCCCTTGGAAATGTTGACTCGAAGAGGCTTCGATGGAGAGGTCCGACGGAGGAATACCCATCCCTTCGACCATGTCCTCGACCTAAATGTGGGTCAAGAGGCAAGATCGCAAGGTCTTGCTCAGGCATTGAAGTATTTGCCGGTTGAAGTCGGTGGCGATGGTCCGATCCAAGTCCGTGTTGAGGTGGAATGGAAGGGGAGACTCTATTCTTCGAAGGAGCGCCTTTCATTTGGTGCCTCCTTGGTATATCGAGCTTTGAAGATGTCTTCCTATTGCAATTGCGACCAGAAGAAGATTGGGAGGACTCATTGTCGAGTCGATCCCAAACACTCTGTTTCCACAGGGCAGCAGAGGGAGTTGGGTCGCGATGAATCCTCCCGGGGGCAGCAGTGCCCATTGATCTCCTTTGCTCGGAGTGGATTGATGGTCATGGCCGATCAACCCTCTCATTAGTAGAGGGGATGGGAAGAGCAATTCCAGCCTCGGAGGCTGCCTTCTTGAGTGCATCCCTCTCAGCAGTGAGGGTGGCATTCTGCTTTGCCAGTTGAAGCAATTGGAAGTCGACCGCAGAGATTTGGTAAGTCGATGGAGGGTCTTCAGCAAGAGTGGGGGCAGTTTGCCCAATCGACTGTCGTGCGGGCTGGGCGATCGGTCGATCGATAGATCTCCCACTCCTTGAGCGAACCCCCATTTCGGGAACAGCAAGGGGCTGTCCAAAGTTGAGCCTTTGACTCATTGATCGAGTCTCAGGACGAGCTTGTTGTTGAGTGTTACTTCCTTCTGGTTGACCCTGGTGCTTCGTTCTCGCCATTCAGAGAGCGAAGGGTGCAACGAGAGTGCCGACGTCCGAACGGTTGTTTGCTTAACCGAGGGGGCGAGGAAGTTTGACTATTTGATCAGTTGTCTGCTCAACTGATCTAATAGTAGTTGCAGAACGAACACAGCTTCTCGTCCGATCCCACAGACGGCACCAAACTGTGGGGGAAAATCTTCGTGCCGACCCGAAGACCTCGCCACACCAGTCAATTGAAGTTGAAGTTGAAGAGATCGTTGTTCGATCTGTCGATTGGAGTTACAGCTTTTGATATATAAACAGAGAGATTCAATCAGAGATGATATTGACACGAGAAGTGATCTCGGAGTTCAGCCGAAGCCTACGTCTCCATGCTATAGGGAGCAACCCGAATTCACTAACACTTGTATTGCAGTGATCTCGACAGGCCGAGTATCACTGAAGTTGCTCTAATCCCTTCAAAGGAGAGAAGAAGATTAAAGAGAGATGGAAGATGGAAAGCTGAGAAATTCCAGAGCTCTGGATTCTGAAAATTAGATCTCAGAGTGGAAATCAGAAATTTCGGACCCTTTTACATTCGAAGGCTCTGCTATTTATAGAATTTCTGGGGAGGAACTCCTAGGTAAATGGCGGTTTCTGCTGCCGCATCTGGGGATCCTCCAGGTAAAGCTGGTGGGCCCCGCTACCGTCTCCTGGGGGATTCCACAGGCTATTGGGCCCACCAGGCAGGGCTGGTGGGTCCCGCGATAGTCTTCGTGGGCCCACCAGGCAGGGCCGGTGGGTCTCGCTGTAGTCTTCATGGGCCCACCAGGCAGGGCTGGTGGGTCCCGCTGTAGTCTTCGTGGGCCCACCAAGCAGGGCCGGTGGGTCTCGCTGTAGTCTTCGTGGGCCCACCAGGCAGGGCCGGTGGGTCTCGCTGTAGTCTTCGTGGGCCCACCTGGCAGGGCCGGTGGGTCCCGCTGTAGTCTTCGTGGGCCCACCAGGCAGGGCCGGTGGGTCCCGCTGCTTGCAGACTTCTTGCCAAAATTTGCACCCACACAGCCTGCGTCGCACTTTGGGTGGCTGCGCAGGTTAACTCGAGCTCAGAGGATCGATGGTACACTCGGGTAGTGTGTCGATCGAGCTTGAGTTGAAAGCCATGAACCCCGGTCCCTGATGGTTCCACCTTATCAACATTATGTACGGTTCTTGAACCATCTCCTCGGAACACCATTAGTATTAAGAGGAAGAAAGAAGTATATGCTCCGTGTGTGCTTGGCACTAGAGCACGGTAGATGCGTAACTACATACGAGTACTAAGGGTTATGCCCGAGACTAGTACAGAGTCGCATGTAGTAATCCCTAGCCATAAGTGAACTTCGCTGCACAGGTGCGATGCACTGGGATGTGCTGCGAGTTGACTAGTTGACTTTGCTAGAGGCACCCTTCGGTGACCTCAGTTAATAGTAGGTAACTAGTAGAAATCACTTAAGTAATGGCCGCTAGGTATCGCACGCTAGAAATGGTCAAAATGAGGCGTCAGGGCGTTTTGGTAAAAACCTCACTCTACCGGACCTCACTGTTAGCCGACCCTAGCAGTGGGAGACCTTGCTAGGGCCGGCCCTATGTTGTATGGATGAGAATCCCTCATCTATAGGGGTCGGCCATATAGATAGGGATAGAGCCTAGAATCGGTTAAGATCGAGCCCTAAAATGTGGGAAAACGAATAAATACAAGGAGAGATAAAAAGGAGATAATGGAGAGATAATTATGGGAGATCTTTATCCCCTTGGATCCTTATCCAGGGGGGAAGGCCGGCCCTATATAAAGGGCTATAGGGGGCCAGCCCTATGGTTGTAAAAACCAAACCCCCACTCCCCTCTCATCTCTCTAGTTCTCTCCCGAATCCATCTCTCGTTTCCCGCTTGCAACTTCGTCTTCCTAGCGTGAAGTTCTCAAGAAGGAGAATGGTCATTCTTCGGAGGCACTCAGAGATCCGAGAGTGACGTTACGTGCATCGTGTGAGATCGGGTGAACAAGAAGGCAACGTCTTCATTCGTACCATCGGCATCTTCGCGAATGATCTTCTGTCTCCATCGACAAAGAAGACAATTCTTCGCGGTTAAAAGATCCATACGAAAGGTATGTATAATCTAACATGTAGATCTAGCGAGTATTATGATTTGCATGCATGCTAGTTAATCATTACGCTAGATTGCCGTTAGGGTGTTCGATTCACATACATACGCATGCACACATATGTAGATTAGTTTCGATGAAAGTTTAAATCGTGTAACGTGCACCATGAACAGTCTTTCGATCGCCAAATCGCTTCCGCTGCGAGACTCTACCATGGATTAATTTCCAACAGCCAGTTCATAGCTTTGGTGAGTTTTGTGTAAACCTAGAACTGAGTTCACAGCTTTGGTGATGTTGGTCGTTTCACCGGAAATAAGTTGTTGGCAGTAGAGGATGTGGTGAAATCTCCACCATAGGAACGTTGGATTCCCATTTATCTGACCAAGCACGATGATCGTGTTGAACAGGAACCAAGACAGTGCACAGATCAATGATTCTGACACTGGTCCATAAACCATATTACTATTTGTAGATAATCTGTCCTTAACCATGAGGGACTATATACACTGAGCCAACCAGTTGTGTGGTGCTTTTGTAACGCCTCGATATTTTACGGATTTGGGCAACTAGTATAACACTGGGGTGTTAAGAGAAAAACTTGATGCAATAATTTCCATCAAATAAGGATATGATTAGGGCCTCTTTATTTAATAAAACCATAAAATACAATAGATATATTTTGATACATGGTTTATTCTAAAATAAAATGATATCTAGATCCCTCAGTCACTCAGATCTTCGTTCCTGCCTCCTTGTAGAAAGGAGTATACAATGTATCCTCGATTTCCTCTTGCTCCTTTTCTGTGTTCTCCTCAGCTTCCTCTTCGTCAGATCCTATAGGGTTAGTATCTGTAGGAGACATAAAACCTGTAGGGGGATGAATTTAAACCACTAACTCACTGATAACCCTAGATTATTAAAGGTAAGATTAGTGTACTGAAATCAATAGTAAGCATGTTTATGATCATTTATTAAAAGAGTTATTGATCACCCGATTCTTTTTTTGGCTCAAGCCAAAGTAGGAATCTTACCCATGATCGCTTTTTGTCTCAAGACAATGCTAGTCCCACATCTAGGTTTCTTTTTGTCACAAACACAAGGTTAGCCCCACACCTGGGTTTCTTTTTGTCATCCGACAAGGCTAGCCCCACACTTAGTTTTTTTTTAGGCCTCAACCAGGGCAAGCTCCTTACCCAATAAATGATCAGTATCTTCTAAAATTTAACTCATCTATAGCATATTTAACTATCATTTCAATAGCATATTCTTATCAAGAATTCACAAGGTTAGATCCCCTACCTAATGGACTATAGTATCATTCCTCAGCGGATGATCCTTTAATATGATTATGACCTGAAATCAATATATTTCTAATTATTAGTTGGTTTTCCTTACTTAGTCAATTTAAGAGTTTATTCTGTAGGGTTTCTAGGATGACTGACGGAATCAAATTCCGTTGTCAGAGGCCAAGTTATAGTTGAAACTTAACCTATTAGAGCGATTCTACCCTATAAGGATATTTTAGTCATTTCCTAACAGATTCATTATTTGTTATATATGATAGTTTTTTATGTCATGTGATGTCAAATATAGTCATTAATATTTATTATAATATCCTATAATTTTCTGACCAAGAACAAAGGACTCGATGCCACAAGCATGTGGTCTCAACTGGAATCAAATTCCGAGCCCAATTGGTGAACTTATGATCTAAATATGATATAAAGGTAAAAGGGTTTTTTTTCTTAAGGTTCTAGTTTAGGGTTTTATAATATCGATGGGTCCGAATCATAACCACAAACATGTGGTTATAGACGGAACTCGATTTCGAGTCCCAATAGAAAAGTTATTACCATTTTACCTTATAGGGGTAAAATAGTAAATTCACTTTTAAGCATCGGTTCTGTCATTTTATGGCCTCAACATGTGCGTTTTGTTATTACTAGTCTAAAACCTCTAATGGGCCCCAATTCGGAGTTTATATGGGTAAAATATGCTCAATATAGCATTACCCTTATAATCTATATAATTATTGGTATGTGATTATAAGCATGAAGTCTATAATGATCTATTAGTTATTGGACTTGGACTTAAGTTATCCTTTTGAGGAGGAAAAGGTCATGGGTTCTAAACTCCTTATTGGTTATATAATTTTTTTTGCAACTAAATATAAATTAAAACAAATAATGGGTTCAAATCCAAACCCAAATCCGACCAATCCCGCGGTCGCCGGAGGTGGTGGTTGATTGCGGCCGGTGGCAATTGTCAAAGGTGGCTGGGCATGAATCTCGAGGAGCTTGGGGGGTTGATGAGAATAATGGTGGGGGGAGGGATTATATAGGTCTTCCCTAGAATACCAAAAGACTGGGGACTTAAGTGGAATTTGGCCATTTATTTTGATTAAACTAACTCAGTTGAGAATCTAGCAGCTTGACGGTTTTGGTCAGGTCAGAACCCAAGGGCCTGACTAGTTGACCTGACCCTTAGTCTCCCCTTTTTATTCTATATATTTTATTATCATAATTTTTATAGAAAATTAAATGGTTTTGTGGCTAAAGGGAAAAGTTGAAAATGTGACAAGTTGGTTTAGGATTCAAAACCCGCTATAGGTCTTTTTGGTTTTAAATTTTTAAATATTTTATATGTGGTCAAAACGTGAAAGTTTGTATATGGTTTTTAACCGTTTTGACAATCCAGACGCAGTGGCGCACTCTGATTTTTTATTTAAAAATTCTATGGTTGAGTTATTATTTGTACAAGTCACAATTTTAATTCTTTTAATATTTCAGGATATTACATCCTCCACTTCTAATAAAAAATTTCGTCCTTGTAAAATAATTTGTTTCGGATTTTGCTTCATCTGATAATCAGTTTACTAATTGAAGTCAAGATATCTATGAATAAACATAGTGAGTGAACTTAGTCTTATGTCCAACGTCGAAATTATTACTTTTCTTGGATATTAAATTTCCTATAAGGTATTTCTAGGTTTATCGGTACCGGGGTCCAAAATAACTCATGCTAAACTTCCAAAATTTAGAATTCATCCTACAAATTAAAGTCTTTCCACAGTTATTGTTATATTGTTTGAAGGAAAAATAGCTCACACCTTTGATGGCATCATTTGTCTCATTGTCAGTCGATACAACAAAAGTCTTGGCGGTTACTCTTTGACTCTGAGCAGGGTGAGCCACAGGCCCTTGTTGGTTAGGACGGAATGAAGGTCTAGATTGTTGGTTAGCAGTCAGACGAGGACAGTAGTGTTGGAGTTGATCTAGAGCTCCATATGTAAAATAAGTTCGAGGTCCCGAAGATGGTGAGGACCCTCCCTTGGAGTTAGAAACTCTTGAGTTTTCGGCTTTTTGTTTTCTTCCATCAGATGAGAGCTTTAGCTCTAGGTCTTTTTGGTTTTAAATTTTTAAATATTTTATATGTGGTCAAAACGTAAAAGTTTGTATATGGTTTTTGACCGTTTTGACAAGCCGGACGCAGTGGCGCACTCTGATTTTTTATTTAAAAATTCTATGGTTGAGTTATTATTTGTACAAGTCACAATTTTAATTCTTTTAATATTTCAGGATATTACATCCTCCACTTCTAATAAAAAATTTCGTCCTTGTAAAACAATTTGTTTCGGATTTTGCTTCCTCTGATAATGAGTTTACTAATTGAATACACATAGTGAGCGAACTTAGTCTTATGTCCAACGTCGAAATTATTACTTTTCTTGGATATTAAATTTTCTATAAGGTGTTTCTAGGTTTATCGGTACCGGGGTTCAAAATAACTCATGCTAAACTTCCAAAATTTAGAATTCATCCTACAAATTAAAGTCTTTCCACAGTTATTGTTATATTGTTTGAAGGAAAAATAGCTCACATCTTTGATGACATCATTTGTCTCATTGTCAGTCGATACAACAAAAGTCTTGGCAGTTACTCTTTGACTTTGAGCAGGGTGAGCCACAGGCCCTTGTTGGATAGGACGGAATGAAGGTCTAGATTGTTGGTTAGCAGTCAGACGAGGACAGTAGTGTTGGAGTTGATCTAGAGCTCCATATGTAAAATAAGTTCGAGGTCCCGAAGATGGTGAGGACCCTTCCTTGGAGTTAGGAACTCTTGAGTTTTCGGCTTTTTGTTTTCTTCCATCAGATGAGAGCTCTCTTGGCCTTATTTTTCTCGATTATCTTTCGGGTATCTTCACATTTCCGTTCTGTCACTTGAGCAGTTTGAACTAAATCCCCATAAGTACATATGCGAAGTACTGTCAGTCTTGTGCGAATGTGGGGATTCAAACCTTGCTCAAATCTTTTGGATTTTAATTCTTCATGGCTACCAAGTACTGAGCAAATCGGGATAATTCTGTAAAATTTGTCTCGTATTGATAAACAGTTATCTTATCTTGATAGAGCTTTAAGAATTCAGCGATTATTTTATCATAGATAGCTTCAGAAAAATAAATTTTCAGAAAAACCTTTACAAACCCTTCCTAGGTAAGGTTAGGTTGCGTTCTCTTAACTAAAGCTCACCAATAATCAGCCTCTCCTTCTAGCATATAGGAAGCAAGAGTGACCTTTTGTTCGTCGGATGTCTTTAGGGTGTCTAGTATTTTTTCTATCTGTTTTAGCCATCTATTTGCTACAAGAGGATTAGGTTCTCCGGTAAAGGCTGAAGGTTTAAGGTCTTTATACTCTTTTAGTATAGTTCTCATCCTCTGATTAGTTGGGGGATTCATCCTTTCTATAAATTGATGCAAGGCTCTTAGCACCTTGGTTAAGTCTTCAGTAGGTGTTGGATTTCCATTTGCTTCCATGATTCTGAACGAGGGAATAAGATATCAAAAAAATGATAATATAAAATTTTTCTTATCAGTAGGAAGATTCAAAATCTAATACCTTAACTTTTATGCATGGTAAACATAGTAACGATGTTTCTTAAGTCATGACTGACTACATTCTCCTAAAATACTCTAGTAACATGTTCTGCATAGAGATCTTAGGAGGTAGGAACTTAAATTAAGGTGTTTCTTAGGGATTTCTTTACCCTGATCGAGTTACTACTAGGGTTTATAAGACATTTTTATGATTCCACATAGTTACAAAGAGACATCCTATTATTTTAGTTAGTTTTCAGTTCTCTTTAGGTGATCATACGTTCTAATTTCGATGCACCTATATTGTCTTATAGGTTGACTAACTCCTCAGCATACAATGCCATTGTCTCAGACCTACGCATCGAATGCTATTATAACATATTTCAAAAGAGATATCCTAAATTTAAGTTCAGGTGTATATACTTTGTTCGAGAGATTAAGTGTCTTAGGTCATCAATGTCTTAATCATCTAGGGCTAGGTGTACCTAAATCTAATTCACATGAACCTAACTTGTGCTTTAAGTTAAGTGGCTATCCTACCAATATCCTTCATGCTAATCTTTTAATTCCCTAGGACCTATTACCTAGGCTTTAATACCAAGTTATAACGCCCCGGTATTTTATGGATTTGGGCAAGCCGTATAACACTGGGGTGTTAAGAGAAAAACTTGACACAATAATTTCTATAGAATAAGGAAATGATTAGGACCTCTTTATTTAATAAAGGGGGACTTAGTGAGATGTTCCTGACCAAGAGATCATTTTAAGGGGAAGGACAACATACAAGATGGTGTTGCACCAGGTCCCTCTGAACCTGATGCAACCCCCCCGCCGCCCTCCCCTCCCCCGCTGCTGCCAGACCTAACCGAATCCCCCGCCGCTACCGTCGGACCTAACCGAACCCCCCCTCCATTGCCGAACCTAACCGAACCCCCCTCCTCCTGGCCGGCCGGATCTAATCTACAGGGCATATAATGAACCCTAGACCTAAGGAGTTTAACCAAACTACCTCGCTGCCGCCGCTCCTTTATTGCTCGTCGTCGTCGTATCCGTCGCCGCCGGAGCTGTTAACCGCTACCCTCACCTTATCTGCTGCAGCCGCCGCCGGAGCTGCTCCGGGGGTCGTCGAAGTCGTTGAGGTCGGGGGGGGTGTCGAGGTTAAGGTCACCGGAGATCGCCCTCGTCGGTGTCGAGGTCGGGCCCACCGAAGCTGTGGGTGAAAAAGGTCGAGGTCGGGTTTACCACAGGTACCTTAGGCAAAATAAAAGTTCGAGAGGTCCTGTAGATAGGATGGATATGTTTCCAGGGACCTTAAGCACATTATCCCTTTAATAAAAACATGTAATATAATAGATAGGGTTGGATACATGGCTTATTCTAAAATAAAATGATATCTAGATCTCTCGGTCACTCAGATCTCCGCTCCCACCTCCTTGTAGAAAGGAGTATACAGAGGATCCTCGATTCCCTCTGGCTCCTTCTATGTGTTCTCCTCAACTTCCTCTTCGCTAGATCCCACAGGGTTAGTATCTGCATGAGACATAAAACCTGTAGGGGGTGAGTCTAAACCATTAACTCACCGATAACCCTAGATTATTCAAGATAAGATTAATTACTAAAATTAATAGTAAATATATTCATGAGCATTTATTAAAAGAGTTATTGATCACCCGATTTTCTTTTTAGCTCAAGTTAGGGTAGGAATCTTACCCAGGGTCGCTTTTTATCTCAAGACAAAGCTAGCCCCATACATGGGTTTCTTTTAGTCATAAAGACAAGGCTAGCCCCACACCTGAGTTTCTTTTTGTCATCCGATAAGGCTAACCCCACACCTAGTTTTCTTTTAGGACTCAGCCAAGGCAAGCCCCACACCCAATAAATGATCAGTATATCTTCTAAAATTTAACTAATCTACAATACATTTAACTATCATTTCAATGGCATATTCTTAGCAAGAATTCACAGGGTTAGATTCCTCACCTTATGGGTTGTAGTATCCTTACTTAGCGGATGATCTTTTAATACGATTATGACCTGAAATCAATATATTTCTAATTATTAGTTGATTTTTCTTACTTAGTCAATTTGAGAGTTTATTCTATAGGATTTCTAGGGTGATGGACGGAATCAGATTCCAATTTCAGAGGCCAAGTTATGGTTAAAAGTTCGACCTATTAGAGCTATTTTACCCTATAAGAGTATTTTAGTCATTTCCTAAATGATTCATCATTTGTTATATGTGATAGTTTTTTCTATCATGTGATGTCAAATATAATCATTAATATTTATTATAATATCCTATAATTTTCTGACCAAGAACATAGGACTCGATGCCACAAGCATGTGGTCTCAACCGTAATCAAATTCCGAGTTCAATTGGTAAAATTATGATCTAAATACGATATAGGGGTAAAAGGATCTTTTTTCTTAAGGCCCTAGTTTATGGTTTTATAATATCGATGGGTCCGAATCATAACCACAAACATGTGGTCATAGACGGAACTCGATTCCGAGTCCCAATGAAAAAGTTATGACCATTTTACCTTATAAGGGTAAAATAGTCAATTTACTTTTTAAGCGTCGGTTCTGTCATTTTATGACCTTAGTAAGTGCGTTTTGTTATTACTAGTCCAAGGCCACTGATGGGGCCCAATTCGGAGTTTGTATAGGTAAAATATGATCAATATAGCATACCCCTTATAATCTATATAATTATTGGTACGTGGCTATAAGTATGAAGTTTATAATAATCTATTGGTTAAAGGGCTTGTACTTAGGTTATTGTAATAACCAGTACTCCAGAGTCATTTTCGCATAGAGCGACTCGGTTTTTTTTTTTTTTATATTATTGCTAAAATGTTTGATTTGATTTCACATGAATGATTGTTGATGATATGTGCTGAACATGAGATGGACCGGGCAGTGAGCCCCGAGTCCGGGTCGCTAGGCGACACTGGAGGTATGGTGATCGTTACACGAGCATGCGAGCGCGTGTATCAAGGCATGGCATGAATGTTATTGATAATAATATAAATTAATTAATATAACATGTTTTAAGGCGAGTCTGTCGGACTTGTAAGGTTTGCGCACCAGCCCATCTCGGTGCGATGCGAGCTCGAGTGCGAGCCATGCTCAACTGCGAGCAATGCTTGATTGCAAAAAAATAAAATAAAAATTAAAAACCTAAATCTAATCCAAAAGCCAAACCCGAACCCAGCCCAACCCGTTACCCTATCTTCCTTTCTCTCTCTCCCTCTCTCAGCCGCTCAATTTCTATCTCTCTCCTCAACCCTCAAGACCCGATCCTCTCTCTTCTCTCTCAGATCCCCCCCTCCCCTCTTAAACCCGATCCGATCCGACCCGGCCCCCCAAAATCGCCGCCCCAGCCGCCCCCCTCTACCCTACGAGCCACCCCCCTTTTCCTGTCACCCCCTCATCCCGAGCCCGTGAAATCCGGCTCGGATTCCCATTGAGCAGTCAGTCGCCACCGCCCCAGATCCCGCCCCGAATCCCGCCGGCCACCGCCCCTCCCCTCCCTTTAAAACCTGACCCCCCTCACCCCCTCTCCGATCTCTCATCCCTCTCTCCCCGACCTCTCTCTTTCCTCTCTGATCTCTCTCTCTCTCTCCTCTGCATCTCCCTCACTCCCCCTCCCTCTCTCGGTTTCTGTCGGTGCCGCCCGACGGCTGCCGCCGCCCAGGTGAGAGGCCCCCTTCGGCCTCCCTCTCTTGTGTCGCCACCCGGCCCGACGATCGGCGACCTCCCCGAGCTCCGGTGACCTCCTCTTCCTCCACCCCGATGTCCGGATGCCCAACCGGCCCATCCTCTTCTCCACGTGAAGGCAAGCCCCTCTACACCTCCTTGTTACTTCGAAACCGCCCAACTCCGGGCCATTTTTTGAACCCCACCGGCTAGGATCTAGATCACCCCGTCATATATGGAGGGTTTTGGGCCGCTCACCCTAGCACCCTCTTCGGATCGTCGTCGATGGGATGGCTGGCCAACCTCTACACGCGGCGCGGGAGCGGAGCAAACTTTCCCCTGAGCTCGTGTTAAGTGATGAAACGAGTGGCATGAAATTATAAATTTGAAATGCATCTTGGACATTTAGGTAAATGACTAATATTTAGATACTTAAATATTTTAAAACAAATCTTAGTTATATCTCCACTTTAATAGAGTGGCCCCAATTTGAAGGGTGACCCCGCTGGCCCCAACTTAAGTGGGCAGCACCTCTTAAATAGCTGGCCCTACTATTAGATATTGCATAGTATCGAAAACTGTTCCGGCTATCACACGTCAGAATTCGACGAAACAATGGACTGGGTTCTCCGAGATCTAACCATTGGCGATGGGTTGACAACCACTAGACATAATTACCAGAATGCCCCTATCGGGACCCGGTCCAACCTATCTTGAGGGTCAATCATAACTGGTCTAACCAGACTCCGATTGCCGCGAAACTAGCGGCATCGAACTCCAACTCATGATACTTAATCGTCTACTGTTGGTCGACACATACCAATCAGAATTATCGAAATGCCCCTACTACGGGCCCTTGTTCAGCTGATCTCACATCAATCACAAACTTGCAGTCCGGACTCCGATGGTCGCAAGACTGGCAACAACGGGTCCTAATTCTTGAGACCTACCCAACTATGTTACTGGAATATAGTGAGTACCCTCTGAGACTTTGGGGTCCACTTTGGCCTATAAGATATGTCCTTTTGAGGGCCGAACCTATTTTGGGGCATTGTCGCATATGGTCATGTGGACCCCTCTTTGCATGTGAAGTCGCGAGTCCGGCGACGCATGTTTTAAAATATTAATAAAATAATCATATTTTTAAATATTAATAAAATAATCATAATTATTGTATGGACATCGTAATTAGATATTTTCTTAAATTAATATATAAATTGAGTAAATAATGATTATCGGGATCCACCCTAATAAAAGGAGTGGCAACCATAATATATTGGTTTTTGGGGAGTGTAGGCCGAATCGCTTTAAGAGCGATGTGACCTTTAGCTATAGTGCTATTATGGGTTGCGAGAGCAGTACGGGACCAGGGTTAAAATGTTGCAAATTATTAATCACTGTATGCATTTTTTTATTTGTCTCAGTATATGTAAAAATAATTATTTACTGTGTGGAGCATTTAATACTTTGTTAAAATGGGTGAAATTGAGAAGATTTGGGATCCCGTGCGCGCAAGGGCAGTGAACCACCCTGCACACACAGCTGAAGATCAGTAGGCTAAGGGGTCACGGGCAAGGGTTGTGGTAAAGCCAATAGAAGGTGCTCTCGAGTAAGGATTGGCCTAGCAATTCCTATCACGAGTAGTTGAAGACCCTAAAGAAAGCAAGTTGGGTGGTAGAGCTCTACCGTGAAAGACGAGAAACCCCTTATGATCATCTGGGTAATTTTGTGTATGGTGTTGGAGGATGCACGGTGAGAGAGTTGATCCTCTATATCGAAATAAAAGACCCTATAGTAATGCCTGACCGGGGGCAGGATGAACAAAATATCCGGGGTTCACATTAGGATAAATGTTTTATATGATTGCTAATTAACAACTATGGAATAAAAATATTGGATTATGAAACTGTAGAGCATGACAATCTCAAAATATTTAGATGGTCGTTTTTAATACTGTAGAATATTGAATAAACTTTGCGATAGATAATCTAGTGACAACAGGTACTGTATGAGAACATAGACTGCTGGTAGGATTAGGTTATCTTTCTGTAAACATTAATCATAATGTACTGGGACTGCTAAATATAATTAGATCGGTTGTCTTATATTATTAAAGGCTACTAGGATGTCACTAGCCATTAATTTGACTAATCTCCAAATTTTCCATTGGGGGCTACTCTTTCCCACGAGTAGACTCTCCTGCAGGTTCAGAGATTCAGGAGTAGCAATGGGAGGCTAGAGGCGGAGTTAGGGTTGCAGTAGTGTCATGTTTTCAGTTTGTCTTCTTGTAGTTTCTTTATTTCTGGCTATATAATCATTGAGATTAGTATAAAAATCATTTCGTCTCTTTTAGTATTTTGTTATCTATTACTGGCAATGATACAACTGAATTCTTTTGGGTAGACCTCTCCTCAAGGCCACAAGCCTAGGTTAGACCACAATGAAAATATAATGAGAGAATTGACCTAATTTGATAAGCCCAGTAGATAAGACCTCTAAACCAGTGTACCGAGTGTTAGGGAGTGGGTGAGACCCCTAGCTTACCGTCAGAGGTTTGAGCCTTGTGCTCCCTTAGAGGGACTCCTGTCAGCAGGTGATGGCACCGACAGGCCACACATACTGGGAGGATAGCCTGGTTGAAGGTCGAGTGTGGTCATCTTTCCGTCAACAAAATTTTATTTCTCTACTTCCTTCTAAATAAAAATGTTTTCATTAAAAAAAAAATCAAAATTTAAAATGTTCCTTGTTTCTCCATCCTCCTTTTTCAATTATGAGAGAGTCACAGCCCTGTGAGAAACCCTAATTGGCATAGTTAGTCGACCAAACCCTAAACCCCTTGGTTTTTCTTCAACTCACACCCCAAGGATCGGTTCCAAATTTTTGGGGCGTGACAGTTATCCTCTTGAGGAGGAAAATGTCATGGGTTCTAAACTCTTTATTTGTTATATAAATCTTTTTGCAACTAATTATAAGATAGAATAAATAATAGGTTCAAATCCAAACCCAAATCCGACTAACCCCGCAGTGGTGGCCGGCGGTAGCCAGAGGTGATGGCTGGCGGTGGCGGCGGTTGTCGGAAGTTGCGGCCGCCACTGACGATGGCCGGAGGGGGGGAAGGTGGTTGCGGTCGGCGGCGGTCGGGTGGTGGCTGGGCATGGATCTCGAGATGCTTGGGGGATTGGTGAGAAGAATGGTGAGTGGAGGGGTTTATATAGGTCTTCCTTAGAATACCAAAAAACTGGGGACTTAAGTGCAATTTGGCTATTTATTTTCATTAAACTAATTCAATTGAGAATCCAGCTACTTGACGGTTTTTGTCAGGTCAAAACCAAGGGCCTAACTGATCAATTGACCTGACCCTTGGTCTCCCCTTTTTACTTTATATATATTATTATCAGAGTTTTAACAGAAAAATTAAATGGTTTTGTGGGTAAAGGTAAAAGTTGAAAAAGTAACAAGTTGGTTTAACGTTCAAAACTCGTTATAGGTCTTTTTGTTTTTAAATTTTTAAATATTTTTATGTGGTCAAAACATAAAAGTTTGTATACGGTTTTTTATCGTTTCGACAAGTAGGACGCAGTGGCGCATATTTTATTTAAAAATTTTATGGTTGAGTGATTATTTGCAGAAGTCATAATTTTAATTTTTTTAACATTTCGGGATGCTATAGCTTTGATGTGCCAACATATGCGAACCTACCATAATCCAATATCATAGTATGTTGGGTTACCCGGTTGGCACTAAAGTGGGCATGTAACCCTTACAGGTTATCTGACGTTCAGATATTGATGGGTGCGTATTGATGAGTCAATCCGTCCACACAATTAGTCCAAGCCTGGTGCTTAATAGTATGACTAACGACGTTCTGGATACTTGACATAGTACCAAAAGATGTGTGGTGTTATAGATGACAAGTCATCAAATCCTAGTCATATGATCGATCGGGACTTGACGGTGCTCCTCATCGTCTGAGTCGAATCGTGGCACCAATAACAGAAGGGATTAGAGATTATCATAATACTAGTGCATGCCCATGCCTGTCGGCACTGCAGCGGGCCGCCTTCGGTGGCAACATATCTGTCGGCACTGCAGCGGGTTACCTTTGGTGACAATCCACCTGAACGCCTTTGTCAACAAAACACTTTCGACGACAACACCGACATTCATAGGGACACCCATTTCCTCGCCTGTGCAGATTGGCACGAAGTGGGCGCTTTCGGCGCGACCAACTCCCCCTCCCCCATAATCGATCTATCACATCAGCGGCAACAAATCTGTCGGTACTGCAGCGAGCCGCCTTCGGCAACAAAACACTTTCAATGACAACTACATTTCCTCGCCCGTACTGATTGGCACAAAATGGGCGCCTTCGGTGCGACCAACTCCCCCTCCCTCTATAATCGATCAATCACAGCTGTCTCTATTCGAATGGATTTCTCGAGATTGACCCGATGGTTTGGGGTGGCCGAAATTTCAGCAGGCGGGTTTATAACCGTTGATGCGAATAATGATCGCGGGATGAACGGTCAGGTTTAGTGCAATTTAAATGGGCCGGGATTTTAGAGGTTTAGTGCAGTTTAAATGTGTCAGGATTTGAAACCCATAGGGAGTTGGTTGCCAGGGAAATAGAGATGCGTTGATTTTTGAACGAATGGTTAGATCTATTCGGTTCATTTTTGTCCATTCAGCTTGTCCTAGTCAGCTTATATTTTGTCTAGTCAGCACAAAACCGACATGCCATGTTATATAGATAGTGCATGCTTGTGCCTGTCGGCACTGCAGCGGGCCGCCTTCGGTGGCAACACACCCCCCGGGAATCACCACCCCCACCGACGTATGCGACGACAACACACCTGACCGCCTTCGGCATGCCCGTGCCGATTGGCACAAAGCGGGATCCTTCGGTGCGACCAACCAACCCCCAACTCCGCTACCCCGGGGAGAGAGAGAGAAAGAGAGAGAGAGAGAGAGAGAGAGAGAGAGAGAGTAGGGCCGTCTCGATACAAATTGAGGCCTAAGGTGAAAATTCTAAATGGGGCCTTTTTATATTTATTTTTTTTCATAATGGGCCGGGCCTAAATGGTGGGTATGGTGGCTGTGGGCTGAGAGGCTGCCGGCCGTGAGTGAGGTAACCAAATCACCGGGCCGTTTTGGTAGCTATTTAGCACGGGCACAAACACAGACACGAAGAGAGAGAGAGAGAGAGAGAGAGAGAGAGAGAGAGAGAGAGAGAGAGAGAGAGAGAGAGAGACTTGTTTAACTAATCGTGTCGTGTCTAGTTTCTGGTCATGTCCAAAACCCCTAGACCCGGACCCGACCCGTTTGATTAATCGTATCTAGACCATAAACTAATAAATTTAAATGGCCCGCTTCAACTTGATTATACCCCAAACACATACCCCCTTAAATATACCCTAATTATATGCACTCTTGAATACACCCCACTCTTAAATAAACCCCCCACTCTTAAATAAACCCCATGCAGTTGGTTGGTACTTGAAGGTAGGGGTGGCAATCCTTGACCTGACCCGAACTTGACCCGAAGTTAGCGGGTTTAGATTTGGCCTAAACGGGTTCGGGTCATATAAGGGTCAACCCGATTGACCCGTTTATTTAATGGGTCGGGTTCGGGTTTGTACTTATAGCCCGATTGACCCGACTTGACCAGTTTACCAAATGGGTCGTGTCAACCCGACCCGAGCCAACCCGACCCAATTCGATCAAATCCGGCCCAATCCGACTTGTCTTGACTGTCACGCCCCAGAAATCCGGAACCGATCCCTGGGGTGTGAATTGAGAAAAACCAAGAGATTTAGGGTTTGGTCAACTGTCTACTTCTATTAGGGTTTCTCACCAGGCTTCTACTCTCTCAAGAAATATTTTAAACTTACGAAAACATTTTTATTTTCAAAGAAAATATAGACATACAATTTTATCGACAGAGGGGTGATCACGCTCGACCCTCAACCGGGCTATCCTCTCAGCATGTGCGACCTGCTGGTGCCCCACATGCTGACAGAAGTCCCTCTGAAGGGAGCACGAGGCTCAAGCCTCTAACGGCGAGCCGAGCAGCCTCGCTCGCTCTCTAGCACTCGGGCACTGGCTCACATGTCCTATCTAATAGGCTAGTCAATTTGGTCTCTTTAAGATTTATATTTTATTGTGAGCTATCCTAGGCTTGGGGCCTTGAGGAGAGGCCTACCCAAAAAGATTACAGCTGGATCATTGCCACTAATAACATACACTAACTCAAACCTAGTTCGATTACAATGCCAGAAAGACATAGTACTGCTACACGACATACGGAAGTCTAAACTCTACCACCGTCCTCACTCCGCCGCTAGTCCCGTGCTGCGGCTACCCCTGAGTCTCCAAACCTGCAGAAGAGCCTACTCGTGGGAATGAGTAGCCCCCAAAATGAATTGGGAGATTAGCCAAATAAATGGCTAGTGACAAGCTAACTGCCTAGGTAATTAATGACGCCCGTATTTTATAAATAATTTACTGATTAACCTAATTGTCCGACTATATTCTCAATCACGCCCTAAGTGTCCATGCATTTTCTACATTTGCATACAATTCCTACTGTCACTAGGTTATCGAGAGTACCATTTTACAGTTAATAAAATTAAACACACTCAATGTGAACCCCGAATATTTTGTTCATCCTGCCCCCGGTCGGGCATTACTATAGGGCCTTTTATTTCGATGTAGAGGGCCAACTCTCTCGCCGCGCATACTCCAACACCATGTGCAAAGTCACCCATATGATCATAAGGGGTTTCCCGTCTTTCACGGTGGAGCTCTACCGCCCAACTTGCTTTCTTTAGGGTCTTCAACTACCCCGGGACAGGATTGCTAGGCCAATCCCTCGTCAAGGGCACCACCTATTGGCTTTACCACAACCCCTGCCCGTGACCCCCTAGCCTACTGATCTTCGGCTGTACGCGCAGGGTGGTTCACGGCCCTTGCACGCACGGGGTCCGAGTCTTTCCACATGCTAGAATATCACACCATTTATAATAATAAAATGATTTCGATGTTTTACCCCGGGATTCGCACCGCGCTCACAACCCATGCATCATAATAAATTTACTCTCGCCCGTATTCCCGTGTGCCCGGGTCCCACACTCCATCCAGGAGAGTGAGCCCGATAATTATTATTTTATCATTAATTCTTAATATTAAGGGGATTCCTACTTACGGTGTCCAAGCAATCAGAAGATTTATTATTAAATTATATTATTAAGCATGCGTCGTCGGACCCGCGACTCCGCATGCAAGGTCGGGTCCACTCGACCACATACGACGATGTCCGGCGGGACCCGCATGCAGCGTTATGGACACCAACCCTTAATTTCTATAACAGCATAGTTAATTATCTAAACAGCATGCAGTGTCACCTGGAAAGTGTGCTCGGGCTGATGCTGCTAAGCGCCCTCCGCTCCGCCTCCGACTCAGTCCACGTGCTCACCAACTGCCAAACATACCAGCGGCCTATGGTCATTAAGTGCTACTAAAATATTGTTGGCTTAGGCCCTGATTGGCCGAGTCAAGAATTTACGTGTCATCGGACGCCGGCCTACTGGCACGCAAACCGATGCACCAAGGGTAGCGTCATCGGATGCCGGTCTACTGGCACGCAAACCAAGGTGCCAAAGGTAGCGTCATCAAACGCCGATCTACTGGTACGTAAATCGAGGTGCCAAAGGTAGCGTCATCTAACATCGGTCTACTGGCACGTAAACCAAGGTGCCAAAGATAGCGTCATCGGACGCTACTGGCACGCAAACCGAGGTGCCAAAGATAGCGTCGCCGACGCTAAAGCCACCTTAGGGTCCAAATGCACTAATCCGGCCAAACGGTCATAACCGTGTCGGTCGGAGGCAAAATCGGCAAAAGCCGATCTCGATCGGGCTTAGGTGTTGGAGGTCGCTCTCGTGCGCAAAAGGCCATGCGAGGTGGTTTTGGCCCTCATCGGCATCATCCACCTGATACGAGCGTGACTCACAGAAATCGGGCCCGCTAACCACGAGTGTGGCCCAAAGGGATTGATCGACATAGTGGGGAGGTCAAGGTTGGTGTGCCAAGCCACAACTTGGCGTGATATTGTCGGGGCTACCTATCGCCGGTCCACCGGTTGTCAAGCAACCGGCAACGGTCGTGCAAGGAAAGGGTTGCAACCGGGGCCGCGCCTAGCTAGTCGGGCCGGTCGGATGGGATTTGTTTTGGCTTGGTCGGCCTTGCCGACTGTACTGCAGCCTGCCACTTGGTCGGCATTCAGGGCTCCAACCATGGCAAGTACTACGGGGGTGGGGTCGATAGGGTCCATACACAAAAATATTACCGGCACCGGTCGACTTCGTCGGCTACACAGCCACCGGCCACATGGCCGATGGCCATGGTCGCGCACATCATCACAGGGGAGGGGTCTCGACGATCGCACCGTCGCTGGCCAGCAGTCATGGCCGTGGCACGAGGCGGACGGGGGTGGGTGTGGCCCGTCAATCCACAACACACACACACACACACAAGAAATACAGAGAATGGGAAAAGAGGGCTGACTTGTGGCTCCTCCCTCCAAGCTACGGTGGCGGCTCCTCCCCGGCTCCGGTATGCTCCGGCGACGGTTCCAACTCCGGCCGGCAGTGCTCCGGCTGCCGCACGCTACACACGCAACAAGAGGGAGAGGATAGAGGGAGAGATCGAGAGAGGTGAGGGATGGGGTTGGGCTGGGTTTTATAGGGTGAATGGGGGTGGCCGGACTTAGGGGTCAAAAAGGGGAGTCGGGGGTCGGGTCGGACTGAGGAAGGGGAAGAGGGGGAGTGGGGGATCAGATGGGGAAGGGAGGGAAGGGGTCGGGTGAGGGGTTTTTAAAGGGGGAAGGGAGGGGTGGCGACTGCAGGGTAGGGGGCGGAGGCCGGCGGGATCCGAGGCGTGACTCGGGGCGGCGACGACGGCGGGATCCGGGGCGGCGACAGCGGCGGGATCCGGGGCGCGATTCGGGGCGGCGACATCGGCGAGATCAAGGGCGGGAGTGGCGGCGGGATCCGGGGCGCGATTCGGGGCGGCGACATCGGCGAGATCCGGGGCGGGAGCGGCGGCGGCGGTGTCGGGTTGGGGAGGGGAGGGATGGGGGGGGGGGGCGGCGGATGGGGCCCAGGTCGGGTCGGGTCGGGTCGGGTTCTTGAGAGAGAGGGGGGTCGGGTGAGAGGGGTCCGAGTGAGAGAGAGAGAAGAGAGAAAGAGAGAGAGAGAGAGAGAGAGAGAGAGAGAGAGAGAGAGAGAGAGAGAGAGAGAGAGAGAGAGAGAGAGAGAGAAAAGAAGGGGATGGGGGTCACGGGTTGGGGGTTGGGGATAGTGGGTCGGGTTCGGGTAGTGGAATTAGGGTGGGGTAGTGGGTTAGGTGGGTAGTGGGTTTTTAATTTTTAGGTTTTTTTTTTTTCTTTTCTTTTCTCTTTTTTTTTTTTTTTTTTTAAATCCTGGGCATTACATCCTACCCATCTTAATAAAATTTTCGTCCTGAAAATTAAATAACACTAGTCATCAAACAAAGATGGGTACAGGGATCGTATCGCGGACTCAAGCTCCCAAGTAGCTTCCTCCTCTCTACAGTGCTGCCACTGTACTTTCACCATGGGGATGGTCTTCGTACGAAGCACTCAATCCTCGCTAGCCAGAATCCTGATCGGCCGCTCCTCGTAGGATGCATCTGAACTGAGTGCCAGGTCCTGCCAGTCCAGCACGTGGGAAGGGTCCGGCTCGTACCTCCGAAGCATCGACACGTGGAAGACACCATGGACGTTAGAGAGCTGTGGAGGCAGCGCTAGCCGATATGCTACCTCACCAACTCTCTCCAAAATCTCGAAGGGGCCGATGTATCTCGGAGCCAATTTCCCTTTCTTTCCAAACCTCATGATGCCTCGACGAGGGGAAACCTTCAAGAAGACATGGTCTCCAACGGTGAACTCGAGCGGGCGTCGACGCACGTCAGCATAGCTCTTCTGTCGACTCTGCGCTGCTCGAAGTCGCTCCCTGATCAGCTGGATCTTCTCCGTCGTCTCCTGTACGAGCTCTGGTCCCAAAAGGCTCCGTTCTCCTACCTCTGCCCAACAAAGAGGTGACCGACACGGCCTCCCGTACAAGGCCTCATAGGGGGCCATGCCGATGCTGGCTTGGTGGCTATTGTTGTAGGCGAACTCCACAAGTGGTAGATGCTCCTCCCAACTGCCTCCAAAATCCACAGAACATGCCCGCAACATATCCTCCAGAATCTGAATCGTCCTCTCGGACTGGCCATCTGTCTGAGGGTGGAAGGCTGTGCTAAAACTGAGCTTAGTCCCCAAGGCTGTCTGCAGGCTCTCCCAAAAGTGAGAAACGAACCGAGAATCCCGATCTGAGACGATGGAAACTGGAACTCCGTGCAATCTAACAATCTCCCTCACGTACAGCTTTGCCCTATCGATGGACGTCATCGTCGTCCGCACGGGAAGAAAGTGCGCCGACTTTGTCAGTCTGTCCACGATCACCCAAACTGAGTCATGCCTGTTCCGGGTCAAAGGCAATCCCGAAACAAAGTCCATCGTAATATGCTCCCATTTCCACTCAGCTACTGGGAGTGGCTGCAGCAATCCAGCCGGTCTCTGGTGCTCAGCCTTGACTTGCTGACAAGTCAAACATCTGGACACGAAGGCGGCCACATCTTGCTTCATGCCATTCCACCAGAACTGCCTCCGCAAGTCGTGGTACATCTTGGTACTGCCGGGGTGCACCGAGAATCTAGATCGATGCGCCTCTGATAGTACCTCCTCTCTAACCTCCTTATTTGTGGGGAGGCATAACCTCCTCTGGAACCTCAGACCACCATCAGCGTCAA
Source organism: Chamaelirium japonicum (assembly GCA_947650365.1). Lineage (NCBI taxonomy): Eukaryota > Viridiplantae > Streptophyta > Magnoliopsida > Liliales > Melanthiaceae > Chamaelirium > Chamaelirium japonicum. The sequence continues at coordinate 51,619,730 of OX393555.1, forward strand.
CTGACCAGTCTGGAACAGACTCCCCACTATCGCACCGTGCCCTTATCTCCTCCAGCTCTGAATCCAACCTCTGTGCTGCAATCACCTTCTGAAATAGGCTGGGCTGTACTCGTATGGTGCGCAACATGGTACGAGAAGGCTCCCACCGAACCCACAAATCAAAGCCTTCTATCGTAGCCAAAAAGTCATGTCGATCTATCACCAGTCTGGCAAGTTGGCTACGGGACTTCCGGCTCAGGGCATCAGCAACAACATTCGCTTTACCAGGATGGTAAAAGAGCGAATAGTTGAAGTCCTTCAGGACTTCGATCCACCTCCTCTGCCGCATGTTTAGATCTTTCTGACTCGCGATGTACCGCAGGCTCTTGTGATCGCAATACATCTCAAACTCCTCACCGTACAGGTAATGCCTCCAGATCTTCAAGGCGAAGACCACTGCTGCCAACTCCAGATCATGGGTGGGATAATTCTTCTCGTGAGTCTTCAGCTGTCTCGAGGCGTATGCGACCACTCTGCCATCTTGCATCAGAACTGCTCCAAGCCCCATCAGCGAGGCATCAGTGAAGACCACATAGCCCTTGCCGCTAGCTGGAATCGTCAGTACTGAGGCCGAAGTGAGGCGCCACTTTAATTCTCGGAAGGACTTCTCACACTCTTCCGACCACTCGAACTTAACACCTTTCTTAGTCAGACGGGTGAGAGGTGCAGCCAGACGCGAGAATCCCTCCACGAAGCGTCGATAGTAGCCTGCTAGCCCCAAGAAACTCCTAATCTCGAAGACATTCCTTGGCTGATCCCAGTCCATAACGGCCTCTATCTTCGCTGGATCCACCGAGATACCTTCCTTCGAGACAACGTGTCCGAGGAACTTCACCTCCTGCATCCAGAACTCACACTTACTGAGCTTGGCATACAGTTGGTGATCTCTGAGGGTCTGTAATACTGCGCTCAGGTGCTCCCGATGCTCTTCCTCCGTCTTGGAGTAAATGAGGACATCGTCCACAAATACTACCACAAATCTGTCCAGGAACATGCTGAAGACGCGGTTCATCAGATCCATAAATGCTGCAGGAGCATTCGTCAGACCGAAAGGCATAACTAAGAACTCATAGTGCCCATATCGCGTCCGAAACGCTGTCTTCGGAATATCATCTGCCCTCACAGCCAGCTGGTGATATCCAGTCCTCAGATCAATCTTCGAGAAGCAACAAGCACCCTTCAGCTGATCAAACAGATCCTCTATCCGTGGCAACGGGTACTTGTTCTTAATCGTGAGGCTATTCAGCTTGCGATAATCGATGCAAAGCCTTTTCATCCCATCCTTCTTCTGGGCAAAGAGGACCGGGGCTCCCCAAGGAGATGTGCTGGGACGAATGAAGCCTCGGTCAAGCAACTCCTCCAACTGAGTCTTCAACTCCTTCAGCTCAGCAGGAGCCATCCGGTATGGAGCAATCGAGACCGGTGCTGCTCCCGGTACCAGATCTATAGCAAACTCGACCTCCCGAGGTGGAGGTAAGCCTGGGAGCTCATCTGGAAAGACGTCTGGGAACTCACGAACCATTGGCGGGAGTACTACTGGGTTCCCATCTCTATCCCTGCTCGGTAGCTGCGCCAGTAAGCTGAGGGAGATCTGCTGCAGTGGTACTGGGCACAGAACCCTCTGCTTGTCTCCCATAAAGTAGAAGACCTCGCTCCCTGGAGGTGAAAAGGTGACCTTTCTCGAGAAGCAGTCGAGGGTGACGTGGTAAGCCGACATCCAGTCCATCCCGAGCAACACGTCCACTCCTCCCAAGTCTAAGATAATAAGGTCAGCCGAGAGCTCCCTGTCTCCAACAAGAATGATGCAGTCTCGGCAGACTCGGTCTACATCGATACTCACCCCGAGCGGTGAAAACACCGACAGAGTGTGACCCAATGGAACCGACTCCAGTCCCAAAGTTTTGACGAAACTAGGGACAATATAGGAGTGTGTGGACCCACTATCGAAAAGAACGTGGGCCAGGGTCGAGAAGACGGGAATGGTGCCTAACAATACCGAAAGAATGTAAGATGCTAAGCTAGCTATGACCAAAACTAATCCTAACAAGCCCCAGATAATCAAAAGCAGTAAGGTAGCTACAACTAAGAATTGAACTACGAAGTTCAGGGTTACCTTCGATCGCTCCCCCAGAAGCCTCTGGGTCTTGACCAACCAACAAGTATGCCCTGCCCTGGGCCTGATTGCCTCCTCCGCCCTGACGGGGGAAAGGCCTCTGCTGCTGCGGCTGGGGAGGACGCTGCTGCTGCTGAACTCTCTGCGGGGGCCTCTGCTGCTGCACAGGTGGTGCCGACAGTGCAGGCCTGAGAGGTGGAGCTGGTAAAAGCGGCTGCCGACGGAGCTGTGGGCAGCTCCACTTCAGATGCTCAAGCGAGCCGCACTGGAAACAGCCACGCCTCAGGGGTCCAGGAACTGGAGGACCATGGAAATGCTGAGGCTGGCGAGGCGGGGGTCGAACCTCCATGGGCCTGAACCTCTTCTGAGCCGGTGGGCCATGGCGACTGCCATTTCCCCGCTTCTCCAAGATAGCACGGGACTCCTTCAGCTCCTGCTCCACCGCCAGGGACCGGTTGACCAACTCCTCATAGGATTGCCCCAGGAAGGCAACAACCCTACCTCTAATCGCTGGGTTCAAGCCATGCTCAAAACGCATAGCCCTCCTGCCATCGGTCGCCACCTGATGAGGAGCATACCTCGCAAGCTCCGAGAATTTGGCCTCATACTGGGACACAGTACGAGACCCCTGGTAAAGCGCCAGAAACTCCATCTCCATCCGGTTCTGCACGGTGACCGGAAAGAACTTCTTCCGAAAATTCCTCGAACTCTGGCCAAGTGATCGCTCCTCGATCTGTTGCTCGGGTGCGCTGAACCGTCTGCCACCAGAAGTCTGCCTCAGCCTCGAACTGGTAGGAGGCAAAGGTGACTCTCTTATCGCCGGTGATGCCCAACGCGTTCAGTATCTTCTCCGTCTGTTGGAACCATCGATCGGCCTCCAAGGGGTCTGGCTCACCCCTGAAGCTCGGTGGTCCCATCGCCTTGAAGTCCTTCAGCAACTTCCCCTGTCGCTCGCCCTCGGCCTGCTGACGAGCCTGGGCCTGGGCAAGGGCAGTCTGAGCTAGCTCGGCCTGCTGCTGAGCAGCCATCTGCTGCTGGGCAGCAGCAGCTTGCTGCTGTTGGACCATGGCGGCCATCCCCTGGAGCATCTCCATCATCATCGCCGCGCTGTCTGGCCCAGCGGACGACCCTGCTCCATTGTTAGCACCATTACCACTTCTGGTACCCGCCATCTGAAATGAAAATGGATTAGTCTAACACTAACCTACTAATAAGACTCTAGACCTAACTACAAACTACTTCTAGGAACATATCCCTATGCTCTGATACCAGCTGTCACGCCCCAGAAATCCGGAACCGATCCCTGGGGTGTGAATTGAGAAAAACCAAGAGATTTAGGGTTTGGTCAACTGTCTACTTCTATTAGGGTTTCTCACCAGGCTTCTACTCTCTCAAGAAATATTTTAAACTTACGAAAACATTTTTATTTTCAAAGAAAATATAGACATACAATTTTATCGACAGAGGGGTGATCACGCTCGACCCTCAACCGGGCTATCCTCTCAGCATGTGCGACCTGCTGGTGCCCCATATGCTGACAGAAGTCCCTCTGAAGGGAGCACGAGGCTCAAGCCTCTAACGGCGAGCCGAGCAGCCTCGCTCGCTCTCTAGCACTCGGGCACTGGCTCACATGTCCTATCTAATAGGCTAGTCAATTTGGTCTCTTTAAGATTTATATTTTATTGTGAGCTATCCTAGGCTTGGGGCCTTGAGGAGAGGCCTACCCAAAAAGATTACAGCTGGATCATTGCCACTAATAATATACACTAACTCAAACCTAGTTCGATTACAATGCCAGAAAGACATAATACTGCTACACGACATACGGAAGTCTAAACTCTACCACCGTCCTCACTCCGCCGCTAGTCCCGTGCTGCGGCTACCCCTGAGTCTCCAAACCTGCAGAAGAGCCTACTCGTGGGAATGAGTAGCCCCCAAAATGAATTGGGAGATTAGCCAAATAAATGGCTAGTGACAAGCTAACTGCCTAGGTAATTAATGACGCCCGTATTTTATAAATAATTTACTGATTAACCTAATTGTCCGACTATATTCTCAATCACGCCCTAAGTGTCCATGCATTTTCTACATTTGCATACAATTCCTACTGTCACTAGGTTATCGAGAGTACCATTTTACAGTTAATAAAATTAAACACACTCAATGTGAACCCCGGATATTTTGTTCATCCTGCCCCCGGTCGGGCATTACTATAGGGCCTTTTATTTCGATGTAGAGGGCTAACTCTCTCGCCGCTCATACTCCAACACCATGCGCAAAGTCACCCATATGATCATAAGGGGTTTCCCGTCTTTCACGGTGGAGCTCTACCGCCCAACTTGCTTTCTTTAGGGTCTTCAACTACCCAGGGACAGGATTGCTAGGCCAATCCCTCGTCGAGGGCACCACCTATTGGCTTTACCACAACCCCTGCCCGTGACCCCCTAGCCTACTGATCTTTGGCTGTACGCGCAGGGTGGTTCACGGCCCTTGCGCGCACGGGGTCCGAGTCTTTCCACATGCTAGAATATCACACCATTTATAATAATAAAATGATTTCGATGTTTTACCCCGGGATTCGCACCGCGCTCACAACCCATGCATCATAATAAATTTACTCTCGCCCGTATTCCCGTGTGCCCGGGTCTCCACACTCCATCCAGGAGAGTGAGCCCGATAATTATTATTTTATCATTAATTCTTAATATTAAGGGGATTCCTACTTACGGTGTCCAAGCAATCAGAAGATTTATTATTAAATTATATTATTAAGCATGCGTCGTCGGACCCGCGACTCCGCATGCAAGGTCGGGTCCACTCGACCACATACGACGATGTCCGGCGGGACCCGCATGCAGCGTTATGGACACCAACCCTTAATTTCTATAACAACATAGTTAATTATCTAAACAGCATGCAGTGTCACCTGGAAAGTGTGCTCGGGCTGATGCTGCTAAGCGCCCTCCGCTCCGCCTCCGACTCAGTCCACGTGCTCACCAACTGCCAAACATACCAGCGGCCTATGGTCATTAAGTGCTACTAAAATATTGTTGGCTTAGGCCCTGATTGGCCGAGTCAAGAATTTACGCGTCATCGGACGCCGGCCTACTGGCACGCAAACCGATGCACCGAGGGTAGCGTCATCGGACGCCGGTCTACTGGCACGCAAACCAAGGTGCCAAAGGTAGCGTCATCAAACGCCGATCTACTGGTACGTAAATCGAGGTGCCAAAGGTAGCGTCATCTAACGTCGGTCTACTGGCACGTAAACCAAGGTGCCAAAGATAGCGTAATCGGACGCTACTGACACGCAAACTGAGGTGCCAAAGATAGCGTCGCCGACGCCAAAGCCACCTTAGGGTCCAAATGCACTAATCCGGCCAAACGGTCATAACCGCGTCGGTCGGAGGCAAAATCGACAAAAGCCGATCTCGATCGGGCTTAGGTGTTGGAGGTCGCTCTCGTGCGCAAAAGGCCATGCGAGGTGGTTTTGGCCCGCATCGGCATCATCCACCTGATACGAGCGTGACTCGCAGAAATCGGGCCCGCTAACCACGAGTGTGGCCCAAAGGGATTGATCGACATAGTGGGGAGGTCAAGGTTGGTGTGCCAAGCCACAACTTGGCGTGATATTGTCGGGGCTACCTATCACCGGTCCACCGGTTGTCAAGCAACCGGCAACGGTCGTGCAAAGAAAGGGTTGCAACCGGGGCCGCGCCTAGCTAGTCGGGCCGGTCGGATGGGATTTGTTTTGGCTTGGTCGGCCTTGCCGACTGTACTGCAGCCTGCCACTTGGTCGGCATTCAGGGCTCCAACCATGGCAAGTACTACGGGGGTGGGGTCGATAGGGTCCATACACAAAAATATTACCGGCACCGGTCGACTTCGTCGGCTACACAGCCACCGGCCACATGGCCGATGGCCATGGTCGCGCACATCATCACAGGGGAGGGGTCTCGACGATCGTACCGTCGCTGGCCAGCAGTCATGGCCGTGGAACGAGGCGGACGGGGGTGGGTGTGGCCCGTCAATCCACAACACACACACACACACACACACAAGAAAAACAGAGAATGGGAAAAGAGGGCTGACTTGTGGCTCCTCCCTCCAAGCTACGGTGGCGGCTCCTCCCCGGCTCCGGTATGCTCCAGCGACGGTTCCAACTCCGGCCGGCAGTGCTCCGGCTGCCGCACGCTACACACGCAACAAGAGGGAGAGGATAGAGGGAGAGATCGAGAGAGGTGAGGGATGGGGTTGGGCTGGGTTTTATAGGGTGAATGGGGGTGGCCGGACTTAGGGGTCAAGGAGGGGAGTCGGGGGTCGGGTCGGACTGAGGAAGGGGAAGAGGGGGAGTGGGGGATCAGATGGGGAAGGGAGGGAAGGGGTCGGGTGAGGGGTTTTTAAAGGGGGAAGGGAGGGGTGGCGGCTGCAGGGTAGGGGGCGGAGGCCGGCGGGATCCGAGGCGTGACTCGGGGCGGCGACGGCGGCGGGATCCGGGGCGGCGACAGCGGCGGGATCCGGGGCGCGATTCGGGGCGGCGACATCGGCGAGATCAAGGGCGGGAGTGGCGGCGGGATCCGGGGCGCGATTCGGGGCGGCGACATCGGCGAGATCCGGGGCGGGAGCGGCGGCGGCGGTGTCGGGTTGGGGAGGGGAGGGATCGGGGGGGGGGGGGGGGGGCGGCGGATGGGGCCCAGGTCGGGTCGGGTCGGGTCGGGTTCTTGAGAGAGAGGGGGGTCGGGTGAGAGGGGTCCGAGTGAGAGAGAGAGAAGAGAGAGAGAGAGAGAGAGAGAGAGAAAAGAAGGGGATGGGGGTCACGGGTTGGGGGTTGGGGATAGTGGGTCGGGTTCGGGTAGTGGAATTAGGGTGGGGTAGTGGGTTAGGTGGGTAGTGGGTTTTTAATTTTTAGGTTTTTTTTTTTTTCTTTTCTTTTCTCTTCTTTTTTTTTTTTTTTTTTTAAATCATGGGCATTACATTGACCCAACCCGGTTGATTTACATGGATTCTGCTGAGCCAACCCGACCCGACCCGACCCGTTTAGTAAACGGGTTAAACGGGTCGGGTTCGGGTTGAGTGTTTTGCCCTTATACCCATGTCTTAACCCGACCCAACCCGATCCATTGCCACCCCTACTTGAAGGCAGACGTAGGGCTGCAACTTAGGCGGGCTAACCTGAACCCAACCCGAGCCCAACCCGAATTATTTCTCCTCTACCATATTGAAGCCGATCAACCCATCCCGCACAACCTGATCAACCTGGCCAACCCGACGGATTAGGCTAGGGCTAAGGAAGTTCAAACATACCTTGGGTTGGGTTGGGTTGGGGTACAAAAGATGCTAAGTTAGGGCTTTGAGGTTTGGGGTACAAAAGAAAAGGACAATGTTGGTATTAAAGGGTGGCTGAGTAAGTTATTGAGAAACGATAGAGTTACGGGGGCTAGTTACAGATTTTTGGGGTAAAAATAAAATTTTTCAAAGATTAGGATAAATTATACTTTGCCCCTCTGTAGTTTTGCACAAAAACACTTAATTTTTGGGGTATGAATAAAATTTTTCAAAGATTAGGATAAATTATACATTGCCCCTCTGTAGTTTTGCTCAAAAATATTTAATTTTTGGGGTATGAATAAAATTTTCCAAAGATTAGGATAAATTATACTTTGCCCCTCTGTAGTTTTGCTCAAAAACACTTAACTCCCATATAGTTTATTTTGTTCCAAATCGCTCCCTAAAGTTTGAAATGTTAGCACAATACACTCTTTTGTCAACTACATAATTTCATTGTTTGGTGATTTTTATCTTATTGAAACGAATTGAAGGGGGTAAAATATTGTTTTATAGCTATAAGGGGGTTTAGTGTTTTTAAGCTAAACTTCAGGGGGCAAAGTGTAATTTACTCTAAAGATACTTATATTAATTGAAATTTGAGAGTGATTTTCGTGAGGGGCCCAATCCGACTTGTCTTGACCCAACCCGGTAGATTTACATGGATTCTGCTGAGCCAACCCGACCCGACCCGACCCGACCCGACCCGTTTAGTAAACGGGTTAAACGGGTCGGGTTTGGGTTGAGTGTTTTGCCCTTATACCCATGTCTTAACCCGACCCAACCCGACCCATTGCCACCCCTACTTGAAGGCAGACGTAGGGCTGCAACTTGGGCGGGCTAACCTGAACCCAACCCGAGCCCAACCCGAATTATTTCTCCTCTACCATATTGAAGCCGATCAACCCATCCCGCACAACCTGATCAACCTGGCCAATCCGACGGATTAGGCTAGGGCTAAGGAAGTTCAAGCATACCTTGGGTTGGGTTGGGTTGGGGTACAAAAGATGCTAAGTTAGGGCTTTGAGGTTTGGGGTACAAAAGAAAAGGACAATGTTGGTATTAAAGGGTGGTTGAGTAAGTTATTGAGAAACGATAGACTTACGGGGGCTAGTTACAGATTTTTGGGGTAAAAATAAAATTTTTCAAAGATTAGGATAAATTATACTTTGCCCCTCTGTAGTTTTGCACAAAAACACTTAATTTTTGGGGTATGAATAAAATTTTTCAAAGATTAGGATAAATTATACATTGCCCCTCTGTAGTTTTGCTCAAAAACACTTAATTTTTGGGGTATGAATAAAATTTTCCAAAGATTAGGATAAATTATACTTTGACCCTCTGTAGTTTTGCTCAAAAACACTTAACTCCCATATAGTTTATTTTGTTCCAAATCGCTCCCTAAAGTTTGAAATGTTAGCACAATACACCCTTTTGTCAACTACATAATTTCATTGTTTGGTGATTTTTATCTGATCGAAACTGAATTGAAGGGGGTAAAATGTTGTTTTATAGCTATAAGGGGGTTTAGTGTTTTTAAGCTAAACTTCAGCGGGCAAAGTGTAATTTACTCTAAAGATACTTATATTAATTGAGATTTGAGAGTGATTTTCGTGAGGGATTTCGGGTGATTGGGTTGCCTTTTTGTGAGCCAATTAATTCTGTATTAATTGAGGGACTTCCCTTGTGAAGAAGTGAAGGGATGAGCTCCAATCTATGGTTAGATCAAAAGATGATAATCAAATCTATTCGTCAATTTTTGTCTAGTCAGCAAGTTGTTCCGTTTTGTCTAGTCAGCATATAGACCGTCGTCTCTTGTTATATAGATAGTAGAGAATATAGTTACGAGGGAGTAACATAAGTTTATGATCACTAGAGTTCAACTCGCGTCGCACTCTCGGTGGCTACACGGGTTAATCGGATTAGGGCTGATTAGCGAAACTTTCGGTGTGTTACTGAAATAATTAATCAGGGACTTGGTTGGAGATAGAGATCCTGAATCCTGAAGGTTCCACCCTGTCGTTGCTTATAGGAACTGTTCCCCAACCCGGTTGGACACATTAGATGCAAAGTAACACGATGGAGCGCAAGCCCGAAGTCTAAAAATCTAATTCATATGTGCTAAGGGACCATAGGGGTATTTTGATACATACTGAAATATGGTTCAAAACATATTAAATATAGATCTTAAAATAAGTGGAATAATTTCAAGAGCTCATAGGCGTTGACGGAACTCGATTCCGACTAGCGTACCTATTCTATCTCTTTATCAGCGGTATGCCGACAAAATGATGTTTTAGTCCAAGGTGTCATAGAGATAAGGGAAACTCTAACCCATGGCCTTATCCCCTTGGAGAAATCCAACCCCCCTCTTGTGTGGTCACATAGGGCCGACCACAAGTGATTTTCACTAGTGCAAACCATTTGGTGACCGATCTATAAAGACACAAGGAGAGGTAGGGGTAAAACCCTAATTTTCTCTCCCTCTCCTTAAGAAATCCGACCCCCCCTCCCCTCTCTCTCCTTTATGGTTTCGGCCAAGAAAAATGTGGAAGGAGAAAGAGGAAGAAATGAGGAAGGAAAGGAGAAGGAATAAGAAGAAAGAAAGAGAAAGAGAAAGAATAGGTCTTTGAGGCATGCCATCGACTTCTCTACGTACCATCCTTCGTCGGCGCGTTGTCCTTGTACTCAGAGATAGGATGCAGTGAGTTCTTTCATTTGTAAAGGACAAGGTGCTATTTGACAACTTTTCTCTCGGTTTGCATATGATTTATCATCAACGATCGTTCTGTTCTCCTCGGATAAAAAATCCGGAAGGTATAACGATTCTAAACACTTACTAAATGGATGATGTCTTCCGTAGATCGTAGTATGCCTTTAGGGTATCCACATATATGCTATGATCATAGGTTTACATATAAATTGTTTGCAAGATAGATTGTAATAAAACATACATCATAAGATCCTCGGATCTATCTTTTGCTTCTATCGCCACTTTGATAAAAGGATTTAATTCCAACAGATATTTGGGGACCGATCAAAGTTGCATCTTTGCGAGGTAAACATTGATTTGTATCGCTCATTGATGACTTCTCAATGAGAGTTTGGGTATACCTGATTAAGTACAAACATGAAGTTTTAGAGGTGTTTCTGAGTTGGAAGAAGATGATTGAGACTTAGACTACAAAAACATAAAAAGACTCAGATCAGACATGGCAGTAAGCATAAGTCGGATCCATTTTTAAAAGGAAGACACGATGTGAGCATCGTTAGACACTTCATAGTTCGGGAGACATTACAGCATAAGGGGGTGGTAGAATATTTGAATCATACCTTATTGGAGAAGGTTCAATGTTTGTTGTCCAAATCTAATTTGGGTAAGGAGTTTTGGGCTTAGGCATTGAACTATGTGTGTCATGTTGTGAATCGGCTACTGATATAGGTACTTGATGGGAAGACTTCCGTAGAGGTATGGTCTAGAAAATCTATTACTGACTATGATGATTTACCATGTGTTTGGTTGTTCCTCCTACTTTCATGTCAGGAAAAGTAAAGTTGACCATAGATCCAATAAAGCATTATTCTTAGGATTTAGCTCGGGTGTGAAGGAGTATATGTTTTAGTGTCTCAACACGAAAGAAGGTTATCTTGAGAAGGGACATCACCTTTGATGAGTCCTATTTATTGAAGCCAAACCAAGAGGGAGGCTCTCAGTTAGAGAGAATGGATAGAGAAGTTCCACAACATATAAAGTTTGAAGTTTTAGTGTTGAAACATAGTCAAACATAAGAATTAGTAGCCAAGGACTCAGATGTATCAGGGCTCAAATTCAGGAATCTACATAGCAGCCGAATTCTATTCCATTCAGAAGATCAAGAAGAGAAATTTGAAAACATGTGCAGTTAACTGACATGGGGTCATATGCAATACCCGTGGATGATGACATCATTCCATCTACTTATATAAAAGCAATTGAAGATTTTGATAGCTCATATTAGTGTTAAGTACTCAAATAATGCATTTTAGCACTTATTATTTACTGCATTATCGACGTTTTCCTATGTAAAACTTTTCATATATATATAAAAGTGCATCAATTTCTTTACATCGCTGCATAGTACACTTCCATACGAACACAGTGATATATTGGTTCGCAATTATACGATTCATGCATGAAAAGTACGGAGCCTGATAGTCTAGATTATCCTTTTTCTATCGATAATCGCATTGGAACCTAATACGCGCAATTTCATATATAATTTTTAGGAAATTGACCAGGTTCTCAACGTAGCTAGCTCAAAGGCATTGTGACTAAGTGTTGGATATTCTCACGGTGATTCAATGGACGATGCACAGCTCGTTTGGAGGTCTTTCTAAAGAACCATACAAAAAAGGATAATTGCGATATTTGGATGAGAGATGACGTCACCGGCTCAACGCATCGAGTGATACGAACCAGAGGAGAACCCCAAGCATGATAACAAGCTTAACGGAGCATGATGGTGGCTTAAAAATATGGCACAAAAAATTCCTAACTTCGATCATCGACCATTTTTCTTTCACCTCTTTTCTTATTTTCTTTCTTCTTCTTTCATTTCATTTCCTTTCTTTCTCTTTTCTTTCTTTCCTTTCTCTTAAAACCATCACAGCCATCTATATTTCTCTCTCTATCCGATCCATTCTTTCCTTCTCTCGTGTCCAGCTTGAGCATGAGATCCTTTCCCATCTGATCTCTTCTTTCTCTTTTTCCTTGCATCTGACCAAAGCCGTCTAAACCCATGCAGCCCACGTGATCACCCTCTCCCCGGGCTGCTCTTCTATCATGATTACCCCCTCTACCGTCCCAATCGTCTATTTTCATCCCTCTCTTTCTCTCTTTGACTTCTTTCTTCTCTTCTATTTTCTTTTCTTTCTCTAAATTCTAAACCGCTCCCTCTCTCCCTAAGGCTGATCACCGCCATCCTTAGTGTCTCCCTTTCTTATCCAATCTCCCTCTCTTATAGTTGTCTTCTCTCCCTCCGATTCTCTCTCTTCAATAGCCTTCTCTCTCTACCCCAAAGGCATCACAACCGCCCCTTGCAACCAATCACATCCGTCCAAACCCTCCTGCCTCTCTTATTTTTTAACCGCACTCTTTCTCCCCCTAATTTCTCTGTGATCCGAGACCCTCAATCGCACTCCCCCAAATCCCATCTCCGATAACCTCTTCCTCTCATAACTGATCATGTCTCTCTCTTATATCTTCTCTCTCTAACCCGAGATCTTTCCCCCTCTCTCTATCTTTTAAAATCATCACAATTGTACCCTAGCTCCCTCTTTCGATTGTCTTTCTCTCTCCCCTTAAATACTTGCCGAACTTCTCTTTCTACATTTGAAGCCCTCTCTCTCTCTCTGATCACTCTATATCTTTATCCTGAGGTCACAATCGTCCACAACCCTCTCTCTCTCTAAATCTCTATCGATCTTTTTCCATATATCTCTCTCTATCTTGAATTCTCTATCTATTCTTTCCAAATCCACCTGTAATATTCACCCCAAATACATAATATATTGTCTACTTTGCTCGTGCCCGCATGAGAACTTCCCAGGGGGTCACCCATCCTAGTACTATTCTCACTAGAGCACGCTTAACTATGGAATTCTTACAAAATTCGTAGCGACGCATAGTTTTAAAATACGTCTTCTATGTTTGGGAGGGGAAATTATATAAGTAGTGTTAGGATTGATGTGTTCTAAGCTTGTAAAACTTTAAGTTATGGTCTAATAAAGATTGATAGTTATTTATATATATGAGATGCATAGAGGTGCGTAACATAGTTACGTGTTCTTTAGAGAACAGAGAGCCATGGTTATATGGTGGTCCACTGAGTTGAAGACTAAGTGGATTGGTCCCGTATAACCTAAATATGTTCGCAGCTATGATCAGGTTGGTCGCCTCATCATGGTAAGCTGTTGGCAATGACAGTTCATGGGATGTCTTCACCATGGTCATCACCAGGCACAGTGTCTGTGGCTGAACGGAACTAACACGGTGTACAGATCAGTGAGCAGACACTGGTACACTAAGCCGTGTTTCTGCTTAGTGTAAAACGGTCCTAAACCCTGAGGAACCACGACTGATGGACTAACCAGTTGCGTGGTACTTTGGCGCACCAATGTGTGAGGGTCCATATGCAGTGATCCAAAACCATGGTGTACTGGGTTACCCGGCTGGCGTTGCATTAGCGTGTCACTCCTGCAGGCCATCCACACCCCTGATGGGAGGTGCGTTCCTTGGTGTAACTTACACTGTACCAAACCCAGGCCTGGTGGTCATCAGTTTGACTGTTGACCGGGTTCGATTACTCGATGGGGTAATCAGAGGTACGATGTATAGGTCAACCTGGAAGGAACCAAGTCATATGATCATTCGAGTCTGACGGTAGTCTTCACCGCTCGAAGTGAATCATGGCATCAAGTGGAGGGACAGCGGGTTTACCACTACTAAGCGGAGAGCAGGGGTATGATGGAGAACATAGTAAGTCTGGGTGAATTGGAGTGCAGCCTGCGTCGCACTCTGGGTGGCTACGCAGGTTAACTCGAGCTCAGAGGATCGATGGTACACTCGGGTAGTGTGTCGATCGAGCTTGAGTTGGAAGCCATGAACCCCGGTCCCTGATGGTTCCACCTTATCAACATTATGTACGGTTCTTGAACCGTCTCCTCGGAACACCATAAGCATTAGGAGGAAGAAAGAAGTATACGCTCCGTGTGTGCTTGGCACTAGAGCACGGTAGATACGTAACTACATACGAGTACTAAGGGTTGAGCCCGAGACTAGTGCAGAGGCGCATGTAGTAATCCCTAGCCATAAGTGAACTTCGCTGCATAGGTGCGATGCACCGGGGTATGTTGCGAGTTGACTAGTTGACTTTGCTAGAGGCACCCTCCGGTGGCCTCAGTTAATAGTAAGTAACTAGTAAAGATCACTTAAGAAGTGGCCGCTAGGTATCGCACGCTAGAAATGATCAAAATGAGGCGTCGGGGCGTTTTGGTAAAAACCTCACTCTGTCGGACCTCACTGTTGGCCGACCCTAGTGGTGGGACACCTTGCTAGGGCCGGCCCTATGATGTAGGGATAAGAATCCCTCATCTATAGGGCCGGCCATATAGATAGGGATAGGGCGATAAAACGATTAAGATCGAGCCCTAAAAAGTGGGAAAACGGATAAATACAACGAGAGATAAAAAGGAGATAATGGAGAGATATCTGTGGGAGGTCTTTATCCCCTTGGATCCTTATCCAAGGGGGTTGGCCGGCCCTATAAAAGGGCCTATGGGGCGTCGGCCCCATGGTCAGAAAAACCGAACCCCCTCTCTCTCTAATCTCTCTAGTTCTTTCCCTAATCTCTCTCTGTTTCCCGCTTGCTACTTCGTCTTCCTCGCGTGGAGTTCTGAAGAAGGAGAAGGGTCGTTCTTCGGAGGCACTCAGAGATCCGAGAGCGACGTTCCGTGCATCGTGTGAGATCGGGTAAACAAAAAGGTAACATCTCCATTCGTACCATCGGCATCTTCGCGAACGATCTTCCGTCTCCATCGACAAAGAAGACAATTCTCCGCGGTTAAAAGATCCGTACGAAAGGTATGTTTAATCTAACATGTAGATCTAGCGAGCATTATGATTTGCATGCATGCTAGTTAATCATTGCGCTAGATTGCCGTTAGGGGTTTTCGATTCTCGTGCATACACATGCACACATATGTAGATTAGTTTCCATGAAAGACTAAATAGTGTAACGTGCACCATGAACGGTCTTTCGACCGCCAAATCGCTTCCGCTGCGAGCCTCTGACCCGGATTTAAACTCCAACAATTGGTATCAGAGCCGCATTAGTGGTGTGCGTTTCACATTTTTTCATGAAACTAATATATGTGCGCATGATGAATGCGTGAGATCATCGGGGTTCTTACGCTTAGATCATGCATATGTATAGATTGTGCTTGTTCTATTAATCATTCTTGCAGGGCGCCGCTGTAAAAAATCTAGATCTATGCTTTGTGCTTGCTACCGGGGGTCGGACCCCGAGTTAGCAATTGTCTGGATTTGCTTTCTATGTGTGGATTTGTAATTGAGCCGTAGATTGGGCGAGTGATGGGGGTTGACCATCCTCGGTTTCCCATGGCCTTTTTCTAGGTGTGTTTTCTCTTCTTTCTAGGAAATTATGTACGAGCGAGCATTTGCTCGAAGCGTACTAGAATTTTCGGTTACAGATCGAGAAGAAAGATGTGCCAAAGAAATCCACCATCGGGAGCGGAAGCGGAACCCTGGAGGATGAAGACGATCCGGCAAAGTGTTCGCGAGCGCGACGAAGAAGCCGGACCAAGGAACCTTGCGAAGAAAGCTAGAGGCCTGCGCTGTGCTAATTAGGTTCAGGGGTCGGACCCTG
Source organism: Chamaelirium japonicum (assembly GCA_947650365.1). Taxonomy (NCBI): domain Eukaryota; kingdom Viridiplantae; phylum Streptophyta; class Magnoliopsida; order Liliales; family Melanthiaceae; genus Chamaelirium; species Chamaelirium japonicum. The sequence goes on from OX393555.1 coordinate 51,635,633, forward strand.
AACTTAATTCAGTTTTTATGGTTGCTTTCTTTAATTAGTTCTTTATGCTTCATATCGAACCCCGATGAGATAATATGATTATCAGTTTTCAGAGGGATGCCTTTCCCCTCCGGTCCAAGCGACTGTTTGAGGTTAGGATCCCGCTAGATGACGCCTATTATTTAGTTGACTTTTGATGTTAGTGGGATCCCATCACATATGGTTATGCCACCATTAGGAGAGCACCCGACTAGTCGGGTGTGCCTATTTGGCCAGCATCGAAATCAAAGATGAGATGGAGATCCATTGAACATCAATTGTCAAATCTATAATTAAGGCGCCATGACTAGTGGGAGTCCTTTCCAGTGAGTCTGACTCTAGGATTAGCTCCAGAGCATTAGCGTGATAACCAATTTTGCAAAGCATCGATATTCTTGGAATATGTAATGTGACCCTTGAATGGAGAAATCCACTTGAGGCAGGGACTATGATATTCCGAGAGTGATTAATGCTAGGCAAAGGGCTTGAACGCTAGTGGGAGCATGGTGTGACCAGGGTCTAGTATTTAGGAGGTCGCTACCTTTGCATTTGTATAAATTTCATACTCGCAAAATAACCCTCAGAATAATAAGGGATGCAAGAGAGGACTTTTATAAGATCCTCTGGCCTCCACGGCCAGTTGTTTTGTGTTTGGGTGGGGATGCATAACTTCACACCCCCTAGGGTGGGAGCTGTGTGTTTCCATGCCAAATTACTTAATGACCTCCCTGAGGATATGGCGATTACGAGGCCAGGAGAGAAGGGCTTTTCATCCCACCCTAGTGGGGGCCGTATGAACTCCCGTGTCGTAATTGCTTAGGCTCGTGGGTTAGCATCCTAAGTACACGTGAGGTATTCGTTGCGAAGACAACGGTGATCACGTGGTACTGGCCGAAAGATAACCATGGTCCATCACAGCCCTTAGTTGGCAGATTTGGATAGGGTCAAGGAAAAGGCCCGTGTAAGCGGATTGACGCTGTATGATGCCCCCTAGGGCAGGTACAGTCGATTCCGAGATCTTACATACATGGTTAATTAATCCATGGTAATAACTTCGCTTGAGGGTAGCGTTGACATATGGATATAATTAGCTTGTTTTAAAAATCCATAAAATAAGTTTTTCCATGCATACTCATTATTCAATCTTTATTTTCAGATGACTAAGTTAGACCCCCTGTCCGCTATCCTAAATGACCACAAACTTACCGGTCCCAACTATGAGGACTGGAAGCGCAACCTGTACCTGGTCCTAAGGATTGGGAAACATATGACAGCCCTTAATGACCCTAAGCCAGATTTGCCAGGACCCAATGCCACAGAGGCACAGTTAAAGGCATTCACTGACTGGAAGGAATCTAATGAGATATGTAAATGCTATATTATAGCATCCTTACAAACAACTCTGCAGAAGCAAGTCGAGGAGATGCCCGATGCTTCTGACATGATGTTGTACTTGAAGGAGATGTTTGAAGGTCACAATCGCGTTATGCGATACCTTACCATCAAGAAACTCGTCGGCACTAAGATGTCCAATGGAACGCTGGTTCGGGAACACATGATGAAAATGTTTGGGTTCCAGAACGAACTAGCTACCTTGGACATTGTGCTAGAAGGCGAGGTGATGACAGACATCTTCCTCTCGTCACTATCTGGAGCCTTTGAAGGCTTTGTCACCAACTTTAATTTGAACAAGTTGGCTATGGCAAATGCAGAGCTTCTGGGAGCTCTCCAGGCAGCTGAGGATGGCTGCAAGCAGAAGGGCGAAGCACTTCACGTGCAACGCAGATCCTTCAAGAAGCTTGGTAAACCTCAAGGCAAGAAACATAAAAGGAAACCTAAGTCACTGCCTGTGCAGGACTCTGCTAGGGCCTCTGGGTCTGGAGAATCAAAGAAACCGAGCACGAAGTGCTTCCGGTGTGGCCAGAAGGGTCATTGGAAGAAGGACTGCAAGAAGCCTCAGAATGCTGGTGAAGGTAATCTACAACTCTTAGTTGTAGAATCATTTCTTTCAAGTAATAGTACTTTTGCTAATTGGATTGTGGATTCTGGATCCACTAACCATGCCTGTAACTCTCTTCAGGGGTTTCGGGAAAGCAGAAGATTGCTTGATGGAGAGGTGACCTTGAGCATGGGAACTGAGGCCGTGGCTGCTGCTGAAGCTATTGGAGACGTTAATCTTAGTTTTTCGAATAATAAGACTTTGACTCTTAGAGGTGTCTTTTATGTACCGTCCTTGCGACGTAACTTAATTTATGTTTCTTCTTTAGTTAATGAAGGTTATTCAGTTTATTTTGATGCTTCTGGTGTGTCGTTTAAACTGAATGGAACTTTTATAATAAGAGGAATGGTTCAGAATCATCTCTATGTTTTAAGTCCTAAATTTGAAAAAGATAACATAGTAACTTCAGCATTTAATGTTAATTCATCTAAGCGTAAGAATCCTTCGGAAAATTTAACCCACCTATGGCACTTACAACTTGGGCATATTGCCTTAGACAGGATCCATAGAATGGTGAAGGCCGGGCTTCTGGAAACAGATCCTACGGAGATCCTTCCCACCTGTGAATCCTGCCTAGAAGGCAAGATGACCAAGAGATCCTTTAAAGGCAAATGAGTAAGAGCTACTGAGGTATTAGAGTTAATCCATTCAGATGTGTATGGACCCATGAACGTCAAGGCGATAGTAGGCCATGAGTACTTCATCACTTTTACTGATGATTACTCAAGATATGGTTACATTTACCTTATGCATCGGAAGTTGGAATCCTTTGACATGTTCAAAGAGTTCAGGGCTGAAGTAGAAAAGCAGACAGGTAAATGTATAAAAACCCTTCGATCTGATCGAGGTGGTGAATACCTATCTGACGAGTTCCTAGGGTATTTGGTGGAGCATGGGATAAAATCCCAGTTAACTGCTCCAGGTACCCCACAACAGAATGGAGTTTCCGAGAGAAGGAATCGAACCTTGTTGGACATGGTTCGTAGCATGATGAGTTACGCCAGTTTACCAATGACCTTTTGGGGATATGCCCTACAAACAGCAGTTTATATTCTGAATCACGTTCCGTCTAAGTCAGTGTCTCAGACCCCTAGAGAACTGTGGTCAAAGCGAAAGCCATTGCTACAGCATTTCAGAATATGGGGATGCCCTGCACATGTGCGAAGGGATAAGAGGGAAAAGATGGAATCTAAAACCAGAGTATGCTTATTTGTAGGGTATTCTAAGGAGACCAAAGGTGGTCTATTTTATGATCCTGAGGAAAAGAAGGTGATCGTTTCTACGAACGCCTATTTCCTAGAACAGGATTATATTGTGGACCACAAGCCTACTAGTAAAGTAGTTCTGGATGAACTGCTGGGTACTAGTACAGATAGCGCATCCGTAAGCATAGTGGGAGCTGACATGACAGATAATAATATACCAGATACTGTAGAACATATTAATCCTGTAACACCACCACCACCTCGTCGCAGTGGGAGAAACATCAGAGCTCCTGACAGATACTATGGAGAAACCTTATTGGTTGATCCAGAGGGTCAGGAGGATGACCCACTGAGCTACGATGAGGCAGTAGGAGCTTCTGACAGCTCTGACTGGCAAAAGGCTATGGAGGCAGAAATTGCATCAATGTCCCATAACGCTGTCTGGACTCTTGTTACACCATCATCCAATATTAAACCTATTGGGTGTAAGTGGGTGTATAAAAGGAAGAGAGGATCTGATGGATCAATAGAGACTTATAAAGCTAGATTAGTTGCCAAGGGTTATACCCAGAGAGAAGGAATCGACTTTGACGAAACCTTCTCACCGGTAGCTATGATAAAGTCTATTCGGATCCTCCTATCCATTGCATCCCATTATGACTGGGAGATCTGACAAATGGATGTCAAGACAGCATTCCTTAACGAGAATTTGGAAGAAGACATTTATATGATGCAGCCACCAGGTTTTGAGTCAGAGGGTCAGGAACATCTAGTTTGCAAGTTGCAGAAGTCCATTTATGGACTAAAGCAAGCATCTAGAAGTTGGAACATCCGTTTTGATCAGGAAATCCAGTCATATGGATTTACTCAAAACGAGGATGAACCATGTGTATACAAGAGGAGTGATAAGACTACAGTGATATATTTGATACTTTACGTAGACGATATTCTACTCATTGGGAATGATATAGGAACATTGTCAACGGTAAAGGTCTGGTTGTCAACACAGTTCGATATGAAAGACCTAGGTGAAGCGTGTTATGTTTTGGGGATCAAGGTAACACGTGATCGCCAAAATAGGATTCTCTCGCTATCACAGGCTGCGTATATAGATAAGGTTATGGCTAGATTTGACATGCAAAACTCCAAGAAGGGTTTTGTGCCATTTAGACATGGCATAAAACTGTCTAAGGATCAATGTCCTAAGACACCTGAGGAGAGAGCAGAAATGCAGAAGATACCTTATGCTTCGGCATTAGGTAGTCTAATGTATGCTATGCATTGTACAAGGCCTGATATCTGTTTCGCAGTAGGAATGATGGGTCGATTTCAGTCGAATCCGGGTCCAGATCACTGGACAGCTGTGAAGTGTATACTCAAGTATCTTCGTAGAACAAGGCACTATGAGTTGGTTTACACTGGACAAGAACTGACGCCGATTGGATATACAGATTCTGACTTTATGTCAGATTTGGAATCCAGGAAATCGACATCAGGTTTTGTGTTTATGCTAGGAGGAGCAGCGGTTAGTTGGCAGAGTGTGAAGCAGAAATGCATCGCGGACTCTACCACAGAGGCTGAGTACGTTGCAGCGTGCGAGGCAGCCAAAGAGGCGGTATGGCTCAAGAAATTCCTTACGGATTTGGGGTACGTACCAGAGGCCCAGTTACCTATTGTGCTTTACTGCGATAATAGTGGGGCGGTAGCACAAGCAAAGGAGCCAAGACATCACCAAAAGGGGAAGCACATCGAGCGCAAGTTCCACTTGATTCGGTAGTTTCAAAAGCAATGGCGAGTAGCGGTGACACAGATTGCATCTACAGATAATGTTGCTGATCCTTTCACAAAGGCAATACCTACCAAGGCATTCGAGCGACATGTGGACGCGATGGGAGTCAAAACCGTTTTGCTACGCTAGACCAAGTGGGAGATTGTTAGGATTGATGTGTTCTAAGCTTGTAAAACTTTAAGTTATGGTCTAATAAAGATTGATAGTTATTTATATATATGAGATGCATAGAGGTGCGTAACATAGTTACGTGTTCTTTAGAGAACAGAGAGCCATGGTTATATGGTGGTCCACTGAGTTGAAGACTAAGTGGATTGGTCCCGTATAACCTAAATATGTTCGCAGCTATGATCAGGTTGGTCGCCTCATCATGGTAAGCTGTTGGCAATGACAGTTTATGGGATGTCTTCACCATGGTCATCACCAGGCACAGTGTCTGTGGCTGAACGGAACTAACACGGTGTACAGATTAGTGAGCAGACACTGGTACACTAAGCCGTGTTTCTGCTTAGGGTAAAACGGTCCTAAACCCTGAGAAACCACGACTGATGGACTAACCAGTTGCGTGGTGCTTTGGCGCACCAATGTGTGAGGGTCCATATGCAGTGATCCAAAACCACGGTGTACTGGGTTACCCGGCTGGCGTTGCATTAGCGTGTCACTCCTGCAGGCCATCCACACCCCTGATGGGAGGTTCGTTCCTTGGTATGACTTACACTGTACCAAACCCAGGCCTGGTGGTCATCAGTTTGACTGTTGACCGGGTTCGATTACTCGACGGGGTAATCAGAGGTACGATGTATAGGTCAACCTGGAAGGAACCAAGTCATATGATCATTCGAGTCTGACGGTAGTCTTTACCGCTCGAAGTGAATCATGGCATCAAGTGGAGGGACAGCGGGTTTACCACTACTAAGCGGAGAGCAGGGGTATGATGGAGAACATAGTAAGTCTGGGTGAATTGGAGTACAGCCTGTGTCGCACTCTGGGTGGCTACGCAGGTTAACTCGAGCTCAGAGGATCGATGGTACACTCGGGTAGTGTGTCGATCGAGCTTGAGTTGGAAGCCATGAACCCCGGTCCCTGATGGTTCCACCTTATCAACATTATGTACGGTTCTTGAACCGTCTCCTCGGAACACCATAAGCATTAGGAGGAAGAAAGAAGTATACGCTCCGTGTGTGCTTGGCACTAGAGCACGGTAGATGCGTAACTACATACGAGTACTAAGGGTTGAGCCCGAGACTAGTGCAGAGTCGCATGTAGTAATCCCTAGCCATAAGTGAACTTCGCTGCATAGGTGCGATGCACCGGGGTATGTTGCGAGTTGACTAGTTGACTTTGCTAGAGGCACCCTCCGGTGGCCTCAGTTAATAGTAAGTAACTAGTAAAGATCACTTAAGAAGTGGCCGCTAGGTATCGCACGCTAGAAATGGTCAAAATGAGGCGTCGGGGCGTTTTGGTAAAAACCTCACTCTGTCGGACCTCACTGTTGGCCGACCCTAGTGGTGGGACACCTTGCTAGGGCCGGCCCTATGATGTAGGGATAAGAATCCCTCATCTATAGGGCCGGCTATATAGATAGGGATAGGGCGATAAAACGGTTAAGATCGAGCCCTAAAAAGTGGGAAAACGGATAAATACAACGAGAGATAAAAAGGAGATAATGGAGAGATATCTGTGGGAGGTCTTTATCCCCTTGGATCCTTATCCAAGGGGGTTGGCCGGCCCTATAAAAGGGCCTATGGGGCGCCGGCCCCATGGTCAGAAAAACCGAACCCCCTCTCTCTCTAATCTCTCTAGTTCTCTCCCTAATCTCTCTCTGTTTCCCGCTTGCTACTTCGTCTTCCTCGCGTGGAGTTCTGAAGAAGGAGAAGGGTCGTTCTTCGGAGGCACTCAGAGATCCGAGAGCGACGTTCCGTGCATCGTGTGAGATCGGGTGAACAAGAAGGCAACATCTCCATTCGTACCATCGGCATCTTCGCGAATGATCTTCCATCTCCATCGACAAAGAAGACAATTCTCCGCGGTTAAAAGATCCATACGAAAGGTATGTTTAATCTAACATGTAGATCTAGCGAGCATTATGATTTGCATGCATGCTAGTTAATCATTGCGCTAGATTGCCGTTAGGGGTTTTCGATTCTCGTGCATACACATGCACACATATGTAGATTAGTTTCCATGAAAGACTAAATAGTGTAACGTGCACCATGAACGGTCTTTCGACCGCCAAATCGCTTCCGCTGCGAGCCTCTGACCCGGATTTAAACTCCAATAAGTAGCTCATGATCTCTTTTCTCTCCATGCGATGTGGGGCTAACTCGTAGCCTTGGGCACCTCACCTCATCCATCTTGGTATCATAGCCTCAGGAGTCTTGGCTATTGGCTTATTGGATCTTTGTCATCACAATCCACCCCCTTTAGGGCTACAGTTCACGCGTAGGGTTAGACCCTCCCATTGTGAGGAGAACCGACTCTGATAGCATTTTGTAACATCCGTGTCAAATACATAAGATATTGTCCACTTTGCCCGTGCTCACACGAGAACTTCCCAGGGGTTTACCCGTCCTAGTACTAGTATTGCTCGAGCACTCTTAACTACGGAGTTCTTACAAAATTCATAGTGGCATACGGTTTTAAAATACGTCTTCTATGTTTAGGAGGAGAAATTATATAAGTAGCTCAGGATCTCCTTCTCTCCAGGCGATGTGGGGCTAACTCGTAGCCTTGGATACCTCACCTCACCTTATCCATCTTGGCATTACAGCCTTAGGAGTCTTGGCTCTTAGCTATTGGCCTATTGGATGTTGGCCGTCACACTACCCTATTAGAACCTCTATCTCTATATTGCTCTCAGACGTCTCTCTACCCCGAAACCCTTTCTCTCTTATAATCGTGCCTCTCCCTTCTCCCTATATATATGAGCTTCTACAACTGATCATCAGGGATTATCCGGGCTCGACTATCTTCATCGACCATAAACTACTACCACCGATCATCCACCATCCGGGATCTTCTTCATCCATGCCAAATGATCTTCTTTCATGACTCATCGCATCAACCCATGAAATCTTCACCATCTCACGACCTCCACCATCTTCGAGCCATACCAAGCACCATCGTCGAAGCCAAGCTCCGAGTCATACCGCCACCATCGTTGCATGCCATCGTCCTCACCGGAAGCTCTCGTCTGCAGCCATCTTCTAGCTTTTTCCTTTTCGATAATGGAGTTTATTCGCACTAGTATTTTCATGTTGAACTTCATGAACATGCACGGTTAAACCCCTAACTAAGGCTATGGGGGATACCTAGTAGTTTTTATATGTTTCTTTTGATCAGTAATGAAGTTTTAATCTCCTTATGATTGACTCTTATGGTGGTTGATTCTATTATAAGATGTATGGCATTGTGTTTGCAAATCTATTTGATTATATATTGACTCAAGGCATACGTAACGCTTGCGAATCCCTCTAGCTTGATGACACAAGCTTCATGAGTTTCTCATCACATAATTATCAATCTATATTAGTTATTATGATGGATGCATATCTCTAGAAATTAGTGCATGTGTATAAGTTAATTTGATTGCATATCCTCTCTGGGCATATGCAATGCTTAATAACCTCTGTAGCGTGCTCTAGAACCTGCTTTGATGTTATCCTCATACGTACTTATTGATAAAAAAGAATGCATAATATACTACTAGGTTAAACCTGGATGCCTTAGCCTCCTCTCCATCACAACCTCCTTAAAATTAATAGTAATATTTAGTTTTCTTAATTTATAATTTAAATTTCATCTCTCGTGCTCCAATTTCAGTGGAAAACCTTAATTTGCACTCATATTCACGCACTTCCATCGTGCTAGTTCCCATTAGTCCTTTAGTCCATGTGGAATAGACCTCAGACTCACCAAGATTATTAATTCGCTACACACCCTATTCTTGGGGTTAAATTGTACTTTTTGGTCCCTTAATCAGGATTGCTCAAAGTTTTATCAATTAGAAGTTAGCTATATAGGATGAGATGCAGTCTCTCAATAAGAACCAGACTTGGGAGTTGGTCAAGCTTATAGTTGTAAAGAGGGTAATTAGTTGCAAGTGGGTATAAACCAAAAAGGAGAACTTCTCAGAGAACACCTCAGTCTCTCTACAAGAACTAGTCTTGGGAGATCTCTTTTCTTTTTCAGCCCTGGTGAGTGAAACCTTGATGGAGGCGTGGAGAGAGAGAGAGAGAGAGAGAGAGAGAGAGAGAGAGAGTGAGTGAGTGAGGAGGGATTTTTATGGTTAGGAGGATTACGGGTTTGAGATTTTGGGATTTTGGGATTCTCGACGGACCCTGTGATGACAAAGATTTAATATGCCAATAGCCAAAAGCCAAGACTCCTAAAGTTGTAATGCCAAGATGGATGAGGTGATGTGAAGTGTCCAAGGTCACCAAGTTTGTCCCATATCGCTTGGAGAGAAGTGGATCCTGGGCTACTTATATAATTTTCTCTCCTAAACATAGAAGACACATTTTAAAATTATATGTCGTTACGAATTTTGTAATATCCGCCCCAAACACATAAGATATTGTCCACTTTGCCCGTTCCCGCACGAGAACCTCCCAGGGGGTCACCCATCCGAGTACTACTCTCGCATGAGCACACTTAACTATGGAGTTATTATGAAATCCGTAGCAGCGTACAGTTTTAAAACGCGTCTTCTATGTTTAGGAGAAAAAATTATATAAGTAGCTCAAGATTTTCTTCTCTCTAGGTGATGTGGGACTAACTCGTGGCCTTGTGTACCTCACCTCACCTCATCCATCTTGGCATCTCAGCCTCAGGAGTCTTGGCTCTTGGATATTGAATCTTGGTCGTCAAAATCCACCCCCCTTAGGGTTACATGTCCTCGTGTAGGGTTAAGCCCCCCCATCCTGAGGAGAACCGGTTTTGATATCATTTTGCAACATCCGCCCCAAACATACAAGATATTGTTCGCTTTGCCCGTGCCCGTATGAGAACTGCCCAGGGGGTCACCCATCATGGTATTACTCTCGCCCGAGTACGCTTAATTACGGAGTTCTTACGAAATCCATAGCGGCACACAGTTTTAAAACACATTTTCTATGTTTGGAAAAGAAAATTATATAAGTAGCTCAGGATCACCTTCTCTCCAGGCGATGTGGGACTAACTTGTGGCCTTGTACACCTCACCTCTTCCATCTTGGCATCTCAGTCTCAGGAGTCTTGGCTCTTGGTTATTGGCTATTGGATCTTGGTCGTCATAAATTTCATAAGAACTCCGTAGTTAAGCGTGCTCGGGTGAGAGTAGTACTAGGATGGGTGATCCCCTGGAAAGTCCTAGTGCAAGCATGGGCAAAACAGACAATATCTTGTATGCTTGGGGCAGGTGTTACAAAATAGTATCAGAGCCAATTTTTCCCGTGATGGGAGGTCTAACCCTATACATGGACGTGTAGCCCTTATGGGGGTGGATTATAATGACAAAGATCTAATATGCCAATAGCCAGGACTCCTGAGATTATGATGCCAAAATGGATGAGATGAGATAAGGTATCTAAGATCACCGAGTTAGTCCCATATCACCTGGAGAGAAGTAGATTGTGGGCTACTTATATAATTTCTTACATTTGTAGTAAGTGTGTTTACCATGGTAAATTAATACACCTCGAAATAGCAAAGTCTTATATATTTTACCTTATACTGCGGGTCTAATACAAGAGCAAGCAATAACATCATATTCACTTTATCAATACTTCCCCAATATTTCGTAAATTTTATCTTTATATTCATAGCAATGACATTTAAAGTAGAATCAAGACTACATGATCATTTGGATATGAAACCTTCAATGTCGCAAATTTCATGAAAATATGAATTAGAAGTGACATATAAAGAATCTAATATTTGAACAATGGCATCATAGAATTTTCTTCAATTTTTTTTTTAAAAACTTGAGCATCCCAATCAATAGTGATAGAAGGTCAATCACTTAGCTCAATGGAAAAATATGGGTCTTTCTCTTCTAATCTCTCAAATACTTTTTGAAACTTTATCGCAAAGTCTAGTATGAGATATACAAAATTCCATTTAGTTTGGACATCTAGGTACAAAGAACGTCTACATTGTATCATCTTATTCTCTACACATGCCTTGAAGTGTTGCTCTCTTTGTGAAGAACTCCTGATATATCTTACCATCTCATAGATTCTAGTTAGTAAACATTTTAGTTTATTTAAACCATCTTTCACAATTAAATTAAGAATGTGTGCACAACACCTTATGTGAAAGAACTCGAAACCCAATATAAAAGTGTCATTCTTCTTAGAAAATTTTCTCTTCAAGTATGAAATAACATCATTTGAGCTATCATTATCCACTGTAAGTGTGCATAGTTTATCTATTCCCTATTCTATTAAACATGCTTCCAATACTTGATCAATTATATTTCTTTTGTGACTAAAAATCACACAAAAGTTTATGATTCTTTTATGTAATTTTTAATCTTTATCTACAAAATGAGCTGTGAGGCACATATAAGATATGTTTGTAATGATATTCACGAATCAATTGTTAGACATAATCTTTGGCTTGATTTTATCAACTAATTCTTTTAACTTTTTTTCTCACTCCCATACAATGTCAAATAATCCTTTGCCACTACAGTCTGCGAAAGAATTTTGAAATTTTGGTTACATGATGCCACAAAAGTTATGTAAGTTTTCATATAATCATGTTGTACAAATTTAAAGAGCAACTCATTCATGATTATCATTTTAGCAAGAGCTTCTCTATATAAATATTGTTCGAAATTTCAAAGGCCTAGATTGCTGTCCCCTTCTATTTTTGATTGAAATGATAATAATTTGTACTTCTTCTCTTATTAATTGTATGAAAACTTGGGATACTTGAAAATATGTTTTCTTAAAAAGTTAGTTCTATTTTTAAGTACTCATGCATAACTTGGTTTTCAATAGTTACATTACGCACCTTTACCTTTCACACCCTCTTCCTTTATAATTTTTATGAAATGATCCCAAACTTCATATTGATGGACATTATATTTAGAGGACATATCTTTTTATTAGAGGGCGGACAAATACTAGACCCCTGAGACTAATCAAGCATTAAAGGATTATTTGTCTCTCCAATACTTAACATCAAAGAAAAACACATAATTTGGATTAAATTCAAATCTAATATATACAACTAAAATAATTTAACAAGTATGACAAAAAAAAGACAACGAGTGATGAGTAATATGATTTCATTAAGATCTATAACAGTGATGAGTCTTGAAGATAGCTCACAAATATTCATAGATACTTACTGTCATAGAACAATGTGATGAAACTAGAGGTATATAATAAATCAATATATATTTTTCTAAAATTAACTCCAATGAGAATCTTATAAAAAAAATAAAAAAAATAATAGGATGACTTAAACAACAACTTAGAAGCACTAAAGCATCCAAACTCAAACAATGAGTAAATTCGAACAATTGAGCATAACACCAACTAGCTTATACACAAACAAGAAAAGTGGGACTAATAGATAAGGAAAAAATCCCTAGCTCTATTCGTGTGATTGAATCATTATAAATAGAGCATTTCATTATCAAAGAACCTATGATTAACCAAACAACTCATTTATCATGTACTTACCAAAAAACTGATTCAAATGATCCATAATTAATCCATAAATAGAGCATAGCACTATAATAGCATTACTCTTTTATGAAGATAGAAGCATTGCAGTGATAGAAAATATAGATCCAATTGATAGAGCATAGTCAATGAATAGCATATTGTAAAATCAGTGAACTCGAATGCATCATTGAACAAAAAAAGATGAGATCAAAGCATTGAAAACCATCACATAAATCGTAAGAAGTAAGAACCCTAATCAGTAAAGATCGAAGGGAAAACAAAAGTAAAAAAATCAGTGAACACAATCATTGAACCCAAAAAACGTGTATTCAAAGTAGAGAAATAAAACCATGAGCCCTAACAACCCAAATCAGTAAAGATTGAAGGGGAAAATATGAAGATTGGAGGAAAAAACGAAGATAAATCACAAGTTAGGGTTTTATTGTTGAAATATCGTGTAGAGAAGATAAATTGTGTTGTATTTCCTTTTTGAATAAAATATTATTTCTTTTGTTTTGTTTTGACTTGGTCTTTCGGTCTTTGAGGAGTGGGGTGTTTGGTGCCCACATGCACTTGGCTGGGGTTGTTGGAAGAAAAACCAGCAAAATGGTTTTGAGGGGGTAGTGGGTTTTTTGTGTGAAAAGCAGAAAGCAAAAAGCAGAGAGTAAAAGTGAAAACCCTCTTCTTCGTCAATTTTTTTAATCTTTCTTGGATACTCTCCATCAATTGAAGGGTGAAAAGGGTGGTTCGAGAACTCGTCTTCCTGCACAAGACGGCGAGTTGTGTGGTCGTCGTATCTTGGAAAGAAATCGTCGAATTTTTCTGTGCAGAGGGGGCAAATTTTCTTTACGGAAAGCGTTTGTAACGTGCTTTGACGTCGAGTAAACTCTCTCCAACTCTTCTAATTTGATATATTTCTTCAGTAATTCCTTTAGTAGTTGAAGAGATTGGATTGAGAAGTTTGCAAGTCGGGTATACTTATTTTGAAAATAAATAAAATCTGAATATTTTATTAGATCTCTTACCATTGTTCTTATTGTTATTTGCTAAACTAATCATATTTTTCTATAATTTTTTGGGCAACAATCGTAATGAAAATTCCTTTGTGAATATAATTAGTTTAATTTTAATCTTCAACATCATTATAATATACTTATTTTTTTGGAATAAGTATATGTATCGGTTAGCAATTGACATGTTTCAATTTATATTGAATGCTCTCATGTCTACCGTCTACTTCGATTTTACTTTATGCAATGAAAATCGAGGTTGGATGATTCGTGCCGTGGCTTATTTATTCATTATCTGTTGTCAGCATTTTTACTTGAAAATGACCATTGAGGAATCTGTTGTTCATTCCTTGAACCCAGCCCTTGAACATTTCGGTGGGCAGAATTTCAAACGCTAGCAAGCACGGATGAAATTCTGGCTTACCACGTTGGGCCTTTTCTCAATAATCGATGATTTTCTCATTCCTAATTCTAAGGAAGAACTTGGTCACACTGCTGCTCTTGAACTTAGGAATGAGAGGGATTTCCTCTGTCATGGTCGTATCTGTAGCCATTTCGAAGACCAACTTTTTGATATCTACCATCTAATTTCTTCTGCTCATGACCTATGGTATGCCTTGGATAAAAAGTACAACACCGAAGATACTAGACTTGAGAAGTATCATATAGGCAAATGCCTTGATTTCAAAATGGTAGAAGACAAATCCATAGTTGAACAAACCCATGAACTCTAACTTTTAGTCCATGAGCTTAACCAGACAGGTATCCATATTCATGAAAAATTTGTTGTAGCCGCTATTATAGAAAAGCTACCTAAGTCATGGAAAAACTTTGGTATTTTCCTGAAACACAAGAAAGAACCTATTTCCCTAGATGACCTTCTTGTGTCCCTCCAGATAGAGGAGAAAGCCCAAGAAAAAAACCATGTCTCTAAGGGGCAGACTTCTGAGTTTCATGCCAAAGCCAATGTAGTGGTAGTTCAAAAGCCTAAATTTAATAAGAAAACCTTCCAGAATAAATCAGTCAACCTTAAACCCTATCCTAACGTCAAGAAGGACGAGAGCAAAATTGAGTGCTATGTGTGCCATAAAATTAGTCACTATGCTAAAAAGTGCTTCCAGAACAAGATTAGGAAGGGGAAATCAGTTATCGATGGCTAGGTGAACGTGGTGATTGAAGGTAACTCCACTTCAGGAGGAGGGTACGTTTCTTGTCATCCTCAAGTTCATATTATCTACCAACCAGATAAGTGGTGGGTGGATATTGGTGCAAATATACATGTTTGTGCTGATCGGTTTGTATTCGTGTCGTATCAGGAATCTGATGGCAGTGTGACCATGGGGAATGCTATCGCTGCACGAGTGATTGAACAAGGATGAGTAGACCTGAAGTTGACTTCAGAGAAGGTCCTCCAATTATATCATGTACAGCATGTTCCAGAGCTTTGCAAAAACCTGATTAGTGGATCCCGTCTAGTACAAGACGGTTACAAGTTGATGTTTGAATCTAATAAAGTAGTAGTGTCTAAATTTAGTTATTTTATTAGCCTAGGATATATCTGTGATAACCTTTTCAAGCTATATATTTTATTGAATTTGAATTTGAATAAAAGTGCATTATCTGTTTCATCAAATATTGATAATTCTACTATCTGGTATGCTAGATTAGGACATGTTAATGTTGGCACTCTGAAACGTGTGATGAATGCTAGTCTAATTCCATCTTCTAGTATAGATTATAAAGATAAATGTCAGATTTGTGTACGGGCCAAGCAAGCTCGTAAATCTTTTCTTTCTGTTGAGCGTGATTCTAGCTTACTAGAGTTAATCCATAGTGATTTATATGAGTTCAATAATGTTCTTACCCGTAGAGGAAAAAAGTATTTTATTTCCTTCATCGATGACTTTTTAAAATTCTGTTATGTGTATCTTATTAAGAGCAATGATGAGGCTTTGGATAGGTTTACCGCCTATAAAGCTGAGGTTGAAAATCAATAAGAGAAAAAGATTAAAATCCTTAGATCGGATCACAGGGGGGAATATACCGCTGCTTGTATGTCATAATTTTATGAACAACATGGGATTATCCATGAAGTCACAACTCCTTTTTCACCCCAGTCCAATAGGTAGCTGAAAGGAAGAATATAGCTTTTAAGTATTGGAAATAATTTCATGGTAGAGGCCCACAACAGAAGCAAAGTGAAGGTCCGAAGACCGAGAGCGGTGTACGTTACATATCAAAGTTTTCATCGAAATGATCTACACGTGCGTGTATGAATCTAGCATCGCAACTACGTGAACCCCTAACGTCGATCTAACACGAAAAAACAATCTAGCATGCATGCATGTTCTATCTATGCTAGATCTATATGTTAGAGATCATACCTGCGTGCGGATTCTTTCACTGCGACAAGTTTCTTCTTTGTTGATGGAGACAAGCTCGGATTTACTTGACATAGTTTTGGTGCAACGGCCATAACTTTCTATTTCGAACTCCGATTGGGCTGAAATTTAAACTGCAGGTAAAAAACTACGAGAAGCAACTTTTGCAATAAGTTTCACCTCGTTTGGACTTCCGTAGCTCCTGGAATTATAGAAACATCGCTGATTTTCTGTACAGATTCTGGACAGCAAAAGCTTGCAGGAGATGCCTTCTAGTTCACCCGATCTCGCACGATGCACGGCACCTCATCGATAGATCTCTGAGTGCCTCTATTCGATGAGCATTCTCCTTCTACGAAACCCTACACAAAGAAGACGAGTCACCATCCAATAGAGCAAGAGAGGGGAGAGACGAGATAGAAGACGAGAAGAGAGCTAGGGAGAGATGAAGAAAGGGGGGTTCAGTTTTTCCATCATGTATGGCCGGCCCCCTATAGCCCCTTTTATAAGGCCGTCCTATCCCCTTGGATAAGGCTCCAAGGGGATAAGTTCATCCCCCAAAAATCTTCCCAAAAATCTTCCTTTATCTCTACATCTCTTTATCTGTTTTTTCTATTTTTAGGGCTTGTTTTGACCAATTCAAAACCTCTATCTTATCCCTATAGCCGGCCCTGGGGATTCTCATCCCCAGAATATAGGGGCCGGCCCTGCATGGGTCTCCCACAGCTAGGGTCGGCCACTAGTGAGGCTTGGTAGTGCCTCAAATTGATAATTTCTAGTGTACGAGACTTAGCGACTCTTCCTTAAGTGATCTTGACAAGTTACTTTACTATTAACTGAGGTCACCGGAGAGTGCCCTTAGTAAAGTCAACTAGTTAATTTGCAATATATCCCAGTGCACCGCACCCATGTAGTAAAGTTCACTTATAACAATAATTACATGCATCTCTGCAATAACTTAGGGTTTCCCTTTAGTGCACAAACGTAGCTACGCATCTACCGTGCACTAGTGCGAAGCACTCACGGAGCATATGCTTGAACTTCTCGCTTCCTCTTACTGCGTCATGCGTTTTGAGAAGATGGTACAAGGACCGTACACAATGTGGATAAGGTAGAACATTCAAGGACCAGGGTTCATGACTTCCAACTTAGACTCGATCGACACACTACCCGAGTGTACCATCAATCCTCTGAGTCCGACTTAACCTGCGTGGCCACCCAGAGTGCGATGCAGGCTGCACTTCAATTCCCCCGGACTTACTATGTTCTCCTGCATACCCTTGTTCTCCGCTTAGTATGGTAAACCCACTGTCCCTCCACTTGATGCCATGATGCAACTCGAGTAGTAGAGAATACCGTCAGACTCAAGTGCTCATATGACTCGGTTCCTTCCAGGTTGACTATATACATCGTACTTCTGATTACTCTAACGAGCAACCAGATCCGTCACCAGTCCAACTGATGACCACCTGACCAGGATTTAATACGACGTAGGTTAGACCAAGAAACACACCTCCCGTTAGGGGTGTGGATGGCCTGCAGGAGTGACACGCTAATGCAACGCCAGCCGGGTAACCCAGTACACTGTGGTTTTGGATCACTGCATCCGGATCTTCACACATTGGTGCGCCAAAGCACCACACAACTGGTTAGTCCACCAGACATGGTTCCTCAGGATTTAGGACTGTTTTATCTTAAGCAGAAACACGGCTTAGTACATCGGTGTCTGCTCACCGATCTGTGCACCGTGTTGGTTCCATTCGGCCACAGACACTATGCATGGTAATGATCGTGGTGGAGACACCCACGCTCTGTCATCCCAATAGCTTATCCTAATAGGGCGACCAACCATAATCAGAGCTGCGAACGTATTTAGGTTACATGGGACCAGTCCCTTGAGTCTCTCACTCAAGTGGATTACCATGTAGCCATGGCTCTCTGTTCTGTAATCAGAACACGTACTAAGGTACGTACCAATATGCAATCCTATACTCTCAACCAAACATAGCTAAACTATATGTTTTTACGAGCTATAGACCTCACCAATTCTAACAATCTCCCACTAGGTTGAATGAGGAATAACGATGTTGAGCTCTGTAGCTTCTACATGCTGCCCAAAAGCCTTTGCAGGAATTCCCTAAAGGAATTGACAACATTATCCATAGATTCCACCTCAGTTTGCTACTTGCATTTCCTCCTATAACTGTCAGATCAAGTGGAGTTTGTACTTGATGGGCTTCCCCTAACGGTGGTGTCTTGGCTCTTTGGACCATACTTACCGCTTTTCTGTTATCACAACAAATAACTGAGCATCTAGTACGCATCCCTGGTTCTCCTAAAACGTTCTGAGCCATACCACTTATTAGACTACCTCGCATGCAAAAATGTGATCAGTCTTTGTGGTAGAGTTTGTGATGCATTCTTGCTTCACACTCTACCAACTACCGTTTCTAATCTCAAGATAAAAACAATTCTTGAAATTGATTATATGGAACGCACGTCTAACACCAAAGTCAGACCTTGTGTGTCCAATCGATATTAGGACCTGTGAAGTGCAAGCTAACTCACAATTCTCACTGGATAAGGATTTCTGAGTATACCCTTCACTTTAGTCTAGTGATCTGGACCCGGGTTCGACTAAAACCTACCCATGAATCCTACTGCGCAATAGATATCTAGCATCGTAAACCGAATCTGGCTAGAATCTTATCTTAATGCGTAGCCTGTGACAACAAGAGAACCTTGCTTTAGTTATCTCGAGTTACCTTGATTCCCAGAGCATAACTCGCCTTACTAGGGTCTTTCACATCAAATTATGATGACTACAAACCTTTACCGTAAATAATATTCTTATATCATTTCCAATCAGTAGGATATCATTAACGTAAAATACTATATACACCCTTGTAGCTCTTTCACCTTTCTTGTACCCACTTGGTTTATCATCATTCTGATCAAATCCGTATGAGCGGATTTCCTTGATCAAAATAGATATTCCAACCTGAATGCTTGCATCAGTCCATAAATGGACCTTTGCAACTTGTATTCCATATCTTCCTGACCTACTACTCAAACCCTGAGACTGCATCATCCATATGTCCTTTCCAACTTTCTGTTAGGGAATAACTGTCTTGACATCTATCAACCAGATCTCCCAACTATAATGGGCTGTAATAAATTAAGAGAATCTGAAATAGACTTAGGCATAACTACCAGTGAGATGGTTTCAACATAGTCAATCCCTTCTCCTTTGGCAATAAATCTAGCTACTTAAGTCTTAACCGGGTGCTCTTCTTATACACCTCCTACACCCCGAAGGATGATAGTGCTATAAGTGTTAAGACTGTTCCAAGGAACATTAATGCAAATTTGCCTCCATGGTCTTTTGTCAGTCAGAGCTGTCGGAAGCTCCCACTACTTCTTCGTAGCTCTAGGGATCATCCTTCTGAAACTCTGGATTAACTATCAAAGTTTCTCCATAGTATCTTTCAGGAGCTCTGATGGTCCTATAACGACTAGGTGGTGGTGGTACAAAGTGAATCGTTTCTACAGTACCTGGTATACTAGTTTTTGTATTATCTACTCCTACTACGTTTTCAGATACGCACTCTCTACCAGTACCCAGTAGTTCATCCAGAACTACCTTACCGGTAAACTTATGGTCTATAACATAATCCTGATCTAGGTAGATGATGTTCGTAGAAACGATTACCTTCCAAACCTCAAAATCATAGAATAGTCCACCTTATGCCTCCCTAGGGTAACCTATAAACAGATATATCTGGAACTTCATCTCTATCTCATCCCTCTTGTCCTTTTGCATAAGTGCAGGACCATCCTATATCTCGAGACACTATAGTGTTAGCTTTCGCTTAGACCATAACTCTCTATAGGTCTGAGGCACTAATCTAGATGAGAGATAGTTTCAGATATAAGCTATTGTTTTAAGGTACAACCCCACCAGAAGGTGGGTAGTACATTTGGCAATATTTATCTTTCTTCAGACCATGTCAAACAGAGTCCCATTCCTTCTCTCGGAGACTTCATTCTGACATGTCATTCTTGGAGCATTTAACTGGGAGATAATCCCATGCTCCCTTAGGATCCTATGGAACCCATCAGATAGGTTCTTATTTCTTTGATTAAATCGAAGAGACTCCTATCGTCTGGACGCTCTTGGAACCATAGACGTCAAAATTAACTAACACCAATACCTTAGTGTCCATTTTAGTTATTCTGCCTTCCAGATTACACTCATAGGTTAGAAGGATCCCGATGAATCTGTGAACAGAAACTCGGCCTTCTATTACCTCTGAATTTATCTGAGATGAAATATCTAAATCAGAGGGGTCACAAATGGGATAGCTTCTAAGAAGGAGTTAGACGAATTTCAATTAGACGTTGTAGCTGTGATGAAATCTATTTTTGAATTAGGATTAAATATAAAAATATTATTCTGATCTATTCCTCTAGTAATAAAGCTATCTATTCAGTTTAAGATACGCACCTACGGTGCTGTCTAAAATTAAAAACTTCATTTACCGAGGAGAAAACATAATGAAATCTCTAAAGATAAAAATCCTTATTTCGGAAAGACTAAGATGACATATCTGACAACATCCACAGCGGCTTATAGTATCAGTACCTATGTTAGGATCACTTCACCATAAAGTAACCTTTTGCTTTCCTTGAATCTCTATAGATACGAAGTCTACACTGCAAGAAGCAAAAGAACTACTACTAAATAGTGACTTAACCCCTAACACCCTGAGACTATACTCAATCTTCAAATACCCTCTATTCTCACCACAGCGGAAATACTTCCGTTCTTGGCGTCACCAGACTTAGGAGCCCACACCAATTTCTGCACTAGAATAGTTTTCGATCTCTTATAAGTTACTTCCTTAGGTTCTTCTAAAGAAGATCTAGGTTAAGCACTAAAAGCATTGCCTTTAATCTTGATCCCATCCTTTGTCTCTTGAAAATCTTCTTAGAAGTTCTACGTTTATCATCTCTGACTCGTTAAACCTAAAGTCTCTGATAACGCCTTCGAAGGTTCCAGACAAAGATGCAAGACAGACGTCTTCCACCAGCTCATCATCTGGCACCATGTTTTTAGAATCTAGTTCGATCTGGAACTCAAGTATGTGTTCCCGAACAAGCATACCCTCAGATATCTCGGTACAGACAAGTATCTTTGTGGAAAAGCGATGAGTCTATCGACTTCACCTTCCAGACATCCAATACAAGTAAAACTTTATTTGAGAAGACCCGATATATCTCTGACTTGCTTCTAAAGAGTTGTCCGCAAGTCTGCTATGACACAGAACTTGCACATCTCCTCAGACTCTCGCTAGTCGTCATATGCCCTAGTGATATCTGGACCCGTTAGGTCTAGTACAAGGATATTTTGATTGCAAGCCAATGTACGTTTACTACCCTAAACATAAGCTAAAGATAGCGCTTTCGCTCTACATAGTTAGAGACCCGATAACTGGTTCTCTTATGGGATAGCGGATAGGGGAACTATATGGTTAAATGAAAAAGAATGCAGGAAAACTTATTTTATGGATTTTTAAAACAAGCTAATTATATCCAAATGTTAGCGCTACCCTCAAGCGAAGACATCTCTATGGATTAATTTAACCACGTATGTAAGATCTCGGAATCGGCTACACCTGTCCGAGAGGGCAGTGTCCAGGTCTTCCGCTTACACGGGTCTTTTTCTTAATCCTATCCAAATCTGCCAACTAAGGGCTTTGATGAACCATGATTATCTTTTGGCCAGTACCACGTGATCGCCATTGTCTTTGCAACGAATACCTCACGTGTACTTTGGATGCTTACCCACGAGCCTAGGTAATTACGGAATGGGAGTTCAAATGGTCCCTACGAGGGTGAGTAAAGCCCTGAACCCTTGGCGCTGTAATCGCCATATCCCGAGGGAGATCACTAAGTTACTTGGCATGAAAAAACACAGCTTTCACCCGAGGGGGTTGTTGAATTATGCCCTCCCACCCGAGCACGAAGTGATTGGCTATGGAGGCCAAAGGATTTCTAAAAGTCCTCTCCTGCATCCCTTATTAAATTTGAGGGTTATTTTATGCAAGTATGAGTGTATACTAAGGTCACGACAACCTATACACTAGACCCTCATCATACCGTGCTCTCACTAGCGTTTTAAACCTTTCGTGAAGCATTGATCAATCTCGGAATATCATAGTCCATGCCTCAAGTGGATTTCTCCACTCAAGGGTCACATTACATATCCCAAGAACATCGATGCTCCGCAAATATAACTATTACGCCAATGCCCTAGAGCCTAGCCTAAGGTCAGACTGACAGGAAAGGTCTTCCACTACCATGGCATCTCACTTATAAATTTGACGAATGATGTCATAGTAGAATTCCAACTCATTCTAGGTTTCGATGCTGGCCAAATAGGCACACCCGACTAATCGGGTATTGACCTAATAGTGGTATAACCAAATATGAGGAATTCACACTATCATCAATGGTCAATTAAATAATAGGCATCATCAGTGGGATCCTATCCTAATAAGGTCGCTAGGACCCGAGGGGAAAGGACGTCCCTCTAATACAGATAATTAAATTATCACATCAGGGTTTTCTACAAAAAAATATAAAGAACTACTGAAAGAAACAACCACATAACTGAATCAAGTTCAGGGTCTGACCCCTGAACCTGACTGGCACAGCGCAGGCTCTCTGTCTCCTTCGCAAGGTTCCTCGATCTGGTGCAAGCCTCTATAAACGATCTCGAACGCTTTCGCCCTTTGACTATCACCATGTACGCTTTGCCGGATCACCATTGTCCGCCAAGGTTCCGCTCGTCCTCCCGGTGGTGGATGTCCGCAGTAAGTCTCCTCT
This sequence comes from Chamaelirium japonicum, assembly GCA_947650365.1. Taxonomy (NCBI): domain Eukaryota; kingdom Viridiplantae; phylum Streptophyta; class Magnoliopsida; order Liliales; family Melanthiaceae; genus Chamaelirium; species Chamaelirium japonicum. The sequence goes on from OX393555.1 coordinate 51,658,587, forward strand.
TCAATCTGTAACTGAAAACGCTCTAGTACGCTTCGAGCAAATGTTCACTTGTATATAATTTTCTAGAAAGAAAAGGAAAACAAACATAACAAAAAACTTGGGAATCAAGGGTGGTCAACCTCCACCACTTGCCCAACTATGGCTCTAAAACCTTTCTACACATAGAAGAAAACACATCCAGACATATTCGCTAACACGGGGTCCGACCCCCGGTAGCAAGCAATCATATATCCAGATTAATTTAGAAGCGGCGCCCTGCAAGAATGATTCATAGAACATACAATATATACTATGTATGATCTACTCGTAGAACCACGATGACGGTATATACTATTCATACGCGCACATGACGGTTTCATGAAAAACATAAAACGCACACCACTAGTGTGCTCTGATACCAATTATTGGAAATAATTCTATAGTAGAGGCCCACAACAGAAGCAAAGTGAAGGTTTGAAGACCGAGAGCGATGTGCGTTACATATCAAAGCTTTCATCGAAACGATCTACACGTGCATGTATAAATCTAGCATCGCAACTACACGAACCCCTAACGTCGATCTAACGCGAAAGAATAATCTAGCATGCATGCATATTCTATCTATGCTAGATCTACATGTTAGAGATCATACCTGCGTGTGGATTCTTTTACTGCGACAAGTTTTTCCTTTGTCGATGGAGACGGGCTCGGATCTGCTTGACATAGCTTCGGTGCGACAGCCATAACTTTCTGCTCTGAACTCCGATTATACTAAAATTTGGACTATAGGTAGAGAACTTTGAGACGCAACTTTTTTTAATAAGTTTTACCTCATTTGGACTTCTATAGCTCCTAGAATCGTAGAAACATTGCTAATTTTTTGTGCAGATTCTGGACAGCAAAAGCTTACAGGAGATGCCTTCTAGTTTACTCGATCTCACACGATGCACGGTACCTCATCGATAGATCTCTGAGTGCCTCCATCTAACAAGCCTTCTCCTTCTATGAAACCCTATGTGAGAAAGACGAGTCGCCATCCAATGGTGCAAGCGAGGGGAGAAACGAGATAGAAGATGAGAAGAGAGCTAGGGAGAGATGAAGAAAGGGGGGTTTGGTTTTTCCATCATGTATGACCGGCCCCCTATAGCCCCTTTTATAAGGCCGGTCTATCCCCTTGGATAAGGCTCCAAGGGGATAAGTTCATCCCCTAAAAATCTCCCAAAAAATCTCCCTTTATCTCTCCATCTCTTTATCCGTTTTTCTCATTTTTAGGGCTTGTTTTGACCAATTAAAAACCCCTATCTTATCCCTATGGCTGGCCTTATTACTGGGGATTCTCATCCTCAGAATATAGAGGCTGGCCCTGCATGGGTCTCCCACAGCTAGGGTCGGTCACTAGTAAGGCTTGGTAGTGCGTGTTTTTACCAAAACGCCTTTATGTCTCAAATCGACCATTTCTAGTGTGCGAGACTTAGCGACTCTTCCTCAAGTGATCTTGACAAGTTACTTTACTATTAACTAAGGTCACCGGAGAGTGCCCCTAGTAAAGTCAACTAGTCAACTTACAATATATCCCGGTGCACCGGGCACCTATGTAACAAAGTTCACGTATGGCGAGGGATAACTACATACGTCTCTGCACTAACCTAGGGTTTCCCTTTAGTGCACACACGTAGCTACGCATCTATCGTGCACTAGTACGAAGCACTCATAGAGCATAGGCTTGAACTTCTCGCTTCCTCTTACTGCGTCCTGTGTTTCGAAGAGATGGTACAAGGATCATACACAATGTGGATAAGGTGGAATCTTCAGGGACCAGGGATCATGGCTTCCAACTTAGACTCGATCGACATACTACCCGGGTGTACCATTGATCCTCTGAGTCCGAGTTAACTTGCGTGGCCATCCAGAGTCCGATGCAGGCTGCACTCTAATTCCCTCGGACTTACTATGTTCTCCTGCATACCCCTGCTCTCCGCTTAGTATGGTAAAGCCGCTGTCCCTCCACTTGGTGCCATGATGCAACTCGAGCGGTAGAGAATACCGTCAGACTCAAGTACTCATATGACTCGGTTCCTTCCAGGTTGACCATATACATCGTACCTCTGATTACTCTAACGAGCAACCGGATCCGTCACCAGTCCAACTGATGACCACCTGACCAGGGTTTAATACGACGTACGTCAGACCAAGGAATGCACCTCCCGTTAGGGGTGTTGATGGCCTGCAGGAGTGACACGCTGATGCAACGCCAGCCGGGTAACCTAGTACACCGTTGTTTTGGATCACTGCATCCGGATCCTCACACATTGGTGTGCCAAAGCATCACACAATTGGTTAGTCCACCAGACATGGTTCCTCAGGGTTTAGGATCGTTTTATCCTAAGCAGAAACACGGCTTAGTGCACCGGTATCTACTCACCGATCTGTGCACCGTGTTGGTTCCGTTCGGCCACAGACACTGTGCCTGGTAATGACTGTGGTGGAGACACCCACGCTCTGTCATCCCAACAGCTTATCCTGATAGGGCGACCAACCCTAATCAGAGCTGCAAACGTATTTAGCTTACATGGGAACAGTCCCTTGAGTTTACCACTCAAGTGGATTACCATGTAGCTATGGCTCTCTGTTATGTAATCAGAACACGTACTAAGGTACGTACCAATATGCAATCCTATACTATCAACCATACATAGCTAAACTATAGGTTTTTACGAGCTGTAGACCTCACCAATTCTAACATTAAGGACATGGTAAATTCCATGTTGAGCAGTTTGAGTGTACCCTATAACTTGTGGGGGGAGACACTGTTATCAGCATGTCATATCCTTAATCGGATTCCATTTAAAGGTAATAATAAGACTCCTTATGAGTTATGGAAAGGTAGGAAGCCCAGCCTCAGATACTTTAAAGTGTGTGGGTGCTTGGCTATAGTGGCTATACCGTTGAACAAGAAGCAAAAATTAGGTCCCCAGTCCGTTGACTTTGTCTTTTTAGGAAATGCACATGCTAGTGAAGCTTTTAGGTTTATGGTCGTTAGGTCCGAGGTGAGTGACATTGCTGAAAACTCTATTATGGAGTCAAGAGATGATACATTCTTTGAGAATGTGTTTCCATTCAGCAATAGGCCTAATAGATCTATAGTTGATTCTTCTATCATTCATTCTTCTAGTGGGTTTGCACCAGTGGAAATAGAATTGGTTGAAACTAGGAGAAGTATCAGAACCAGAGTTGAGAATACCTTTGGTAATGACTTGTTTACCTTTTTGGCAGAGGAAGATCCGTTGACTTTTCAGGCTGCGATGACCTCAGTTGATGCTCCTTTTGGGAAGAGACAATTAACAGCAAGATAGAGTCAATCCAATCCAATAATACCTAGGTATTAATCGATCTACCTTATGACATTAAGACCATAGGATCCAAGTGGATCTTTAAGAAGAAGATTAGGCCAGATGGCACTATAGAGAAGTTTAAGGCTCGCCTTGTTGCCAAGGGTTGCAGATAGCGAGAGGGGATAGATTTCTTTGATACCTACTCCCCTGTGACCAGGATCACTACTATCCAAGTGCTGATAGCTATGGCTGCTATCCATAATCCCGAGATCCATCAAATGGATGTCAAGATCGCCTTCTTGAACGGTGATCTTGAAGAGGAGATTTATATGGATCAGCCAGAGGAATTTGTGATTATAGGTTAAGAACATAAGGTATGTAGATTAGTTAAGTCTCTTTATGGGCTTAAACAAGCCCCAAAGCAGTGGCATGCAAAATTTGACCAGATCCTATTATCTGCTTGCTTTTCTATTAATGATTCAGATAAATGTGTTTATAATAGAGTAGAGGATAATAATATTATCATTCTTTGTCTTTATATAGATGACATATTATTATATGGATCTTGTTTAGATATTATCTTAAGCACTAAGGCATTTCATTCAAATCATTTTAAAATGACTGACCTGGGTTTTGCTAGTGCTGTGTTGGGTCTCAAGCTAGATAAGACTCCATATGGGTATTCTCTTTCTCAGTCTCATTATGTTGAGAAGATTCTTAAAAAATTTGAGAAGTTATGTTGTAAAGCTGTTCATACTCCGTTTGATTTTAGTATCAAACTTAGAAAGAATAGAAGAGAGACTGTCTCTCAGTTGAGATACTCTCAAATTATTGGGAGTTTGATGTATCTCACGAACTGTTCTAGGCCAGACATAGCTTATGCTGTGAACAAGTTGAGCATGTTTACTAGATGTCCAGATGTGCATCACTGGGATACTTTAGACAGAGTTCTTAGGTAGCTGAGAGGTACCATGAACCTGGGGCTTAATTACTCCAGGTTTCCAGCAGTACTAGAGGGATTCAGTGATGCAAACTGGATCTCCGAGTCTGATGAGACTAAGACCACTAGTGGCTATGTTTTTCTCTTAGGAGGTGCTGCTGTGTCTTGGAAGTCTGCTAAGCAGACTTTGTGGTCTCGGTCCACGATGGAGGCCGAGTTGATAGCTCTAGACTTGACTGGAGCTGAGGGTGAGTAGGTTAGGAATCTGTTAGCGAATTTTCTATTGGGAGATAAACCTATTCCACCGGTGTCTTTGCACTGTGACAACCAAGCAACCATTGCTTTAGTTAAGAGTGCATTGTATAATGGAAAGAGACGATATATTCGTCTGAGACATAATTCCATTAGATATCTTTTGACTCATGGAGTGGTTTTACTTGATTATGTGAAATCGACAAAGAGTCTTGTTGATCCATTCACAAAGGGGCTTGCTAGAAAGCAGGTTGAGGATACATCGAGGGGGATGGGACTGAAGCTTATTTCTTGATAGTTATCGTCAGTGGCTACCCAACTTATTTGACTGGAGATCCCAGAAAAAAAAAAGTTCAATGAGAAATGAGCTGATTGAGTAACTAATAGGAGCACTAATTTGGAGTTTAACTCCAAGTCCCTCCCTATGATGTGAGTGCTCATTAACTGTAAAACTTTAGGAAGAGTTTAATACTCTGAATGAGTTCAAGGCCTATGTGGCAGGGTATTAGTTACAGTCTACACTTGGAGAACTCACCTATGTGAGTGTGGTAGTGGGGCCGTTATCTATGGAATTTGGGCTAATTCTTAGAGCACTCATGAAACAGGATACTTCGCATGGCCGAAAAGTGCAACCCCGTGTGAACTTACCCTAATAGCCCGTTCAGTGTGTGTTTATAGTCAATATATTTACATAAGGGTTCAGGTTCAAGTCTTAGTTCACCTCGGACTTGTACTTATAAAGATTAGTCTCACTAGGTAAAGGTTCAAGTCAACCAGACACCTTTTACCGAAAACACTTGTATATAATTGATATGAGATATCTAAAATAATTTCTTTGATTTATGATTTTAAATATTTTATTCATGTGGGGGATTGTTGTATTTCTTTTTTGAATAAAATATTATTTCTTTTGTTTTGTTTTGAGTTGGTCTTTCGGTCTTTGAGGAGTGGGGTGTTTGGTGCCCATGTGCACTTGGCTGGGGCTGTTGGGAGAAAACCCAGTAAAGTGGTTTTGAGAGGGTAGTGGTTTTTTTGGGTTATTTTTTGTGTGAAAAGCAGAAAGCAAAAATCATATAGAAAAAGTGAAAACTCTCTTATTCTTTAATTTTTTTAATCTTTCTTGGATACTCTTCATCAATTGAAGGGTGAAAAGGGTGGTTCGAGAACTCGTCTTCCTGCATAAGACGACGAGTTGTGTGGTCGTCGTATCTTGGAAGAAAATCGTCGGATTTTCCTGTGCAGAGAGGGCGAATTTCCTTTACGGAAAGCGTTTCTAACGTGCTTCGACTGTCGAGTAAACTCTTTTTAACTCTTATAATTTGATCTCTTTCTTCAGTAATTCCTTTAGTAGTGGAAGAGACTGGATTGAGAAGTTTGCAAGCCGGGTATACTTATTTTGAGAATGAATAAAATCTGAATATTTTATTAGATCTCTTACCATTGTTCTTATTGTTATTTGCTACACTAATCATATTCTTCTATAATTTTTTGGGCAACAGATCGTTGATGCATCATAGGAGGAGGAATCTCAGCACCTCCTGGTCACCGGAGTTCCCACCGGTGGAGGTCCTGGAGGAGAGATCAGTTCTGCATGCCTACACGGGTTTCAATCTTATTTTTTTTAAAGCCCTGGTGAGTGAAACCTTGATGGAGACGTGGAGGGAGAATTTGGGAATCGGAACCGAACCTATCCTATATGAAGTTGAACCAAATAATACGGTCTGGATCGCTCGATTCTTCAATTTCATCCGTTTTTTGTGCACATCTATTTTGTTGCCCTCATCCATAGTGCAGGGATAAGATCGGTTCTTTTTATTTTATTTTTTATAATTGTGGTCTCTAGTAATCTCAGTGACGTAAATAGCCCCCACTCAATGATGCTATTATTATGTCACGTAACTGTCCTTTTCCCAGTAGTATCTTCCCGTTATGCCATCCAACTGTCCTTTTCGTAGGTATAATTGTCATTTTCTTACTTATACCCGGGAAGGAAAAACGCTGCTTTCCATCCCCGAGCAGACGAAGAGGAAAGGAATACGGTATTGACAAGTCAGAGACAGATAGAGCTAGAGAGAGAGAGAGAGAGAGAGAGAGAGAGAGAGAGAAAGTAGAGATAGAGAGTAGAGAGAGAGAGAGAGAGAATAGAGGACGGACCCGAACGAGATTTCCCACCTGTTTGCAAGAAGAAGACCGAAATCAACTCCTCTTCTTGACCTGAAACTTTCAAAGCAGGGATCCATGGACCCCCTCCTCCCTCTTTGGGTTTTTTCTTAAAACCCTAATATGTTTCCTCTTGTTTGCGTCGACCTCTTGAGTTTTGCTTCTGATTCTGCTTCCCCTGTTCTGTTATTGTTGATTTCCCACCTGGGTTCTCCTCAATTCCTCTGAATTCGCACTCACTGAATGCGAAAAGGACCGACCATCTCTTCCATAGAATGGGGTGCTTAGGATTCTTCAGGGCAAAGCCTAAGGCCACCCGAGAAGCGATCTCGGCGCCGGCGTTGTCCAACGAGACGAGCCGGTCGGATGACTCGGGTGGCAGGAAGCAGACGAGCAAGTCCTCGGGCTCTGCGTCCTCGTCGCGCAGCATACCGGCCATTTATGAGGAGAGGGCGCACAACCTGCGTGCCTTCGAGCTCGATGAGCTCAGGGGCGCCACCAATGATTTCAGCAGGATGCTCAAGATCGGGGAGGGCGGGTTCGGGAGTGTCTACAAAGGGTTCATCAAGCCGGCCGGCGGAAGGGGGGATAGGATCGCTGTAGCGGTGAAGAAGCTCAACCCGAATGGCTTCCAGGTATTACCTCCTTCTTCCTCTCTGAAACACTTGAGGCAATGCTGTTGGTGGAGTTGCATTTTAATCAAATGGTACTGATCATGGGTTCTGTGAGTCTCCTGTTACTAAATCCTGATATGTATGCAAGCAGGAGAGACAAACCCTACCAATTGATTGATATCACCACCGTTTATAGGTGTAAGGTTTGGATGAGAGACTAAGAGATATCTTATTCCATGGGGCAAAGGCCCTATGTACAACCAAGTCTAGAAAGGAGATGGTCATCAATAGACGATGTGGGACTAAAAGAAAGAAAAATACACAAAGGCATAATGGAAAATAGATTTGTATCTAGCAACCCCCCTCAAACTCAAAGTGGGTTTTACACATATTGTTTGCATAAGTAGAAAGAGCAAAACTGCTAGGTTTACTTGCAAGCAAGTTGTTCTGGGAATCCAATTGGCTTGCAAGTTGGACAACCGAGGAACCATCCAACCTTCAAGAATGCTAGCCGAGGAACATTCCAACCTGTAAGCCTACCAACCTGAAAAAGACTAACCACACTGACACCTCGACCCCCCCCTCTGGAGAAAGATGAAACAATAGACAATCGACGTGAACAATTGATCATCAAGAAATAGCATATCAAACCATAGAAGGCAACTAAAGCGGTGACCGAAGTGCTGACTAAACAAGACGTGCGAAGCAGGAAGTAGGCCATGAAAGAATCACGAGCATAGTGAAACAATATATTAGCTATTGAGTTAAGGTGACGAAGGTGCAATGCTGGTGATAAGATAAGTCCTAACAAGGCAACATTGCTTGAGCAATAAAACTGTTGGAGCAACGGCTTCCATGGCGAACTGTAGGCTGACGATGCAACTGAGTGTGTAGAATTGCAGAGCGACAATGTTAGAGAGAACGCCAAAGATCTGCATTGAAGATTAAGATGTGCTCAGAGAGCAAAGTGCAAGGAGGAAGAAGCGAACAATGGTAGGAGTTGGCCACGAAATCGATCGACGATGTTTGGAACCGGAGAAGATGACTCAAAGAGAGCAAAATACAAAAGAACAAGAGTGCAAGATGCGAGCATGCAGGGGTGTAGATGCATAAAAATACACGAGTCCTATAAGGAGCGCAAGTCTCAAGACGTGTGCGGAGCATGAGAAGTGTGCGGGGTGAGAACACAAAGTGCAAGCATGCAAGCGGAGCTGAACAAATCGCGTGCTCTCGATGTAAGGCATACAGAGTGCAAACACAAGACGCAATAACACGAAGGCACATGATGCAAGCATAAAGAGCTGAGTTCAACGCCTGGCTCCAATGTTACCAAGTCGAAAGTCGGGAAAAAGTCAGTAAGGAAAATAAATGAAAAAAAGGAAAAAAATCGATAAATTAGGTAATAATTAGATATATGGACTTTTTGAAAAAATCATGACTTATTTTTGTAGCAAACGTTTGGGAAATAAGTCGTGATTAAAATGCAATTTTTTTAAAAATCGACGATTTTGGTAACACTGTCTGTCTCTACTTGGAGCGCAAAGTGCATAACATAAGGCACAATACACAAAAAAGTAAAGAGGGAAGTAACAACTAAAAGCTGTAGGAAGCCGTCTCCAATTGTAGTAGGAGAGCATGCTCCGGCTCCGCAGGTGGCCTCGAGTGTAATGCACCGGTGAAAGTACACATACACATGGCATGGACGAGAACATTGCGGCACAATGTACATACGGGACTGGAACGACACTCTATGATAGAGCATTGACACACGAAATCGGTAGCGAGGCAAGCGGCGGTGTTACGGACGTGCACGACATAGTGGTGTAAGACGCATAGTGCGAGGGCATGAGGCTGCACAACAACAATAACAACAAGGAGACAGACGACCGATCATGATCAGGATCGCTGAATCCGTCTGATCGAAGAAGCGGATTGGGATCGATGATCTATGATAGTAAAAACAGTGCGATGGGAATCCGACTTGCAAAAGATGCCAAGGCACATGTAGGCCCTACCACATTTGAAGCACTTGAAAGTTGCTCCAGGTGGTCGGTTCCCCGTATCACTTCGCTCACGACTTGGTTGTTCATTACGCCCTGGGGTACTGAGTTGTATTGGCTAGAGTTGGAACATGAGGGGTAACTTTGTTACGGGATGCATCTCTAGTTGAAGAGACATCTAGGGGTCCCCTCGGGGCAACGTCTCTCCTAAAGGCATGTGAAATTCTTTCAGCCTTGAGAACTTGCCTCAATGCATACTCAACCATGAGGATACTCGGATTGTCTTCGTCGCAAGGGCATCCCGAATCTGAATGCACAACTCAAAGATATATCGCGCTGCCTTCTGTTCATTATTTTCAGGGATTATATTTCTAATGGTCAGAATTCTTCGGTATACTCTTGGATTGACCTACTCCCTTGTCGCAAACTCAACAACCTCTGGTACAGTAGTGCGGTAATCAGGAGGTAAATATTTGGATCTCATCTTGCCACACATCATGACCCAGGTGGAGAACTTCCGCTTTTTCCCTCCTGACTCTACTGGCTTGTAGTTCTCACTTCTCGCCACCATACCATAGCAGCTCCCTTCAGCTTAGTTGCGACTAATTTGATCTTCTTGTCTTCAGGAAGTTCTTTTTATTCAAATAAGTGTTCGATGCTTTCTAAATAGTCTAGAAAAACAGCAAAACTATGCAGTCAAAGGTGATACTAAGCTTACCAGGCTCCTCAAGGCTCAACCCTAGCGCCTCGCCTATAGAGCGCCCAAGCCCTTTAAGGCATAGATGTGCCTAGGCGTGCTTAGGTGTGCGCCTAGCTGCGCCCAGTTCAAGTGCACCTAGGGCACCTGATTTAAATCCTATATATATTTTTTCATTCTTTGATTTTTCCCTCCCTTCTTCTTTCTTAAAACCCTAAAAGCCCCCCTAAATATCCCAAATTGCTTTCTTTCCAAAATGACCATCCAAAACATTTAATTTAATAAAAATCTAAGTTCATCTCGAAACCTATATTTCATCCAATTCATATCCAATTTGTGTTCATCCCTAAACATAGTTGGAGTGCTTTCGACAATATCATTGCAAAGCTAAAAATACATTTTACCCTTGACAATGCTAGACATGTTATTTTGTATTCTTAACATCAATTTTTAGTATGTTATTTTAACTTTTAAGTCCCTAACCTAGATATTTTAGTTCTAGACTCTCAATATTTAAGGGAGATTTCAGTTGATGTTATGCTTATGCTATTTGAGGTTATTTGCCCTTTTTATCAGTTTTTTATTGTGATTTTTATCTTTTTTTGCTTAAATACCTCTTATAAAAATTAATTTTAATATGGGGAGGGGCAGTTTATGGGGGCTCTAAACCCCCCTAAAAGACTAGAAAAATATAGTACAAATCCCATATTTGCACCTAGGTGAGCCTAGGCAGAGGTGCACCCCTTGCGCCTCAGCTTTTGACAGCATAGCAACATTGAAGTTTCCTCTGAAGTCGTGAACCTCAACACGCACTCCGTATCCCTGAGATCTCTCGAGCGCTCTCACGAATCATTCTTCAATGCCGTGTTGTTTGCGCATTTCTTTCTCTGTGATTCCTTGGACGATCGAACTGAATATCTTGTTCGAATTCAACGTCAAATCCGTCCAACTCTGTTCCATATTCGGTAGGAGATTCATGATCCTCAATTCGATATTGATTCTGATTTTTAATTTTCAACTTTGAGAACTTTAGCATTCTGATTGGGCTCTTCTCCAACAGGGTTCCCCGCTATCGGTGGATTCGGGGGATTGATGCCTCTTTCTTGTAGAAGCATACCTAACCGATCCGGAATCCCTTGCAACATTGTGGAATGTTAAATTGATGTTTCTTGCACTGCTATTTGCCAAGTGCCATGAGGTTGTGGTGCTCGTTTTGTAGCACGAGGACGACCTTGTCCTCGTGCCTCTTGTTGCAAGTGCCCTCGATCAGCCATCGATCATAATTCGTGGGATATCTCGCTTCTCCAAGAGGTATGGACCATGGTTGTTAAGTATTTTACGGTACACGATATGATACGTATGATACGATACAGGAGGAAAAGATATGGGTGTGCGTATCGTTTTTCACCGTATCATACGATACAATAAAAGTGTGGGGTTTGGGATTTGGTTTGTTTTGACACTTCTAACATAGATTTTTAATAATATTTTCTCTTTAGTTCCGAAAGGACTATACACGTTCGTCTGATTTAAAAGAATAATTTATAATCATTTCTAACCTTGGGTGAAGAGAGAAGACATCCTCCGTTGCATGAGACCTTGAATAGGCTTTTCCACATCCTTGGTGGGAAGTGGGAACATTAGTATTCACATGCATTACTTAGAAATAGAAATGTTATTTCCCTTTTAGTACTCCCCTTAGGGTATATCCGTTATGAAAAGGATTAGGATCTTGTCCGAAAAGGTAGCGGTAGCAGTTTTGGAGGGTGCCGACCTCCGCCATATCACCAGTTTGGTTAAATTATCAAAGAAAAAAACGGAAAGAAACAAACGAGACTGGCATGAACTATTGCACAAGGCTCATTGGGCCTTGAGCATGGTTTTTTTTAGAAGAATGTCTTAGACTTCAATTGTATAGGCCAATGTTATGTTTATTGGGAAATGAAACGGAATGTCTTACTCTTCTACTCTAAAGTTTTCATAATAAATATTTTAAATATCTTATAAATTCATATATGTATATATACATATACAAATTTAACTGTATCTTACGATACACGATATGATACGATACACAATACACAAAAAAAGAAAATGATACACGATACGATACATGATATGACAACCTTGCTATGGACGTATAGGACAATGCTAGGGTGAGTCCTAGGACGTCTATATGACTGACCTACACTCTATATGATGATATATGCAATGTGCTTGAAGCAATGACAACAATGTGATGTATTCAAATTAAAAATCTGCATTCTTCTAATAGCACTAGCAATGAGGACAACAATCACAAATGATTCACACATGCACTCCTATGACCTAGAAACGACAATCAAGCATACAAAGCAATGAACACACAAAAGCAGCAAACTAGAAAGAGAAGACTTGCTAATTTTCAGCGCTTAAAGAGCCCCGAACATGTTCTTTCAAGCTTTGATACCAACTTGATGTCTGCGCCAATAAGGTACATTACAATCTTTAGCCTCTAAGACGCTCTTTAGTCAACAAACTAGATGTCTTTATCAATATAGCGTAATATTCCTTAAGTTGAGAGCAAACATAATCCATTTATCAATAGTTCTTGCAATACTATGCAAGTATGACCGAAGCCAAGTTGAAAACTAAGTATAGATGCAAAGCTGTCACAAAATAAGAATTCTAGCATATAATAGCATTCATCGCAGCAACAGATTTCAGTTTTAATAAGGTAATATGCAGCCGATTTTAAAATAAAGACGTGCTAAAAACACTACCGCAAGGGCTCCAACAACCGGATTTGAAGGTGGGTTACAATGATGCGGATGCAGATAGAAGCAATGAAGTGATGTAGGAGCGGAGGATAACGTTGGAAGATGAGAGATAAAAAGAAAAGGTATCCACCGTGGGTCAAGCAAGGACGCACTAACGATCTTGCACATGGAGCAAAGCCAAACTTCGCGAGGAGCCGGATCCTTCGGAGATGCAACACCATGGCCTTTTTTAGGCGACGTCGAGGATGAAGGTGCCGTACGGGGACACGAGTCTCTCCCGAAGAAAATTCTCTTAATATAATTCAGTTTTGCGATTTCTTTTGTTTTTCCCTCATAAAGTTAGGGTTTGCGAATCAATGAGTGTGATCAACGGAAACAGCGGGTGGAAGGTGGGGAAGAAACGACACAAATAAAGAAAGAAAAAGAGAGTGAAATAAGGGAGAAAGAGAGAAAGGTGCGTGTGTGTGTGTGTGTGTGTGGGTGGGGGGGGGGGGGGGGGGGGGGGAGGGGTTTCTTACGGCTGTACGACCGAAAGAAAGGGATAGGGAGTGCGGTGGATATGTGAAGCCCTCTTTGGTCTTATCTTAAATGTCCATTAAACCTTAATTTAAAGCCCTTTAATTGCCATATCATCGTTTTTTTATGTGACCCTCATCTATCCATCTGTTCGAGTTATAATCTCCGACCAACAATGCCCTGCAAAACATGTTAGTCCATAATTTTATTAATATAGTGCTAGAAACTCATCGGAAAGAGCTCGAATTGATCCGAAAAGTCCCTGAATGAGGTCGTGAACAACCCCGCACGACAATGAATCAACTACAATGATAAAATATGTGGAAAAGGCCAAAAACATGGAATAAAATGCCTGAAAAGTGGAAACGAATCACTAAATAAAACGTTTTCAGCAACTACATAAAGAAACACATGAAATAAAGAACCGTGATGCAGGTACGGCTGAATCATTTTTACTCTTACCACATCATTTATTTTATTATGCTGATTATTCTAAGCATTAAGGATGACGTTTACTAGACTTATTGAAGCTTCTATTACTCATTTCCTAACAAACACCAGTACGGATTGTTGTTTATTGAACTTGCCTTCTTCTATAAATTTCTACATGGCGGTTACATTTTGTTCCTGTTTCTTTTAATGCTTGTAGTTACTTTATACGCTATTTCTTTTTTTAGGGGCATAAACAGTGGTTGGCTGAAGTTCAGTTTCTTGGCGTTGTTGAACACCCAAATCTTGTAAAGCTCATGGGATATTGTGCTGTAGATGGTGAAAGAGGGATCCAGAGGCTATTGGTTTACGAGTTTATGCCTAATCAGAGTTTAGAAGATCATTTATTTAACAAGGCTTATCCTTCTCTTCCCTGGATCTTAAGACTAAAGATTGCTTTGGGTGCAGCAGAAGGATTGACTTATCTCCACGAGGGATTGGAGGTTCAGGTATCTTACTGCTTTGCTCGATATGTTTCTATGAATTGATGTCCAGAAACTATTTTTTGTTTCAAATTGACCTTCCATCAGCAGATCCTTCAATTCTGATGGACACTGAGATGAAATAACTTGCCTTTACATTGCTAACTGTTCTGTAGATCTCCCATTATGATATGGGAATGTTACAATAACCACACGCAAGACAATGCACATCACAAAAAGTTTTTATCACTTCTAATTATAAGGATGGCAACAAATCCCAATGACCAGAACATTTGATGCAAATCCAACATTAATTTGAGATACGAATCCAGGAAGTTGTGTATGGAAACTTACCATATTCAGTTATCATTAGACCTGAACACAATTACCTAGTTGGTATTAGTGTGTAAGGTCTAACTCAAATTGAGGTGAAATCTTAGAACTGAACTTCCCACCTCAAAAAGGAATGAAGGCAATATAAGTGGGTACATCTCATGTCATAGGGATCTACACGATGGACTATACAAAAGAAACTTGTAAATGTACTGGATCATATACATAGACCATATGTACAAAGATTGTGTACAGATAAGAAGAAAACTTAAAGTAATACATTAATGTGGCCAACAATTATGGATTGTGTATGTAGAGGTGACGAAAAAAGAAATATGTCATCCTTAAATAACTTGAAAATAAATATGACAAAACCCATCAAAACCATATTGATTCATCATTAAAACCTAGCCATAACATGCCTATATCATTCCCACTTAAGATCTATCACTTTTCATCGCTTAAAACCCCCACAACGAGCCCAAACCCAAATATGGAATACACAGTCCAGATCTAGTAATCCTTTGATATCTCTACATTCAACGGACGGATCCCCTCCAACTTTTTATCATAGCCTCCTTATATCTAAACCTACCTCCCCTCCAATTTTCTATCTAATCCGAAAACCGAACATGGTGAAAAGACCAAAATACCCCTATGTTGTTATGAAAATTGGTACATTTCTAAATCCAAAATTTTAACTTAGAGAAAGAACCCATGCTTTTGGATGGGCCTCCTCACCTGTCCTGCATCAGGATCACCCACTGAGAGAGCGGGATCCACAGTCAACGTCCCAAATGCAACAGAATATGAACTGTCCCTTTCTGTAGCAAAAATATTAAGAAAGCAAATGAATTAAGATTCTAAATGCCTAGATTGCCATCTACATGATGCAAGGCATATGAAGCATGTTTTGGTGCATAAGCCCCTTGTGAAAGATGAAAAAGAACCTATGATATTGCAGACTTGCATACAAAACTGGATCCGATATCTAAAATTGTTTCTTAGAATCTTGACATTATCAGAGCAACCCACCCTCACCCTTGTTCTCTTCATTTCTTTGTGCATATGTCCAATCCCTCTGTGCTTTCACGGAGCATTGAATAAAAATGGGGAGGGGGGGTGTTTATACAGAAAGCTACGAAAGGGTTGGAGGTAGGTTAGTCCACGACTCCACGGCTTCCAATACCATGACTTGCTAAATGGAGAATACTTGTCAATATTTAGATAAGTTGGTTTAACAAAGTACTACAAAACAAAGTATACAACTTCTGCAAATAAGCCCTTGAAATATTGGGAATTTAAATATTTATCCCTAATGGGGACTAGATCAGGCTTGCACGTTTTTTGAAGCCAAATCAACTCTGCATGGAATTCGATGCTTGACTGGGATTAAACTAAATTATTTTCGGAATTAGTTAATAAATAATTATTGGAATTATAAATTGTGATATATTTTTTTAAAAATTTGTATAAGATTTGATTAGATTGAAACCTTCTTGTATAAGGATCATTTATCTTTTTATCAGGTAAGATTTGATTAGATCCATTTTTTTTTTGACTAATGTAAGTTTTTTCTTTTAGATTAGGGTTGATTATGAGTCATTATCTTTTGTTTTCTATTTAAAGACCTTTGTTTCTCCCATTGTATGCAGTGGATGATTAATGAAAAATAAAGCTTTTCAGTTTGATGCATTTCTTTTGAGAGGATTGTGAGGGAGAGAGGCTAAGCTTCGACCAGAATCTCCGTTACTTATGAGATGAGAGACCTTGGCTTCGACCAAAAATCTCCGTTACCTTTCTATCATCCCCATGTTCTCAATCACAAGGCGATGATCGAGCAATCGTGTGGGACCCCGGGGTGTCCCGCATCATTGTTTTGTAGAAGAGCCTGCTCTTGACGGATTCCATTTACTCAAGCAATCACCGGGCATCCCCTACGTCACCGTTCATCATCCTCTTCGTCACTATTTACCGTCATTATCTATCCATCATCACTGATAAGACCATCACCACTCCTTCTGATTCGCCGCTGCTGCCATGCTCGCATAAAGCCATAGGTCGCCGCATCTCTTTTCTTTTGTTTGCTGAAAAAAGGGGATATAGAAAGAAGTAGATGCAGATGTCTACACCGATGCCACTCTCTACCACCACGGTTGCCATCGCACCCCACCGCTGTCTCCGCATCTCGAACCCGCGTGCGTTATTGTCATTATTGCAACCTAGCCACAAGCAAAACCCCCTCGGTGATCTGTGAACAAAAAGAAATAGAAAAAAACTGTTTAGATCTGAAAAAATTAGAAGAGAGAGAGGAAAGAAAAAAAGAAGAATAGAGTTGTCGGTTACCGACTCACCATCTATCCTTCATCGCTCGTGCCATTGTTGCCAATGATCACCACGCATGCAGACCCATCGCTGCCACCCTATGCTTTTCCCCTTCATTTCCCAAACGTGACAACCATCAACCTTTACCCCTCCCCCACTCATAGTGACCTAGATTCCCATTTGAGAGGTATTAAGTTGTGGGCTTCGAACTCAATTTACCCAAATACACTACCATCCATACCTGTTTACTGTCAACCTGAACCAATCACTTTTGTTAACCAAGGAACTTTTGTCCCTTTTTTTTCTCATTTTTCAAAACCAATAAGCCTAAACCAACCAACACTCATTCACTATTGACCCTACAGTAAGCTGAACTGTGACCCATTAGTTATTCAGATTCATTAAAATTTGAACCAGATTTGCTTACAAATAAATACATTAGGTTCTTTTGACCACAACTTGAAATCTATTCATTGAAATTGGTCAATCATGGGCTCGTTTCGAAGCCCAAGTCGAGCCTGATCTACATAGACCTTCCTCACATCAATTCAGTCATCTAGCAGAAGACAAATTACTGTTTTGTCACTAGTCGCCATTGCCATGTTTCGCTCTTGCCTCTAATTCTTTTATTTGCTCCATGCCACTATGCAAGTTACACCGAAGTCTACAAATACTTGATCCATCAACTTAAAAGTCTTCCATGTACTTTCTTTCCTCATCCATGGTCCCGAAGGGAATTTGCTGTTTGTTTCTTCATTAAGAAGCAAGCCGCTTATCTAGGTTTATCCACTAAACGTTTTACCAATTGGGTTTTACTTGTGGACCATTCTTTATCGCCAGAAGACAAGGAGTTAGAGACTCATAACATCCCCGATGGCTTTGAGAATAAGTTGAGTTGGAGACAACAAAATATGAAGCTTGCTCACCGCCACCAAGAGGAGTTGGCCCAGATTTGAGATCATGTAGCTTGAAGGTTCAGCCGGTTCTTCGCTAGACAACACCAAGCACATGCTTCTCGCCGATCGACCCACACCGCCTACCACCTCGAGTTAGCTCTGCCACTGACTCTGGCTCCATAGCTAGTACGTTCATCTTACCCAACACCATCGGTGGCCTTATCCTCCAGCAACAATGTTTTAGTAGACTCCACATCTCGATAGACTCCATATCTCGATGAGCTTCCACTTCCAACAGTCTCCAGTGGAGGAGCCTTCACCTAGGCCGGTGCTAGCGCCAATGGTGGACCTTCTACCACTGCCTCATATGGATCTCCTGTCTCCTCCCAAACTAGAGCACTCACTGCCAAACGAGTTGCTACCGGGTGTAGACCCCAACAAGCTAGTATTGACCAGGGTTTTAAATCTCGGCCGATACCGGTACGTACCGGCCGGTACGTACCGGTTTTGGCCGGTTCGAGACCGGTACTGCATCTGATCCCGATACCTGGCCTGTATCGGCCGACACCGGTCCGTATCGGCCGGTTCAGGCCGGTACCGACAGGTTAAAGTTTTTTTTTTGGGGTTTTTCGGGTTTTTTTCAGGTTTTTTTTCTCAACCGGTATCGGTCCGTATCGGCCGGTACATACCGGTTCGGGGCCGACCGATACCGCGACCGATACCGTGATTTTAAACCTTGGTCCTGACGATTGACTTCCTCCAAATAGACCTCCCACCTCCGACTTGGGAACTCCTCCAGTTTCACTTGGGCGAGCCCTCCTCCAAGCTTGCATATTAGCCTGCTCGGGTGATTGCCATCAGTTGCTCGTGCTAACGTTTCTCTGACTCCCGGTCCTATGAAGACTCTAGTTGACAGCAAGTGAGGAACCCGAGAGTTGACTCCAATACAACGCGATGTCATATATTAGTTCTCTATCACCACTCCAAAGTCCAAGACACTATCACGATTGAGATGACCTTGATATTATGATCAACTACATTCTTCAAGTTAAACTCGAGGACGAGTTTTAGTGGTAAAAGCGAACGGTGGGATCATACCAGACATGCACGTTTTTTGAGGCCCAATAAGTCCTAACGGATTTCATGAGTCGACACAACTAGGATTAAACTAAATTATTTTTAGAATTAATTAAAAAATAATTTTTGGAATTATGAATTATTGTATTTTTAAATATGTTTTTTTTTGGGTAAGATTTGATTTGATTCAAATCTTTTTGAATAAGGATCATTATCTTTTGATTAGGTAAGATTTGATTAGATTCAACTCTTCTTGGATAAGGTAAGCTTTATCTTTTAAAGTAGAGTTGATTATGAGTCTGTTAATGTATATACCGGGTCGGGTTCTAATGTGTACATGTACTTATATATTGGGCTTCAGTCTCTCAATGAGAACTATTATATTCTCTCCAAACCCTAGCCGTCATCTCCTAACATGGTATCAGAGCTTTCTATGTGTATACATGTACTTATATATTAGGCTTCAGTCTCTCAATGAGAACTATTTTATTCTCTTCAAACCCTAGCCGTCATCTCCTAACATGGTATCAGAGCTCTAGGGTTTCTCGTGCGACGACGGCAGCCACCTCCGGTCTCCCCCTCCACCCGGCAGCCCCCCCGACCCCTCTTCTCTGCCCGACAGCCCCCCCCCCCCCCCCGGCCTCTCCCCTCCACCCGATCACCCCCCCTGACCCCTCTCCTCCATCCGACCGCCCCCCCCCCCCCCGACCCCTCTTCTCCGCCCGACAGCCCCCCCCCGGCCTCTCTCCTCCGCCCGATACCCCCACCCGACCCCTTCCCTCCGTCCGATAGCCACCCCCGGCCCCTCCCCTCCGCCCGTTAGCCACCCCCGACCCCTCCCCTCCGTCTGATAACCCCCCCGACTCCTCCCCTCCGCCCGATAGTTCCCCCCGGCCCCTCCCCTCTACCCGCAAACCCTCTCCTGGTTCCCCTCTCCTTTGCATCTTCTACATGGCATCTCCTACCGTGTCGTCCGTCGTTGCGATCTCTCCACCGCTGAAGGCGATCACCTTTCAGTTGTCCTCGGCCAGCAACTGACCTGATTGGTCACTCACCGTCGAGACCGCGCTCTCCAGTCGCGATCTTTGGGGTCACATCACCGGTGATGATCCTCCTCCAGCTGCCTCTTCCGGCTCCTTCTCTGTCACCAATAGCGCAGCCGACAGCGCCGCGTCTTCTGCTGCGACTGCTACCGTTACGACTACTACCATGGCAGCCACGGCTGCTACTCTCACATGGTGCCGCCACGATCAGGTCATCCGGGCCTATCTTCTGGACTCCGTTGCTCGTCCGCTCCTTGCTCCCATCGGTCACCTTCCTACAGCGCACGCGATGTGGGAGTATTTCCGGGATCGGTTTCTCCCGCGTCAGCGGCGCATGCCGGCATCAGCTTATCTGTGACTCGTAGTCTGCTCATCAGGGGGAGCGTACGATTCAGGACTTCTTCAGTCTGATGAGTGCCTACTGGCATGAGCTGGACTCCCTGATCCCGGAGCGGTGTGCTTGCCCATGCTCTAAGGATTTCCAGTGCTATCTTGATGAGGGCCACCTGCACCAGTTCTTGGCAGCGCTTCGGCCGGACTTTGCTCTCATCGCTGCTCAGCTCCTGCACCGTGAGCCACTCCCTAAGCTAGAGGATGCCCTGCTCGTCTTGGTCGATGAGAAGACTCGCCTTCAGACTCAGGGTACTCGTCCTCCTCCACTTGCTCCTGGCTCAGACACCGTCCTGGCGGCCGGGTTCTCCAATGAGTCTGTCTTCTGTCACTACTGCAAGGAGTCCGGATGCATGAAGCGTGAATGTCCTACACGTCCTCCACGCAACCCCCGTTGGGGTCCGGATGAGAAAGCATCACGCTGGGCTCCTGCTTCCCGAGACGATCGACGAGGCGGTCGAGGTGGACGGAGCCGTGGATGTGGTTTGTCCTCCTTCCGCCACTTTGGTGGTACAACGGCTACTGTAGAGCCCTCGATGCTCCCCACTGCTACCACTGCACCTTCTTCAGTGCCTGAGCCAGACCGTCTTCAGCGCCTCGAGGAGCTCCTCCTTCGCCACCTAGCCTCCACCGGCTCCGCGACTGCTCACGGCTTGTCTGCCACCTCTGGTACTACTGCTCTATGGATCTTCGATTCGGATGCCTCCTGTCACCTCACCTTTGACTCCACTGTACTCACTGACTGTTCTCCTACTCCCACTCACCTAGAGGTCCGCACTTCGGATGGGACTTTAGTCCCTATTTCGCAATGTGGATCCATCACAACTACCTCTGATCCTTCTTGTCGCCTGACCCTGCCCCATGTCCATAACATTAATCTGATTTCTATCAGCTCTCTTTGTGACTCTGGACTGACTGTCACCTTCACCCCTTCTGTTTGTGTTGTGCAGGATTCGCGAACGGGTCAGAGGATTGGGCTGGGCCGTAGAGCAGGACTTTACCAGCTAGATCATCTACATGTGTTTTCTGTTCCTGTTGCATCTGTCATGTCTGTTACTTCTGATGCCGACCTGTGGCACAGATGGTTAGGTCATATATCGAGTGATCGGCTCAAAAGCGTTCCGTTCTGGCGCTATGAGTCGGGTGTCCTCCCCTCTCTGTCTGTACGGGTTGTAGATTGGCAAAGCATCTAGCTCTTCCCTTCTCTACTAGTGCTTCCCAATCTGCTGCTTTATTTGATTTAGTACATTCTGACATTTGGGGTCCTGCACCTGCTATATCTATTTCTGGTTTCATGTATTATGTTTGTTTTATCGATGACTACTCTAGGTGCACCTGGATTTATCTTATGCGTCACCGGTCTGAAGTCCCTCACATCTATAGGAAATTCACCACCATGATACATACTCAGTTTGGTCGGCGCATCAAGACTTTTCGGTCTGATTGTGCCAAGGAGTATCTCTCCTCTGAGATGCGTGAGATTCTTCAATCTCACGGTACTCTTCACCAGCAGTCATGTCCCCACACCCATGAGCAGAACAGAGTTACCGAACGCAAGCATCGTCATGTCATTGAGACTGCACGAGTCTTGCTTCTTTCTGCGTCTGTTCCTCACTCTTACTGGGTTGAAGCTGTCATGACGACTGTCTACTTTATCAATATCACTCCGCCCTCTGCTCTGTCCGGTACCACTCCATATGAGCGTATTCACTCCAGCCCACCTGACTACTATCTTCTTCGCACGTTTGGCTGCACGTGCTTCGTTTTTCTTCCTTCCCATGAGTGCACCAAACTCTCTGCTAGGTCTGGTAGGTGTGTTCACTTGGGGCTCAGTCGGGAGCACAAGGGGTATCGTTGCTACGATCCTTTGGCTCGCCGGATCCGTGTCTCTCGTCACGTTTCTTTTGTTGAGGATGTCCCGTATTTTTCCCTTGAGTCTTGGAATCTTTCCTTGCCTCCTGCGTCACCCTCCTCGCCCTCATCACTTCTCCACATCCCCGTTCTACCTCCGTATTCTGCTGCCCCACCCACGCCTCCTTCACCTCCATCTTTCCCGCCACCTCCACCACCACCACCTCCTCCGTCCCCCGCCACCTCCACCACCAACACCACCTGCCACGCGTGTCTACGTTCGTCGCTCTACAGTTCCTCCCCCCGAGTTGGTTTCCGCTGGTACCCCCTCTCCACCTGCAGCTGCTCCCTCCTCATCGGTCGTGGATCCTGCTCCTGTTTGGCGCTATCCGGCGCGCGAACATCACCCTCCTGACAGATATGACTGCTCCCCAGACAAGTTTGGCTACTCTGCTTTTACCTCTGACTCTCCTGACTCCTCTAGCTACTCTGCCATTGCCTCATATTCTCCATATTTTCAGGCTTTTCTTACTGCACTTCACACCCACCGGGAGCCCCAGTCGTACCGTGAGGCAGCTTTACACCCAGAGTGGTGGCAGACCATGTCAGTAGAGCTTGAGGCCTTTCAGCGGACCCAGACATGGGATTTGGTGCCTTGTCCCTCAGGCGTGGTGCATGTTAGCTGCAAGTGGATATTCAAGATCAAGACTCGACCTGACAGATCCATTGAGCAACACAAGGCCCGCCTCGTTGCTCGTGGCTTCTCCCAGGAGTATGGGATTGATTACGAGGAGACGTTTGCTCTAGTTACTCGGATGACTACTGTGCGCACCCTCTTAGCTGTGGCAGCTGTTCGAGGGTGGCCTCTCCATCAGATGGATGTCACCAATGCGTTCCTTCACGGTGATCTCTCCGAGGAAGTATATATGGCTCCTCCTCCGAGCATTTCAGTTCCTCGAGGGCATGTTTGTCGTATACGCTGTGCTATCTATGGGCTCAAACAAGCACCTCGGGCATGGTTTGAGTGCTTCCGCAGTGCAGTCCTGGCAGTTGGGTTTGTTGAGAGATATTCTGACTACGCTCTGTTCACCCGCTCCTCCGGTTAGGGTATTGCTGTGCTGCTTTTGTATGTGGATGATATGATCATCATCGGGGATGACAGTGCTACCATAGCTTCCCTTCAGTGTCACCTCCAGAGCCAGTTTGAGATGAAGGATCTAGGCCCTCTCCGGTACTTTCTTGGGCTTGAGTTTGCCCGGTCCGCTCGAGGATTGCTGATCTCCCAGCAGAAGTACATCTCCGATATTTTTGCCGAGGCTGTTCTTACTGATTCTTGTACTGTTGACACGCCTATGGAGCTCAACTTGAAGCTCCTCTCTACAGATGGTGAGCCTCTCCAGGATATCTATCATTATCAGCGACTGGTTGGGATGCTAGTTTATCTCACCATGACTAGGCCTGACATTGCCCATGACATTGGTATTGTCAGCCAGTTCGTTCAATCCTCTCGCTCGGTTCACTATGCAGTAGTCCTTTGGATTATTCGGTATCTCCGTGGCACTGTCACTCGATCACTGTTGTTTCCTTCCACATCTCCACTGGTTCTACGTGCTTACTCCGATGCAGATTGGGCTGGAGATGTTGCTACTCGTCGATCTGCCACCGGCTACTGCATGTTCCTTGCTGATTCCCTCATTTCTTGGCGCAATAAGAAACATGAATCTGTTGCGCGTTCCAGCACCGAAGCCGAATACCGAGCTATGGCTTCCACCATTGCAGAGATTGTCTGGCTTCGACGTATTCTACTCGATTTGGGAGTCAGGATTTCTGGGGTTACACCTCTATTCTGTGATAACCGGAGGGCCATTCAAATTGCTAGCAATCCGGTTTTTCATGAGCGAACCAAACACATTGAGGTCAACTGTCATTATGTTCGGTAGGAGTTTCTTGCAAATATCATCTCCTTGCCGTTCATTCCCTTGACAGAGCAGACTGCTGATTTTCTCACAAAGCCCCCAACGATTGCTAGATTTCGTCATTTTATAAGCAAACTCTCGGTACATGATCCACCTTGAGTTTGAGGGGGAGTGTTAATGTATATACCGGGTCGGGTTCTATGTACAGCAGGGTCGGGTTCTATGTGTATACATGTACTTATATATTCGGCTTCAGTCCCTCAATGAGAACTATTCTATTCTCTCCAAACCCTAGCCGTCATCTCCTAACAGAGTCATTAATCATTATCTTTTGTTTTCTATTTAAAGGCCTTCATGCTTCTCATTGTAAGCAATGAATGATTAATGAAAACATGAAGCTTTTCGATTTGATGTGTTTCCTTTGAGAATATTTGTGAGGGGGCTTTGGCTAGAATCTCCATTACTCGTGAGGTGAGACACTGAGACCGTGAGAGACCTCGGGCTCCGACTGAAAATCTCTGTTACCCTTTTGAGCATCCCTTCTATTCTCAAATCACAAGGCGACGATCGACAATCGTATGAGACAATAGGTTGTTCCACATCAATTCCCTATAAACATTTTGTATTCACATTTAGAAATAACAATGCTACGAAGGGCGACAGAGATCGTGATGCCGTGATCAAGGTTTAACAAGGCAACGGTGGTGTCGTTGTCAAGGCTTGATCGAGGCAGTGGCGGTGGTGACGGCTCCTCAGCTCCCAAGAGATGCTCTCATACCATGTTAGGGTTGGAACCTAATGAATTATATTTCATGTAGGGGCTAGTGCCCAATATATACAAGTATGGGTGTGAGTCCACAATATATGAAAGAAAGTATAACAAGCGTATGAGTATCTGTAACGGAAATAAATTCATTGTTTGTACAAGTATGGGTGTGAGTCTACTAGTCACGGAGGCTGCTTTCATCAAGAGCTTTAAGGATCACTCCTTGTTTGTGCGGTCCTCATCGTAGGGTCAGACCATTCTTCTCCTCTACATGGATGACATGATCATCACTAATGATGTCTCAGCAGCCATCACCTCTCTTCACCAGCATCTCTGGAGCTAGTTTCAGGTGAAGAACCTTGGTCCTCCACGTTACTTTGTTGGGTTTGAGATTGCCTAGAGTGAGCAAGACATTCTGCACTCCCAGTAGAAGTACACAACTGATATCCTTAATCAAGCCGCTCTCTCTGACACTCGCACTCCAGATACTCCTCTTGAGCTTCATGTGAAGCTCCAGCGTATGGACAACAAACCTCTTCAGGATTTCTCTTCCTGATCCAGCCACTGGCCACCTCGCATGCCCCCTTTCTCTCCCTCTTAGCCTCGGGTTGTAGCCTAGCCACCAGTCGGCCTCCCGCAGGCCACCAGCATCTGTCGGGCCGTAGTCGGCCACCCGAGGTGACCGAACAGGCCTGCACCGGTCACCCCAGGCGGCCAGAAAGCCCTACTGGCAGCCCCGATGATCTCCCAGCCCACCAGCCTCCCCTCTGGCACTTTGACGAGCCCGCTGATGTTCGGATCTGGTCTTTCAGGGTGTTCTGGGTCCCTTTTGTGACTATTTTCCTCTCGGGTTCGCTTAAAAACCTGGTATATGCCATCAATGCACGAATTCACATGAGGATCGATACAGTTACATTGGAACACGAGCTGTCATTTTCAATAGGTTCCCGGATATTTGTTTTTATACTACAAGTTGTGAGGTACCCCTAAACCCCACCTTTAGGTAATCTTTTCAACCATACCATAAATCATAAGCCTTAGAAATATTTTCTTTATCATGTTGTCGGCTTGAATAGATCCTAGATATTATATGAGCCTAAGCCATCTGTAGCAACCTTTTTTGAGTTTGAATATATTTCTCTAAATCCTTTATGCTTAATTGAAGTTCTCTTTGTTAAAATTTGGAAAACCCTAACTAGGAGAAGTTATCACTTCTCCCGATCAGGATTGACCCCTGTCGTGGGACTGCATCTATCCGGTATCACATACACACCGAATTTAGACCTCGATCTCTGTGCATCGGTATAAAATTCAAATTAGTCAAAATTGATCTCTTGTTGGTCTAAGAAGTAGTCGTCCTGCACCAATTTGTTTTTGCATAAGTTTTCATTTTCTTTGTATTTTCTTTCCTCTTTTGTCAGCATATATCGAAATGTTGTAGACCTAAATGATCACACCTCCTTTTTCTTTTGTTTGCCTTTTGCTAGCTTTTATGCATACAGTTTTAATTGGATGGTCCATTTTCTCTCCTTCCAATTTCCTCTGCTTTATTTCTCAAAAAAAAAAAAAAATCCTCTGCTTTTCTAGTTATTTTTAGGGAGGTTTAGGTGTGTGACTGTTTTTTCTCTCCTCTTAGTTTAATATAATAGCCGAGCATTGGAATTGTGTAATGCACCGAAACCCAGCCCGTCCAATTAGAGAGAAGATAGGGGTGGAAGAGTGGGTGCGGAAAGGTTATCAAAGGTTAGGAGTGTGCGTAATGTGGTCCCTCAAAATACTTATTCATAGTTTTGAAATTTTGATTTATCAAAATTTGATATTTTTTTTCCATCTTATAACTCTTGCTTCGACTTGTGCAGGTGATATATCGGGACTTCAAAGCATCTAATGTTCTATTAGATCAAGAGTTTAGGCCAAAACTATCTGATTTTGGTCTAGCAAGGGAGGGACCGACAGAAGGGCGAACTCATGTATCAACAGCGGTATGTCTTGATTTGCATAAACTACTTTCTGAATCAGTTGCCTTTGCTTATCTTATATCAGAGGAAAATCAGCCTTAGTTTCTGGAACCATCTATAGCTTTTTTCCTTTTATTTATCCTCCAGACTGTCAGATTTGGCCCTTAATAGGAAGCAATGTTGGTTATGGTATGGTTTGCTAATTGTTGCTACAGTCCATGTCAGATTTTGAAATAGGTTTGAGCAGTATCAGTTTTTGAAATAGGTTCGAGCAGTATCAGTTTTTGAAAAGGAGGGGTAGAATGTAGCCTAAATCAACTGGCAGGTGTCCCTGAAGTTTTCAGTATTCACTTTAGAAGTAATAACATATCTGATATCTTGATTGCTAAACGAACTTCAAAACATTATTACACCACGTTGAATGAAAATATTGCCTCTTTGTCTATGATATCTACTTCTCTAGAGTCGTAAGCCGCTCTAAAATGTTATTGATATCTTCTACTGTTGGTATTCTTGATACAATCATAGCTGCAAATGCACGGATAAGTTGCTTTTAAATCGTAGGAATAACCATCATGATGTAAGGCTTAGCTGCTAGTATAAGTCTGTTTCCCTACAAGAACCAAAGATTCACTTATATTTTATGTCATAGAAACTGAGTGTGAAATAAAACATGTAGTTACACCTTCTAAATCTCTCTTGCATCTTTTCATTTCCTACGAGCATTTACATAATCAGAATTTAGGGCTTACATGGCAAAGGTAATAATTTATTTATGGAAAATGTGGGGGTAATTTTTTAGGAAGACAACTCCCACAACCGAGCTTGCCTCCTTCCTTGGAAGTGGCGATTCGGAACTCCTACTTCTCGTTTCTGTCTAGGGCGGGTGAATTGAGACGTGGGTGATGTGCCGAGGGCTTCGACTCCGTGGAGTTGGGCACCCGATAGACATCTTTTGGCTCATGCTAGGGTCACAAGAAGATTCGAGGCCCCTAAAATGGGTGCTCCTAGATTATTCCTCCAGTTCTTGAGGAGAGGGATCAAAAGATGGATTAGAAGAGAGAATATGAGGAGTTTTAGCTGGGTGATTCCTTTACTTAGAGTGGTTAATGCATTTACATTCAGGTGTACAAAGGATCAACCATTTCCTTAGTGTCCCTAGCCCTTCTTTTATAGGAGAAGCTGGAGGAGGGCCTCTCATTATATGACACATGTCTCCCACATGGTGTGTTCTCATTGGTTACAAGCGGGCCTATCCCTCCCTGACAACTATTTCTTCTGAGTTGGTGTAGGAGCTTGTGTTATGGATCCGTCTAGGTGTCATCCTGTGAGTCGCTCGGAGTGTGTTTGTTCCCTTTGTAGATAAGGCTCTCATGTGTCGCCTTGTATTTAGACCGCATGTGCTGCTGGGGAAGCTTCTGAGTGGAGCCTTCTGGTAAGTTTAGGGTTTGACTCGATTGACCATGCCTTGACCGTTGAGATAAGTCGGCCTGCTTCCTAGACATAGCTTGCTTGCGAGTTGTGAGCCGACTTTTGGCCGTGGTCGGGGTGCTTTCCCTCATTGTGCATCCTTTCATTGGTCATCTAGGTGACTCCATGATGGCTATGATTCGGTGTGTAAGAGTTGAGTCACGCTTGCATGCTTCCTTACCTTATTCCTCAGAGTCATCTCTTCCGGGAGTTTTTCTTAATGTTGAGTGTGGGGGTGGATGTTTTATGCACCCACATTTGCCCCCTCATGACGGACCGAGGCGAGCAGTGGCTTGGCGGGTCATGACTAGTCGCTCGAGTAAGGCTCCCCCGGACTTAAGTCCCGAAGGTGTACCCGTACCTTTGAGGGGTCATGCCCACTGAGAAGGGTTTGTATGTCCCCTTGGGGGGTATTAGTGATAGCTGGCCCCTCAGAAGGGGTTACCCACCCCTCTGGTGGCTCGGGTGTGGGGGGGGGGGGGAATCCGCCCCCATGGCAACTCAGGTCCTGAGGCGGCTTTGTCCACCCTTTTGATGGGTCAGGCCCTAGGGACGACTTTGTCCATCTCTATAGCAGCTCAGACCCTTGGGTGCCCTCTTAGCGGGTCAAGCCTTGTGGGCGGTTTTGTTAGCCTTTTGGCGAGTCAGGCCCAGGGACGGCTTTGTCCACCTTTATGGCGGCTCAGGCCTCTAGGGCAGCTTGTTTGCCCCTATGGCAACTCAAGCTTGACGGCTCCTGACCCGTAGGATGTTCGTTTGTCATTTTGACGGCACCGTAAGCCGCTCGTACTCCTTTTTGGTGGCTCCTGTCCCGGAGGACGCTCGTCCGCCATTTTGGCGGCTCCTGCTTCATAAGGCATTTGTCCATTTCATTGGCACTCCTCGCCGCTCTAGCGGGTCTTATCGAGCACGCTTTTTACCAGCCGCTTGGGCGGGTCATTTAAACTATAGAAAAAAATAATACCAAAAATACCTCCAGAATCGTATAGGGCCCCACCCCCGTACCCCTGGGACATCTTGGCATGTCGAGGGACTGCATCCCAACCTTCTAACCACACTATTTGGCTTCAATAGCTAGGATTGTGTCACGTGCCCCATATTTTCCATGTGCTTACACCTATATATAGGGTTTCCCTCGTTGTTAACAGTATGAATAAGAAATCTCCGTCTCCTTCTCCCGTTGAGTAGGTTTATGAGCCGAATCACTAAATTCATTGTGTCCTTGTGTGCTTTCAGCCTTGAGTTTCATCAAAAACGATTGTAGGGGGTTTTGATGTCTGGGCATGCCATACAAATGTAGCATGCCTAGCAATCAGTGGGGTGCCCTTGCTAGGACTTGGATATGGAAGATGGGAGAAATCATGCAAGATCATACATGAGAATCCCAGGATATTCAGAATATATAAGTTGCCTTTTGAAATTGTGTGCAGCATTCCAAAGCATTCAGCCAATCATTCAATTTAATATTTAGTAGTGGATGCCCTGGGGAACTGCCTTTATGTAGAATGCTCAATCTAGCTATCAAATTCTTGATCAAGTTGAGCCCTCTTTCTATTTCCATTCATGAATCTCAAGTTTTACTCTTTTCAGGCTATTCAAGTAAGTGCGTGTTATATCGACATGAGAAAAACACGAGACCACCAAATGCCATATTTTTTTTATTCCTTCATCAGCTTCGAATTGAGAGTTTAACATGTATATGATTGGGGATCCCTCCCCTTTATAGCACCGAGATGCGGAATTATATATATATCGAAGCCCATGTTTGCTAAAATTTGTGGTGTTCATCATCGGTGATGCGCAGGTGGTTGGGACTTACGGGTATGCTGCCCCAGATTACATCGAGACTGGCCACCTCACGATCAAGAGCGACGTGTGGAGTTTCGGGGTGGTGCTCTACGAAATCCTCACGGGCAGGCGGTCGCTAGAGAAGAACCGCCCGAGAGGCGAACAGAAGCTTCTGCACTGGGTGAAGCAATTCCCAGCAGACAGTAGGAGGTTCAGCATGATCATCGACCCAAGGCTGAGGGATAAGTTCTCTTTGAGTGCCGCCATGGAAATAGGTAAGCTGGCCAACCTTTGCCTCACCAAGAATCCCAAAGAGAGGCCAATGATGAGCGCGGTGGTAGAACAGCTGAAGAAAGCAATCCAACTCAGTGAATCCAATTGAACACAACAAACTGTGGCGAGAAAAGTACTGGATCATCGGTTAAGCCAATCGATGAAACTGGCTCAAATTATCACAAAATCTCTGTCTATTGTTCTCAGAGCACAGTATGTATCAAATTGGTTTGTTGGGTATATATATATTTAGAAATATCAAAAGCTTCCGTATTTGTTTACATTGATGTCTTTTATTACTAAAATAATACTGATTTACACATCTAATCCGAGGATGCGGAAATTTCAGAATCCACCATGGTTGATAATTGAACCTAAATATATCAGTTGAAAATTTCGAATACTGAAAATGGTGTAAAACTTGCGATAATTGGTGGAATTGGCTTAGTCTATTGTTCTCAGAATCCACCTCGGTTGCTAGTTCACCCGTGAGATTGTGTCGAGGATTATCCCCACCCCGTACTCGTGCTCCGATATCCTCGACCGGACCTTTTATCCCTTGTCATAACCGACGATTCGTGTCTGAGTCATTATGACGGATATGGCTCTGTAATCCTCCAGGATTATACCGAGGATTATTCGCACCGCGTGCCCTAGTATCTTTGACCAAGCCCTTTATCCCTTGCCGTAACTAACGATGTGTATCTCAACCATTATGGCTGATATGGCTTTGTAATCCCATGGGATTACGCCGAGAATTATCCACACCAAGTGTCCAATATCCTCGGCCTGGATCCGAAATGTTCGAATCAACTCTCGTGCACTCCTTTTATGAACAAACCTTTTCCCTTAGTAGGGTGGCACCAATGTGACACCATGGGTATGGTGCGGGGGATTCATACAAGCATAATAAAGTGGATGGTGCACATTTTTGATCAATCCAACTCCATAAGAGATAACCAAAGATCCAAACAAAGTGCCCTAACAACCAAGCAAAGTTAGGTTGGGGAGTTCAATCCCATCTTCTCCGTTTACCACGATAAGGAAGTGGAAGTGGAGCTGTTGGAAAGGTTTGAATCAACCTTCAAATTCGGATCGAATTTGGATCATGATCCGGTCCAATGGCATGCCCGGGAGGTCGAAACAACATAATTAGTCAAATAAAACTTATCGGATTGGGTCAGACAGATCCGAATTTGATCCGATTGTATTTCGAATCGGATTGAATTAATTTTTATCAGATATTGGACCAAAATACTAATACCAACTCCGGTATTTTCGGATCGGATTCGGATGAGATCCGGTCCATTGAAGAGCCTAATTAACTTTGCAAAATGGATTTTTGCATATCACCTTTAAAAAAGTTTGATATTGTTGAAATACCCCTATTTTTATAAAATTGTCTGTGCACCCTTCACATATTTTTTTTTTTGCAAAATAAACCCTTTTAGTTGATTTTATGATCATTTTACTCTTTGAATACTCTGTCCAGTCCGCCTGAGCACCGCTGCACCGGTGACTGCGAGGGTAGTCATAACTCATAAGCCGACCCTAATGGGTTTCTTTGCAAAAATCGAGATATATGAAGAGTGCTCAGAGAATTTTGTAAAAATAGGGATTCTTATGCAGTATATAAATTTCTTAGGGGTATCTTTGCAAAAAAACTCTGCAAAATTGGATCCGTTGGTCCGTTGGCGCTTTGGTTATTACGAGGTTACGGATCACCCCTCTGCCTTTTGGACTGATTCCGTCGCTTCGAGCCCCTGTCTCTCTCTCTCTCTCTCTCTCTCTCTCTCATTCTCTCTCTTCTGTTTCTCTCTCTCTCTCTCTCTTATTCTCAGAGCAATGGCAGTTCAAGCCCAATACCCATCCAATCATTCCAATGTACTAAACAGGTGAGTTCTCCATGATGGGTTACCCGAATCTTCTCCCACCCCGATGGGTTTCTTCTGTACCTTCTGATCTTACCTTTGCGGCTGATCTCCGCTTCGGGTGACGCATGCAGGAGCGAGGAGAGGAAGAGCATGGATTTTGCCCAGGCGGCGCCGCCGTTCCTCAATCAGTCCACCACCGCCGCCTCTGTTTTCTTCTCTAATGGAGGTAAGATCGATCTTGGCTTTTCCTCATTTTTTTAATTCCCTCCCAAATGTCCTCATCTGAGATGAGATGGGTTTGCAGAGAATCCACGGAAGCGGCCGGAAAGGGAGGCGGTGGGTACAACGGCAACCCCGCCTCCGCCGCAGAACCAGGCTATCAACCTTATGACGACGCTGCAGTGGCATAACTCTCCTTCGCTTACGCCGGTGAGCCTCGCTGAATCACAAGCCATTGATCCCCCTCCTCCCCTCGTCTCCAACGGCCTCCGCCTTGCGTTCAGAGACCAAGACCTCGCCGCCCAGATCACCCAACAGAACCTGGAAATCGACCGGTTCCTCCGCGCTCAGGTGACCCCTCACCACGCCACCACTATTGGTTACGTTACCGCTAGCTAGACCAACAGACGGTAAAATGCTTCGGCTTCTGTCACGTCAGGGAGAGCAGTTGCGGCGGGCGCTGGCGGAGCGGTGGAGAACGCACAGCAGGGCGCTGCTGGTTGCGGCGGGGAATACGGCGGCGCGGAGGCTACGGGAAAAGGAAGCGGAGCGGGAGAGGGCGGTGATTCGGGCCGCGGAGCTCGAGGACCGTCTCGCCCTCCTGAGGGCGGAGTCAGAGGCCTGGCAGGCCAAGGCCAGGGCGCAGCAGGCCAGCGCCGCCTATCTCCACGCGCAGCTTCAGGCCGCCACCCCACCGCCGGAACACGGGGGAGAGTTCCCGGCTGCCGAGGACGCCGAGTCGGCCAACGTCGACCCGGACCGCCGAGGGCCCCGGGCGGTCTCCTGTCGGGCGTGCGGTAGGAGCCCGGCATCGGTGGTTCTGCTCCCGTGCCGCCACCTCTGCCTCTGCAGCGACTGCGACTTCGCCGCCCAGTCCTGCCCCGTCTGCGGCCGTGTCGGCACCGGCAGCATCCAAGTCTCCCTCTCCTAGCACCCAGTCCATCAAAAACCACCAGTCCCGACGCATCACCAGCCGTCCAAAACGAAACAGAAAACCCTTTGCTGTTTGCTGTTTTGTGCTCTCTCTCCTATTTCTGCGAGTTCAGAACGATTCAATTTTTTAAAAAAATTACGCTTTGCTCCCCCTGAAGCTTAATTCAAAAACACTTAAACCTCCTGTAGTTTACTATTTTCCAAATCGCTCTCTAAAGTTTTTCAACTACTTAATTTCTTCATTTGTTAAATTTTACAGCAAATTAGGTATAGGTCCTTAAGTATTTTGCAATATTAACAGCAGAACACCATAATTAGGGTCCCTATAAGTATACATTCGTTTTCAGAGAGAGTACATTCGTTTCCAAAAAGTGCATATATTCGTTGGGAGATCCAAATCAATGGTCGGTCGGTTCGTGTCGTATCCAAAACCCCTAGATCCGGACCCGACCCATTTAACTAATCATGTCTAGATCCTAAACCCTTACCTGATTTGCTAATAAACGGGTAGATCTGATAAAACCCGTTTTCCACATGGGTCTATTCAGTTGACCCGATTCGACTCGACCCGAAATATTACAGTATCGGATTGCGGGTAACCCGACCCAACACAACCTGTTGAATTTTAAACGGGTCTACATTTTTCAGATCCTAAACCCGGATCCGATCTATTTATTAAACGGGTCTATCATGTTGATCCGTTTACGACCCGAACCCGTTTAACCCTGATCCAGACCCGGTAACTTCGTGTCGGGTCTACCGTGTGGGGTTCAAAATTGCCAGCCCTACTTGAAGAGGGCAAAATGTTAGTCTTTTAACTATAGTGGGGTTAAGTGTTTATTTGCTAAACTTTAGGGGGGCAAAGTGAAAAAAAAATAGAAATAGTAAAACTTTATTTAATCCGTGTTTCATAAGTTCTCTTGTTGGCTTGTTGGGTTGTGTATAAAGTGGGGGGCACGCGGCCCTCGTGGGTGGGTGGGTGGGTGGGTGGGTGGGGGTACGTCCCCCCACGCCGTGCGGTTGGTACGGTTTCCCGCCCTTTCCCTGTTTCCGGCTTCGGCTGGCGGTGCGGTCCGGTAAGCGGCACGGCGACCCATACGTGCTGATGACGTGCTGCGTCACGTGCCCATCATGTTGTAGCATCTGTTGTACACGGAAGAGAAGGCGAGCATAGTGGTGTGGCACGAGGACGAGTCGGTGTGAGACGCTATTCCTCGTGTAGCTTACGTGCATCGACACATATTAGAATGTGTGGGGATTTTGGCGGTTAATGTTGTGGGTATAAAATTTGGCTAAGGCATTCACGGGTCCACAGTAGCCCAATTTGGCCCGCGGGGACAACTGGGGCTCACGGCCCAAGTAGGGTCCATGAGTATAGCTCGTGATCCAGCAGCACAAGTGGGGTCCACAAGGATAGCTCGGGATCCAGTTGACTGCAACATGCCCACATGGTCAGCTCAGGGCTCGGTAACCCCCGAGGGGCCCATGAAGACAGCCCAGTGCTTGGTAGTCCGCTTGCAGAAACTGTCTCGGTACCTTACAACTTCCATTCTCTATAAATAGTAGGCTCGATATCAGATCGAGGTCCGAATTTTCATTCCACAGATCATTTTTTCGGTTTCCAGAGTTGCACAGCTCGGACGAAGAATATATAGGTTTCTGGAAGGAGCAATGCTATTCAGTCTGAAGGTTTGTCCCGAATTTGCCGGCCCGAAGGACGTGGCTTCGTGCAACTGGTGCTGTTAAGGATTTTAAAATCGCTAGTGTGTTTCAGCCACCAGTTGCACGCTGCCACATCTTTCGGGCCGGCGAATTCGGGACAAACCTTCGGGCTGAATAGCATTTCTCTTCTGGAAACTACTCCTCAAGAAGAGAGTGGATTTTGGGACCTCGTCCTGATTCTCTTCTCTCTCCCATCTCCTCATTCTCTGTCTACTTGCAAAAGTCCTCCTCGACCTGTTGAGACTGGCTTAACTTTTTTAGAGATAATAGATTCAAGGTTGCTCATTATCGCACGAAGACGTAGGCTTCGGTCAAACTTCAATACCCGTCAAATCTCAACTCTCTACTCTTGATACTCTCTATATAGTTTTAATGCTATAGTTCAATAGCACCCAATTTGATTGATTGTTGGTCGAAATCTTACACAACAAAAAAAATCCCCCCACAAATGTTAGGGTTTTTGGTGTGGAGTTAGGGTTTCTTTTA
Organism: Chamaelirium japonicum; assembly: GCA_947650365.1. Taxonomy (NCBI): domain Eukaryota; kingdom Viridiplantae; phylum Streptophyta; class Magnoliopsida; order Liliales; family Melanthiaceae; genus Chamaelirium; species Chamaelirium japonicum. Next base: position 51,694,067 of record OX393555.1, read on the forward strand.
CTATCTATAGCATCTAGGGTTTCTATTGGTTAGTGTTAAGATTTCTGGTGGGTAGGGTTTGTTGTGGTTAATGTTGGAGCTTCTGGAGATTAGGGTTTCTTGTAAATTATATGGCTTCATGTATAAAATTAGGGCTTCGAATCATGTAACAGTTTAGAGTGAGGATAAGTACCTTGATTGTTTTACAGCGACCCTCTGCTCGACGACAAGAATCAGGAATCCCTCGGCACAATATTCGTCTCCTACTCCGATCAAGCCGCACCAACCACCAAAAAATCATGAGCATGTAACTTCACCATTGAAGAAGATAAGTTTATTGTAATGGTATAGATCAACATCAGTCTCGATGCATTGCACAGTAACAAACAAAAGCACAAACAATATTAGCAATATGTATGTGAATTTTTCCACAAGTACAAGGAGTTTGTGTTGGACCATACTCTGAACTCACTGATGCACTGGTGGTTGACCATTCAACTCGCCACCAAAATATTATATGTGTTTTGCCCAAATTGAGGGATGACAACAAAGTGGCGACAAGGTTATTTTTCTACACTTTTTCTTATTGTAATTTTTATTCAATAGTTGATTTAACACATTTTTCTTTTTATCAAAAAAATTCAAATCTCTAATGCGAGACTTCTAAACAAGTCACTTCACAATACAACTTTTCAATTCGAGCATTCCACTACCAACTGAAGTGGATGTAAGACTGTCTGAAAAAGAAACCGACTAAGAATGTCAAAAGCATCGCCACTCCTGCAGCCTCTTCTCTATCTACTCCAGATGCAATCAACATAGCGAAAGATGGTGACTTTAAAGACAGAGCGTCCACCAGGCAGAAAGGTTGAAAAGGAACGACACGGTAAGTGCAAGGGGAAAGAGCGCGATGAAGAAATTAGTGGTGAAAATCTTGGCGTGCTACTAAGGGAGATGCAGGAAGAGAAGAAACCAATAAACGAGAAGTAGTTGGAGCGTATGAGAGAACGGTCTAGAATGGTGAATAGAGGCTTGCATTTGAAAAATAAAAAACTTCGAAATGGAACATCTTGCTGAGGATGATTGGATAGTGATGACCGATATGAGTGGTATGCGTAGAATGAAAATCCTAAGAAAATCTTCGCATCTATAGTTCATTGTAATAGTTGTTTGTCATAAGTTTTTATGTAATTCAACTTAACATTTATGTAAGAAGTTAAATTTTGAAATGCATGTCACACTTTTATAAAATCCTAGTGGGTGAAAATCCGAATCCATTTGGAATACATACAAATTGATTTCAACTTAGTATTTCTTTTTTACTAATTATTAATAAATTTTAATTATTTATATTGAATATTAATAAATTATTAATTTAATTTTAATATTTGATAATTTCAAGAGAAACTGGTCATTTTATCATTATGTCATTTAGAGAAATGATCAAAGAGTATTTGGTCCTTTTCAAAAGATAGGGAACAATTTTGTTCACCATCTCACAGGTGGTGAAGCATTACCTCCCAATGTGGACCGCTGGATACGTATGATGTGACCCCGCTGACATGTGAACGTCGACAGTGATGCTTGATATGTCAACGGTGATGTGCATCCAACGGTCTACGTTCGAAGGTAATGCTGAACGAAATCGTTACCGGAGTCTTAGTGCGCCTGAACGTTGTGGATGACGTGGGGGACCATGATCCGTCTGATTGTATGATCTGCGGTGAGTTCTTTGGTGGCTTGAACACGCAATCGGGTTGAGTGGTAAAGCGCAACCGACGGTTTAGATGGGAAGGTAATGTGGCCGTACAAAACCGCTCTCTGTTTGGGTGGTTGCTGCACTTATTCCCGCCACGTTCCCACGTGTGTTTGTTGGGCTGGCTTTGGGTCCAGCCCACATGTTTGACAGCATACACGTGGGAATTGGGCTGATGCTGAAACTAATCAGTGCCATCTCCTGCTCTTACGTTGGGCCAAAATCAATATCAATGTCTTTTTCTTTTCTTTTTGAGATCGGCGTGTGTCCTGAAACCTTTCGGGCAGTGGCCCACTTTAAGCTCGGAATAATCTCTCCGGAAGTGAAGCCCAATCCACTCGACAATCCCCACTTCACTCTTGGGAAAACCAAGGGGACGAGGAGTTGAACCCATCGCCACAGCATCGATCAATTGCTTTGCCAACTCTCCTATCCTTTGGTGGGTAATAGCAATGTCTTCTTCTTTTTTTTTTTCCCCCGGAAAGTAAGCAATTGAATTAATGGTCAAAAATATTACATCTGAAAGTCTGCGTGGGAAACCTTGACATCACTCAAAAAATTTGCCCAATTCAGCCCCTCCAATTTTGCACTTACATTTATCAAGTCTGCAATGTAACGATTGCTTGTGTTATCTGATTCAACCTCCCAGCAGCATCAAAAACCTCCCCACAACAACATATGTTGCCCAAATTCAGCCTCCAACTATTCTCTCCCATCAGCAGTAGAAACCTAGCCGATTCGATCTCTCCAAATATGCAGTTAAGAATTATCTTTTGCTTTGATTTTATTAGCTTCCACACCAGTGAAAATGCTCCTTAGTTGCGCTAAAATGACTTTTCAAAATCTGATGGGTAGTGTTGTCTTTGTCTCAAAAAATTTGATCATTTCTTTTTCCCCAAATATTGTAAACAGTGCAGGCGATGAAGGTTTGCATAATTTTTCCCCTCATGCACTTGGAGCCACTCTCGCCACTCAGCCTAAGCAGTAGAGCCGAGAAGTCCTCAGTCCTGAACCATGACAATCTTATCAACACACATATACTTTCTCAGATTGGAAACGAGAAGTCACATTTGAAGAATAAATGATCCCTTGTTTCCTTTGCATTCCTGCACAAAGTGCAACGATTGGCCATTCTAACACCTCTGAGTTGTAATGTGTCTTGTGTTGCTAATCGATTCAAGGCTGATTTCCACACACAAACGACCATGTGAGGAGGGATAGGTTCCTTCCATACTATGTTCTTCCAAGCTACTTCTGCATCACGACTCCGCATTGCATTCCATGCCACAGAAAAAACTAAATTCAGTTTTATCTGTCGAAACCTATTGAATTTTGCTTTCGCCCCCCCCCCCCCCGTTTGCACTTTGATTGCCTAAATTCTGTCAAACAACCTTGTTGTTCTATGGCTCTGAGCTCTCGGTAGAACCCATTTGTCATTGTCTATAAAATCAGATGCAATGGCTCCTCTTAAGCCTTGATCCCTCCTCGCTTGGTCCCCCACAATCTCAACTGGGCTAATCCCTTCAATCCATGGATCAAACCAAAAATCCCACTTCGAGTCAAATGTTATAGTATAGCCCAGATTATCCTTTAAAGCCTCTCTGTTGTTCAGAATTTCGTTCCATATCGTAGAGTAGTAGGAAGATTTAGGCATGTTCCAAAAGCTTAAATCTTTTACATACCTCCCTTTCATCCATTTTACCCACATATTGGACTCTTCATTCACTATTTTCCATCCCAGTCTTAGGTAGCTTACTTTAGTGATATCCTTGATACGTCTAAGTCCCAAACCTTCTTCACCTTTAGGCTTGCAAACTTTCTCCCAACTAACATGTGTGCTAGAGTTTTGTCACAAGAAATTGCACATGAGTTTCTCAACTCTAGCTTGGACAACACTGGGGATCGCAAAGGCTGAAGCTCAAAAATACGGGTAACTTTGCAACATTGTCTTGATCAATTATACTCTTCCCCCAATAGATAGATGTTTTGTGGCCCAACAATCGATGGATTTGAAGATTTTCTCTACGAGCGGGCTGAACATCAATTTATTAACCTTGGATGCTGAAAGAGGGAGGCCTAAATACTTAATGGGCGAAGAACCCAATTTGATTCTCAAATCTTCTATCTTGTGGAAGAAGTCAGCACATGACCGAGAGAGAAAAACTTGGCTCTTTTCTCTATTCACAACAAGCCCAAAGTTGACACGAAAGCGATGGAGGAGTTCCGTGAGCTTTATGATTGCATCTTTATTCGGTTTGATGAACATCAAAAGATCATCGGCGAAAATCAGATGAGAGATAGGGTCCCCTCCACCCAAACCGAAGCTTTTCCAATCCCCTCTCAAGATACCCCATTCAATCTCGAGCGACAAGCATTTCATGACGATGGTGAATAAGTAAGCTGATAAGGGATCTCCTTGTCTCAATCCACTGTTTGCTTTAATTATACCGGTGGGGGAACCATTTACGAGAATGGAGAAAGAAGGTGATCTAATACAAGAGCGAATCCATTTGATCCAACTACCATTGAATCCAAGGCACTTGAGAGCATGAAGCAAAAATCCCTTGTTAACAGAATCATAGGCTTTGACGATGTCTAAAGAATATCAATGTTTTTTTTAAAGAATATCAACTATTAAGGTTATCTTAGCCTTTTTATGAGGTCATTATTTTTAACGAACATGATCTATACTATAAATTAAAACAGAGCTAAATGCTGAGGTTGTGCCACGTCAACCCCCTCTCAAAATCGGGCTTTGACGAGTGTTGACGAGGGAGTAGAACCGTCTGTTGGCAGCACATCACTACAAGGCTCCTTCAAAGATCGGCAACCCCTTTTTGGAATACTGAATAGCATTTCTCAATTCTATTTATATAGATGGATGGTGGATATGTAAGTCAGGGGGGATTTAGCGTCAGTCGCTTTCTCCAAAATCGGACAATGGATATGTAAGTCAGGGGTTGATGTGTTTGATGCTTTTTCTTTTTTTTCGTCCTATGGATTTGTCGTAATTTTTGTGTTATAGGATTTGGGGAATCATTTGTGTGCATATGATATGGGAATAGACATAGAGAGAGTTTTATGCTTTGAGATGCTCCATCCAAACCAGGAAAAGTGTCCTCTTAATTCATCTCCCTATTTTTTTGCTCTTGATTAGTTCATAAAACGTTTAATGTGCATGTTTATGTAGGCCATTTCTAGGGTTTTGAAAATCTGTTCTTCATCCGATCTTATACGTAGATTTGATGGCTCATTGTTTTTCTTGATCATCTGTATCACTTTCCAATGGAAATGCATCGTTTCATTTGTTTGATGATCTCCATTAAGAGAAACAACCCTTTACCGATGATAGCTTCAATTAGAAGTCATTTTTTTCTCCACCATCCCATCGCTTCTGATCTTGGGGTTCTCACCATCGAATGTGATTGTTGCCGAGTGGTGTGTTCTTTTTGGAGGATTATATTTGAGAAGGGTTCTTAGGCACTGAGTGCGGGTGGCTTGAGATATCAGTTCCACTGAAGACGTTCACATTGTAGTCAAACAAGGTTGGTGATCGTCATCAACAAGAAAGAAGTGCACCGATCGCTAGGACGTGGATGTAAGATTTACTATCACCATTGTGAATTTGGGGTTGCTTAGGCTCGTACACATCGAGGGCATGACTTTGGTCTTTGTATGATCCGCCTTTTGCTTTAGTGGATTTTGACGACACACCTGAGCTTGCTCAACGAAGTTTTTCTCGGTTAGGTTTTCCTTGTAAAAAATCTCTCGTGTGTTTTAGCATAAAATCTAAATATATTAGCCTTGTATGTTTTACATATTTCATGATTAAGAGAGAGAGAGAGAGAGAGAGAGAGAGAGAGAGAGAGAGAGAGAGAGAGAGAGAGAGAGAGGTGATTTGTTTTGCTAGTGATCATCATATGTATCTGCTGGTGTAAAATGGTATTTATTTGTGAAATGGGCTCAAAAAGTATAACAAAGACCCCTAGCAAAAACTATTCCTAGCCCAGGACCTAATGTAAGGCGGTATTTGTTTATGTTCTTATTGCAAGTCTGGACTTATTCCAGGGACCGATCTCTAGGTTCCCTAATAAAATTAGGAAAATCGGTGTTAGGTCCAAAAAACAATATGTGTACAATATTTAGTCCAATTTTAAGTTTCTATTTACAGTAAGTCCATCGGTGTGATTATTGTATAAAACCTAATCCTTTGTCCATAGTTTTGATTGCAAATGATCTGATCTTAACCATTTTGAATTACTTGTTTTTTAAAACTACCATAAATACCCATGGTATCCTTCCAAATTAAATAACGGTAGATGATATATGGACACATTTTTTTTACGAAAACAGTGGCATGGGTTGCTACAGTGATTTTACTGTAGCAACCCGTAATTTCATCGTGGATGCTAAAAAGATATTTCTACAGTAAAAACACTATAGCAAAGTACTCAATTTTATGCAAATAATACTCAGTTACATTGAGTATTATTTTGCACATTTGAGTACAATGCACAGGTTGCTACATTGATTTCATTATAGCTGTTACAATGAAATTCACTGTGCCGACTAAAGAGACTTCCCTATAGTGAATCACTATTGCAAAGTACTCCATTTTATTTAAATAATGCTAAGTTGAATTGAGTATTATTGCGACTAAAATTAAGTACTATTGCTACAGTGATTTTACTGTAGCAAAGTGTTTTTAGCAGCATAACAAAATCACTGTAGCAACTACAGTTTCATTGTAGCAAAATATTTTTAACAGCCACAACAATATTATTATAGCACCTATAGTGATTTTATTGTAGCAAAGATACTCAAATATATGTAAATAATACTCAATTGAATGAGTACTATTACTATCAAATTGAGTGCTTTGCTATATTGATTTTCACTGTAGCAAAGTGTTTTTAGCAGCCACGGTGAATCACTATAGCTGCTACAAATGATTTCACAGTAGCTGCTACAGTGTGCATACAATCGCTATAAAACTGAGTATTATTGCTACAGTGATTTCACTGTAGTAACATGTTTTTTAGCAGCCATGACGGAATCACTATAGATACTATAATGATTTTATTGTAGCTGCTACAGTAAAAGCACTATAGTAGCTATAGTGGTCCCAAAGTAGGTTTCGAAACTATACGTTTTGTAGGGATCATATAAAGTTATATAGACAATGATAGTTTGATAAATTCGGTAATTTATCATGGGTATTTTAGTCTTTTATTAACCAAAAGAGCATTTTGATGCAGGCACCAATAAGGCACACTACAATCCTAAGCCCTTTTAGGGTTTTCTTTGGTCAAGAACTAGGGTTTAGTTATCAATATAGCACTATATGCCTCAAAAGGACAGCAATCAAGAGTTATTTCACGCAGAATTAAGGGCCTATGTAATCAATTATAAAGCAGATTTCAGATCTCACAATAAGATGCAATATTATCACATTGACTAAAATTCAGCATATAAAAGGATTAATTCGCAGCAATAAATATTGAAGTAAAACAATAAGCTTGCATCAGATTTTCATAAAGAAAAGGCCTACGGATGCTTGCTAGGGTTACCGACAGACGAAAGATGGCAATTATAATAAATGGCAAACATTATGGCTTCAACTACTAATAAAATAGGGCGAAAATGCTGCGATGCGGAGCGGAGGCAATGGAAACGGATGAAAAATAGTGCGGATGCGAAGGAAAAGATAAAGAAAAGAAAAGATAATGTCTGGGGTTTTCCGCCGTGGATCGATTGCGAGGATGCGCCGATGATCCTGCACACGGAGCAAGGCCGGACGTTGGGAGAAGCCGGAACCTTCGGAAAATCAGCACCAAAGCCTTCACGAGGCGAAGTCGTGGAATCGGCGAGGGTCGGGGACACGAGTCTCGCCCGGAAGCACTCACGAAGAGGCACAAGTTTCAGCAATTCTTCAAAATCTGAATTTCTCATTCTTTCTTCATCTTTTGTAGGATTAGGGTTTGTTGTTTCGATGGCTAGGATCAAAGGGAATAAAGGCAGATGGTGGGGATTTAATGGCTAGAAAAGGCAATGAAAAGGGAGAGAAACAAGGGAGAAAAGAGAGAGAGGAGAGAGGGGACGGAAAAGTGGGGCCGGCCTTGTTACCCGCGCAGACAAGGAGGGGGAACCAGTGTGTTCACGGGAAAAGGGAAAGGGGGGGAACGGCATCACAAAGGAAGCCCTATTGGGCTTAAGATAAGCCCATTTACAACCCTATGAAGCCCATAACTTGCCACGTCATCAAAATTGTGTTATTTCGCCATCTAACCGTCGGTTTCGAGATCTAATCTCGTCCGTCGGTACCCCGCAAACACACGCACCCATAATTTTATTAATATAATACTGAAACTCACCCGAGAAGATCCGGATTCAATCTGAAAAGCCCTCGGATGAGATCATGGACATCCCCCATGAACTGGGCAAGAACAGAAATAGAACTAAATGCTGAAATAAGGCCAAAAACAGGGAAAAATGGCCAAAAACTGAAATAAACGACTAACAATCCCCAACTGGCTAATGTCATCCAAACATAAAATAAAAACGACATCAAATAAATGTCTCTGACGATAAATGGAAGATGCGGTGATGATCTGATGATGCTGATCATGCTGCATCACATTTGTAATTAATATACTGAAATGTAGATATGGGCCTAGAGGAAAAGGTTGTCGGAACATATCCTAAAATGAAATCCTTAGAAATGATTGTTTTCTATATGCCTCAATAAAATTTAGAATTTTATATATAATTCCATTATAAATATTGATATTACAAACAACTCCCTCGTTTTAAAGTTTTTTGAGTACGCCACATATTTTGACATTTAGTGGGGTAGAAAGGTAACCGTGGGTATTCATACAACATAAAAAAAGTGGGGGTTATTTATAATATCAATGTTTGGTATGGATTTATATGGAAAAATTCCTAAAAGTTTCTATACATCGGATGTTCCTCGTGAAAGGGGGAGAGAGACAAAGGCGTGATGAAGTCGAGCTCCTCCTCTCCCCCTCCTCCTCCACCATACCCGAGCGCTGCGAGGATCTCTGACTCCCTTTGCTTCTCCCAGTACACTGCTTCTCTGAAATGTAACTTCCTCTCTTCTCCTTCGCTTGATTGTATTGTCAACATTTTTATTTTTCCTCTGCTCATAAATTTACTTCTTCCGCTATTATCTTTGAAATTAGTTGGGTTTTTGTTAGTTTTTTCACATGATTTCTTGTGGGTATTTGTGATTTTCGTTCATCTTCCTGTCCAAGTTTGATTGGACCTATCAGCCATGGGCATTGCTTTGAAGAAATCCCCAAATTTCTATCTCACTGATCAATTGTGTTGTGTTGTGATGGGGAAATTCCCAAATTTCTCTCTGTATGATTTCTAAAGTTTGATAAGTTTCATGTTGTATTTGTGGGTTTAGCGAGAGGTAGCCGGGTAGGTGGTAGAGGGGATTGATATCATCTGTACATTGGAATGCAAATTCAAACCTACATGGAACTTCTACGATTTTTCATGATATATCTAACCATTTATTTTGTGGGCACATTATCTCTATGCTCAGCATAAAATTGTAAGAGAATCCGAGGTGATTTTAAGAGTTTTTGAGGCTGTACTATTTGGACAAGTAGGGGTTCAGGCAAGTCAAGGAGACCCTTGTCGAACTTTCCTTGTTTTGGACCAGGCCCCGCCCTAAATATAATGGCTTTTGCGTGATGCGGGTAGCATGGCGTAGTCGTGATGTAACCTACATGTGTACGATTCCTGAAAAAAGGTGTGCGGGGCTAAGCTTTTGATCAACACCAGCTATCTCCTAATTTCACTCAGACTAGGAATCACAACAATAATTATAATTAAATTGGAGGCATAATAAGGAGGGACTTTCAATGGATGACCAAACAAGGGCCGGTCCCTTGTGGACTTCATTGATGGCCGAGAGCAAAATAGGCCCTTGTTATTGAAACCTTCTCATGTGGGTCCCATTGAGTACTGGGTTTAGGAACGGTTTCTTTCACCCTGCTGGTTTCGATATGCATCGTCAGATGCACCCAACATTCAAGGACAAGATTCCAATCACTCTCATCAATCGAATGCAAGAATGCTTGCGTCCAAGCTTTTCAATACGGGTAGTTGGATCCGTCAAAGAATGGAGGACGGTTAATTGCGGTACCCTCTCTCCTAGAATCCAGGACACGGACACGATACGACACGGGACACGGACACGATACGACACGGACACGCCGACACGATATTTTTCAAAAAACCAGGACACGGACACGTTAGGGGACACACTGAATTTTATATATATATATATATATATATATATATATATATATATATATATATATATATATATATATATATATATATATATATATAACAAGTCTTATATTATGATTTATAATCAAACATAATGCTAATAGTTAACTAAAAAAGTCTCCAACAAACATTATAAATGATTCATGTGTATAGTTTCAAACTTTCAAAACACAAAAAACATATAGAACACGCATAAAATCATCATCCATCAAGGGCAACATCAAATGTTACCATATCATCACCATCGACGTGAAGACCACGACCTCCACATTCGACCCATTGATGGAAATATTCGTAATCTCAAGAACCTAACATCTTCAAATGAGAAAAATGCCTCTTCGATAATATCCGACACGCTCCAACATGCATCCGACACGCTCCGACACGTGTCGGACAATCTTTATTCATAGAAGACACGTTTTTTGGTGTGTCCGACACGTGTCGGAGAGTGTCGGACGAGTGTCGGTGTCCGACACGTGTCGGACACGGACACGTTGAGGTCCCGAGAGTGTCGGTGCTTCATAGCGTGAAACTGACAAGAATGTAAAACTCAAAACCCTATTTGATACCAATTGATAGATGCATGTTAGGGGATGAGATCAATGATAAAATAAAATTTTCACTGTGCGGAAGTGATCAGAGTAAAGATCCAAAGGAGAGACGATAGAAGGATTCTCATAAAAATTGAAAACTACATGTAATCCAATGGCCATGAGTGATTATGATAGAAGCATACAAGACTCCATCCTATGCGATAAGTAAAGCACACATAAGATTTTTAGGTCGTTTGGGAAATCCCTACTCCAACCCGAGCAAGCTTGGACACACACAACAATTCACTAGACAGTACACGAGTACAAACGCGAGACAAAGAGTTACCCTTGAAGAGAGTGATACCTCCACAAGCCCCACGAGCTTGGTACAGATGGTCAACAACCACTTCGACGATCCCCCCTTCAATGCAATCTCCTCCTCATACCTTCTCATGTGCCTCTTTCGTAGACTTGCTTATGATTCGAATCGCCACAATGACTCTGAATACTCGACTCCTTGCAAGAAGTTTGAGTCACACCTCGGACACCTTCGACGACGTGTTTATTTTCCGCAAAGAACGAATGATACAATAAATGCAATGCGTAAAGGCCTTTAGAAAGCTCTAATCCGGATCGAAATAACTTCTCGTTTCTAAGAACACATATGAAACGTGAGAGGTCAAAGCTCTAGATGACGAGGAAGAACGATGAAGAGCACAACCCGGAATGAGAAACTAAAGTTCTTGGTGATGAAAACTCAAGAACAAAGCAACGATGCAAATAATACTCCACGGTTTTGAAACAATGATTTTAGATGGTGTGTTTATAGCCTCAAATGTGGTAGAAACCCTAATAAGATCATGCAAATAAGTTCCATACGTTTTGGTGAAAGATCAAATCAACCGGAGCCAAAATAACCGAAATACACAACCTTTCCTGAGTTTGCCCGGAGAAGGCTCCCAGAGAACTCTGGGAGGGGTGCTGGAGGTGTATATGCGCACCACTCTATGGCGGAGGTGATGGGTGTGTACCTTGAGACGTGAAAAGTTGAAAAAAAAACGCTCCTGAGGCTTCCGTTGATGTCAACGGACAATCCTAAGACCATCCAGAGCCCCGGAACCATACACCACAGAGAAAACCTCCGAAAACAAGGATCTAAAACACTAAAAGTCCAAAACAAAGATCGTATAAAAAATCAAACGCATATGGAGATGAAAAGCATGAGATTTTTTAATATGAAAACATTGAAACTCAAATTGAACTTTATGTGTGAATGCGAGAATGCGTCAGAACAATAAGAACTCAACCGCTCCAAACAATAAAAAACAAGCATATTATAGGGAAAAACAAAAAACTCCACCACGAGTCTGTTAAAAATGCAAATGTATGCATGATATACCTGAGTGAACTCTGCATTGCACCGACACGATTATGAAAGAACGCTTGCATACTGTATCTTCGTCATCTTTAGCGGGCTTGTGTAGAAGTATGCAAACTCACAAAATAATCTCGTGCATGGACTCACTCATAGATATCCGAGAAATGTTTTGTGTCAAAGTATAAGCTAATTAAAGGAGGAACCAATATTGCGGTTTCATCCACCTCCTCATCTCCTTCTTCCTTCTCCTCCTCTTCTTATTCTTCTTCCCTAGAGAAACCCTATCCCATCCCATCGTTGTTGGTGCTTACATGCTAACATTGAAATTATAATATCGGCTGGCATCCACAGATACATTGTCGGTTCTCCCATTCTTTGATGCCATTGGTAGCCTTCTGATTGTCATTATAATGTAGATGTTGGTAGGTGCCAACCGACATTGCAATGTCAATGTTGGTCAGAACGTTACTGAGGGTGTCGAAAAAGGGGACCGACAATGTCAGTGCTAACCGACATCGTATTCCAATGCTGGCTTGTGGGAATTGACATTGATGGGATGCGATAGGCTTTAAAGTTTAAACAAGGAAGAAAAAGAAGAAGAATCAGAGGAGGAAGGAGGGAGGACACGATGAGAAGTAGGTGCAAGGAGGATGAGGGCGATGATGCAACGGGCGACAAGATAGGTAGAGATGAGTTGTAGGATGATTGGAGGGTAGGTATGTGGGTATTTTTGATATAAAAACTTACTGGTGGCATTCTTAAATGGGGAAGTTTTACTCATACCCTATTGTTCTTAGAGTTGGCAAAATCTGACCCCACCCGCTAACTCGACCCAAACCTGGTTCACTAAACCCAACCCTAACTCGATCCATATGTTAAACAGGTAGGGTTAGTGTTCAACAACCAATCAAAATTATGGTCTAACCTAACCCGACCAGCCAAACCCGCCACGATGAGCCAAAAGGGGGTTTGGCGAATAGTTCTAATGCAATCTAATATCCCCCTTGAAATATGGATGAACAAGTATTTTAACCTTTGTTTACTTTGTTTTTTCTTTGAATTTATGTAGGATTAAGGTTGACAGTTGAGACAATATAATTTAAATATCAATTTGATTTGCAATGTTTCTCATATTGGATCAATGAATTTGATTTTTTTGAATATATAACAAGTAATACCCCATGACGTAAGGGTGCGGCACGGGGTCCCCTCAGCCATTCAGTTATCGTCATGTGGCGATCGAAGTGGCCACTTTACCAAATTTAGGCTCTTCAATCACGCACTGGAAAAGAGGTCTGACGTGCATTGGGGAGGGGTGGGTCTAGGAAAGTAATTTTAACCTGCCATTTTTTTTACTTCCGCTTTCCTTGCCACCAATGACTCACTCAAGCATTGAAGTGCACATGCTCCTACAAAAGCCCTGCCTCAACCTAGTTCTGTCTTGTAGGAGGTTGTTGAAGAAGATCAAGTTCACCACCCGTCAACTCTCTCTCTCTCTCTCTCTCTCTCTCTCTCTCTCACACACACACACACACACACACACACACATACGCGCACTCACTCGTTGTGAGGGATCCTCGAAAAATCCCCCTTATCGAGATTTCTTCAATTTTCACATATGATGCAAGGGGGGAGAGGATGGGGAAGAGAGTCGAAAACTGAATGCAAAGAAAAGGGAGTGCAAAGAAAAAGGGCCATGCATATTCAGTTTGTGCTGCACCCAATTAAATAGTATCTGCTAGTTGAACGATGAAGGCTATTATATCCTCATTCATTATATCTGATATAATTAAATGGAACACTTTCTGACCATTAATCCCACATACTATGTGAGAGGTATTAACTAAGTCTGATTCTTTAAATAATTAGCATGTAATCTATTTGTTCTCATCTTCCTATGTTAATTTTGGCTAGATGGAACATTCTATTTTCAACATTGTGGTCCAAACCATACTTACTGACCTATGATTAAGCGGTTATGTATAGCAAACGTCATGTTTTCTCACAAAACTTATCTATAGATTATTAGTCTTAGCCAACAAATGTTATCATGATTCATGGGGTTCACAAAATTGTATCTAAGCTACAAAAATTTTTCCAGAATCATTTTACATGCATCTAGAACTTATATTTTTTTTGACAAATATGGCTAATAATTCATTCCTAGTTCGCATATATCTCCAATTATTCCCTTGCTAATATATTGAGACATAAGTTTCAGGCCTAGAATCAAACCAGGACAAGACCAAATGCCAACAGCAATTCGATGATTACAAAGAGTGCAAAAAGAAAGAGGTTTCCTGTTCTCTGTCTTTGGTTTCTTTAGAATGCTCATGAGATTTTGTAGTTGATTTTTTCTTTCAAAAAGGCATTTACTTGAAGCTGAACCATGAACGTCACCCAAGTCTTGTAACTTCTTGGAGGTTTTTTCTTACATGGTGAATACAATGTTGACAGATTTGCTGTACGCTTAGGCATCATTGTTAATTATCACAATTCCTGTAGTTCTGCTTGTGCTTTTGAGGGTAACTTGTCATAGCAACATGGAAATGTAATATTATTGTATTTTATATTCAGAAAATATGATTTTAAATTTGCCTTTCTTATTAATTGTCATTAAGCTTAGAGATGTAGTTGAATATATATTGGAGATTTAATTATATCACGAAATGCTGAGTACAGAGACCAAATTGATTCACATAACACCCTATGCCAACACGTCATGTGCAAGGAGTATATTATCACTTGTCCTCCTGCCTCTAATGAAAGCGGATTGATTGGGAGATATCAATTCACCATTAACCACTTGAATCCTTTTAGATATGATGGTAGCAATAAACTTGTAGATGTGATTACAACGAGAAATGGGTCTAAAGTTTTGTAAGAAACAGGATTAGAATCTTTATGAATCAAAGAGAGGAAGGTGTGATTGATTTCGGGAGGAATTCTTCCAGCTGAAGAAGGAATTCACCAGTTACCGCACATCCAACTTAACTATACTCCAACAGGATTTAAAGGAATGATTATTATAACAATCCGGACCCTGAACAGTATCAGATATAGAATTCAAAACAACAGCTTCTAGTTCAGAGAAGGTAGCAGGAGAACAACTTTTCTGAAGATAATTGGTTCAATGTCTTTTTGTTACTGATTTCTGTTGAAAAGATCTGAGAAGAACCTTGAAGCCTCATTCCTAATAGAGGCAACATCCTCAACAACTCTGCCATTTGGAATAGAGACGGAGGAAATATTGTTATAGGTGCATCTAAGAGAGGACCTACAGCTGCAAACCTTTTGTGAGGCTTCCTTTTTATTATCTTTGATCCAAGTTTTCAGAGAAAAATTGAGCTTCTTAAGCTTAGAAACAAGCTTATAAATTGGAGAGCCTTTAACAACTTCAGACCAACTGGAGTTAACCACATCCATAAAAGAAATTCTGCTACTCTAGTAGTTAAAAATTTTAAAGTGTTTAAGCCCCCAATTAATAGAGTTCGGCCAATGGATTACACTGGGAGAATGATCACTGACCTCAGCTGGCCTACAATCAGCCGATGACCCTGGAGTTATCAGCTTGTCTGTTTGACCAAAGAGAAAAGGTGACCTTTAGAAGGAAGATCCCCAAGGTATGGAGAGGACAGAAGAAGAAACTTGTTTCCCGCCAAATTTTGCTGGAACATATCTCACAGTATTGAAGTCACCAGCCACAAGTCAAGGAGAATCTCACAGTATTGAAGTCACCAGCCACAAGTCAAGGAGAATCTTGGTATTTAATAGCATTTGAAAGATTCACAAGATCCTGCCAAAGAAATTTTGAAACTTAATTGACTAATAGAGTCTTTGGACCACCAATGAGTAGGAAGATTTGGAAACCCAACCGAATTTTATCAAGCAACTCATGTTCCATTTTGAGATATTTCTTCCATTTGCGTAAAACAAGCATTCTTCCTTGAAACAGCCATGGCCCTCCCTCAAAAACTGAAGTACAATCCTTGGCTTCACCAAATTTGAATAGAAAACAGACATTCTCCCTGTCTCGAAAATCTGGAGAAGCCACAAAGGGAAAGTACGGCCTCTTGCGCAGAACACAACCAACCAAAGTGTTTTGCCAGTAATCTTTGTTAGCCCGAATCTCTGTATATGGATCAACAACAATCTTTCTGTTGAATTCAATTAAAGGGTCTATACAGGATAAAGAGTAATCAGAAAACAAACTAGGATTACTGCAACAAATAGCTCTTCAACTAATCTTCTTATCAGCAGCAGAAGAAGAATCCGCTTGTGGCTTTGATACTGAAAGAGATCTTACCAGGGAGGAAAGGAAGAGGAATCGTCCCTGAATCACAAGCTAGGGGGAGGACCCCCCTAGATCTGCCACAAACCCTAGCAGACCCTTCATCCTGTGGTTGCAGTACGTTCCACTCATCCTTTCACGGCTGCCCCTTGTGATTGTTCTTCAAAGGCTGAATTTAGAATGTGTTTTGATTGAACGGGTATTGGAGCTGGTTGAGACCGTGGAAGGATTGGATTATTGCAGCTTGGTTGGTCGTGTTGCTAGGTTGGAGTGTGAGGTTTCAGGTGATGAGAGAGGAGTGGTTTTGGTAGTTGGTTTGGAAGGGTGAGGGGCTGACTCTTGGACTTGGTTTGGGGTGGAGACGATGGAGTTAGGCTCAAGGATGGTTCAGTGGCCTATCGGGGTTTGGTTTTGCTGAAATTATGGTAGGGCAATAATGGAAATGGTTGGGGTAATGAGTTGATGACAGAAGACAAATGTGGGTGGGTGCCAATCGGATAGAGGTCCAAAGGTACTCGTGTCATCCTTGGACTTGGACCAACAATATGAGAGACCTTGATCTACACAATGATCGTTGGTGATCTGTTTTGAGCCATGAATCATTGGTGGTGACTTGGATCCGATCGACTATCTTCTATTAGAGATACTTGTATGTATTAGAATATACATCATTCCATTTTGCATGAGACTGACCCATTTTCCTATATATTGGGCTCTTGTCATAATGAGGAGTTATTCCTTCTCCCCCAAAACCCTAGCCTTCTTTCTCTCTCTTGTCTCCGTCCTATGGTTATCTGTGAGTCTGACAGATCTATAGTGATTAGTGAGTATTCTCAGTTAAGTCCCTCTAAAATGGTTCACAATTCAACTTAGCATCCGGATAGGCATATCCTGATCAGATGTCAGCATAGGTACTACTCACACCTTTTCTTCGTAATCATGCTTGAAGAATTCTTCTTTGGTTTCGTAAAAATTCAGACTCCAAATAACCAATTAATGGAATTTTTTTCGCTCGCATAATCTTTTCATCTTAATCTCTTTGTTGACAGAGGGAGGTTCGGTTGGAACGCAACCGCAAGAGATCTTTTTTCCAATGAATGAGCAGCATCTCTCACAGGTCACAATGCCAGCAATAAGGCTCACATCTCTGGCAGTATGAAATCCAAGAACTCGGATTCTTCGCGTGGACATTCGACTTCCGGGATGGTGCTGTTTCATCAGCTAGGCTTCAGGGGTCAAATATCGAGCCGGTCTGAGATTTACAAATCATTTTTTGTTTTTTTTTTAATTTTTTTTTTCTTTTGGTGTATTCTAACTGAAAGCTGACATTTGTTCTCCCATGTCCAGCCCGAACATTATGGGCCTTAATCTTGTTCTCTCTTAATTAAACAGCAAAATGGGAACTGAGAATGGATTAGATGGCTACTTTGTTTGAGACATTGATGTTAATCAAATGGGTGTTGTAAGTTTTATGTCCTTTATACGAAAAATAAAAACAAAATTGATTTGGATTTTGGGCTTTGAACCGGCTCGAAATATTTTTGGGCTCTGAATGTCTGAGCCAGGTCCGACCAAAGGCGCAGGGTAGCTCTCCCTAAATATTGCTGGAACTGGGCCTGGTCGGTTGGGCTTTGGGCTAGCCTGAGCTCATTCGAATCGCTACTTGGCCCACATCCTTCGTATTGTGACACGGTCTTTAATATGTGCACGCACGGAAGCAAGGATAATTGACTTAAAATGCCCTCATCCGAGCCTTCCAATAAGGATAATTGCCTCCATCGAACAAAGGTGGTCTGGAAATATAGCTGCTTTCTCTTTGGGTTTTCATCACAAACTGAGACTAGTAAGTCTTGAAATCCCACAGAGATCAAATGCCATAGTTGTTAAACTATTTGAGCTAATTCTGCTCTGACCACTTGAAAGTCCTCGGGGCTTCTCTGATTGATCGACAACCAATGCACAAACTTTGATTATGATACTGTGATGCAGAAGCATTGATATTTGTGCAAACACATGGTACTCGGTTCTATAGACTGTAGGGTGAAGCGTACAAGGCTTTATCCACATATTCAGAAATAGAAAAAGACATCACACATAAGATTTTTTTTTACGTGGAAACCTAACCAGAAAAACCACGATGCTTTTGTACTAGGCCAATGCAATCCACTATAGAACTTGTCATTAAACAGGTTTATAAGCATATATTTCCTAGAGAGAACCGATGCTTCCATAGTCGCTCGCTCTAGAGTACAGACGCCCTTCCCGTACATGCTGCCACCTACCATTCGAATACTCCCCGCAACAACCCTAGTACCGGATGCACTAATAACGATGGATCTCATCTATATCGCTTCTATTAATGAAATTCTCATAATTGGTGAC
The DNA here is from genome assembly GCA_947650365.1 of Chamaelirium japonicum. Taxonomy (NCBI): domain Eukaryota; kingdom Viridiplantae; phylum Streptophyta; class Magnoliopsida; order Liliales; family Melanthiaceae; genus Chamaelirium; species Chamaelirium japonicum. Next base: position 51,712,717 of record OX393555.1, read on the forward strand.
TCAAACTAACATCAAATCGACCTATCTCGTCGGACACGTCGTCAAGTAGGGGCCTCGATCTTACGAATGCTTTCTATCTCGCTTCGAAGGGATCTCACCAACCTTCGTTAACGCGCTGCCTAATCAAATCTTCCAATCGATAGGTTCGATTGAAACCATGGGGGAGGAAGAGATTTCTCAAACCAATAGGTAAGGAGGGAATGGGGTCAACCTAGTCTCTCATGAATCAAAGCCCCCAAAACCCAAGATTAAACAAATCAAATCACCTATCTAAATGGAATGAAGGAAGACTTACCCAACTGGGGTTCTCCTCTCCAAGAGCCCGTGGATATAAAAGAGGCTCTAGAATCCTTACCCTAACGAGCCAACATGTCAGTTTGTAAAGGGTACAGTTCCCCTATTGATGACTGTTGAATCAGCCACCAAAGATTAAGATATCTCAACTTAAAAGGAAAAATATGCTTGCTAGTCCTGCAGTTGCAAAACCGTCCGAACGTGTGTCTGGACAACTTGTACACCCATCCGAACATTCGTCCGGTCCGAACGGTAGACTCATGAGGTCTAGCGCCAGTCTGGACCAGAAAGAATGGTTCAAATGCGAGCAATGAGGTCCAAACGAGTGTTCAGACTCCTAAGGTCCGTCCAAATGAGTGTCCGGACCGCTAAGAGAACCTGTCCGAACGAGTATCCGGACCACCCCTGCAGAATGAATCTGAACACTTAGAATAATTCTAAGTGTTTGGACATGACAGAGTCAATTCCGAGAATCCGATAAAGTTCGATACGATCTGAAAAACCCATGAAACATTGAGCCAATATTAAATGTGATTTTTCGATGTAAATCATTTTAAAAACCAATCGAACTTCTAAAGATGTGAAACAATCGAATTCGTGAAATCACACGTAATTCTTAATGGATTTGCAAAGACCTTGATTTTCTATATCCTATTTATCTCACCGAACCAAACACGTTGTATAATTTTGGAGATGGCTGAGTCAGGTCCTTTGGTATTTTGTACGTACTTGAACATCTTGAATGACTGTTCACAACCTAGATTCACAAGATATTACATAGCCGAACCGGAAGAGACTTGTGCATACAAATTAAACGCCAAACAACAATGTACCATAATGCATTAACACAATGATGATGCTATCTACATGTGTGTGTGTGTTAGAGAGAGAGAGAGAGAGAGAGAGAGAGAGAGAGAGAGAGAGAGAGAGAGAGAGAGAGTCGTAAGTAGGACAGTAAGAGGGAGTCATACATGTTGGTATTTCCTCTCTCTTGTTGGAGAGATTCCCCGTTTGACTCCCGATATGGACACCATGGAGTGAACCTTCCCTCAAGGTCGTTTGTCTTGTTTGCACGTGCGAATCCAGGCCGGTGATGTCAAGTTCACAGGATTATGGAAATAATAAATAGCAGCTGATGCATCCCCCCATTTCGATCTCTGGACCTCACTAAGCCCTTGCTCTAGCACCCTGTCCTCTGATTGCTTGATTGGTCTATAAAAAAAAAACAGGGAGAGAGAGAGAGAGAGAGAGAGAGAGAGAGAGAGAGAGAGAGAGAGAGAGAGAGAGAAGAGGGATCAATGACGTTCCATCATTTAGGGATATTTAAGATATTTTTAGATCACAAAGGGCAATGTGTGTAGTAAAAAGCAAAAGAGTCATCAGCTCACCTACTTCCATAAAATAACCAAACGGTAGTTGTACAAGTGGTTAGGCCTATCGAAGGGCAGGGCTAGGGCAGGGTTGGGTTCAAATTAGGCTCGACCCTTTGTTTTATGAGGTAGGCCCTAGCCCTTCAGGGCCAGAAAATGATGGGTCCTAGCTCGACCCTTCAAGGGCCAGGGCTATGCCAGGGGAGATCAAGGGCCAAGTTGATATCACTAAGATAAGGATTATCAACATATCTATTTATTCAATTAGGTCATTAAGGAAGGATTTTTTTTTTCTCCCTAAACTACTCTTATGCTAGTGGCTTTAGGCCTTTGATATTCATTTTAAACCGCGCTTATTTATTTGTGCTTGAGATTGATAATACAACTTAAAAAATATTATAAGTCTTATGAGTGTTATATAATACTTTTAATACTAATATATCCAAACTTGATAATTCCAATTCCTATAGGGTTACAGTGAGTGTCCAATTAATTACTGATTAGTCCCACTTAGCCGTTGATTTAGTCCCTAATAAGTATTATATATATATTATAGTCAAAGTTGTGAACAACTTAGGGGGGTTGTTTAGAGTGAAACATATCAATAGTTCAGGGGGTTTTCTTGTAATTTAAATTCTTTGAACCACTTAATCTATATGCCATATGGCGTAAGACAAGCCTTGGATTCAAGCTCGGGATCCGGGCCTGCGACCGCTTGGAAGTGAAACAATGGGGTTAACTACTGGGCTACAACCATAGTTGTTTTTGAACCCGACTTGAATTTGATGAAGAGAGAATAAATTCAATCGGGTTTTAATTAGAATCCTTCGTGGATCCGATCTAAATCCGACCAATTCAAGAACAAAACTGGCGGCGTATGTCTTGCAAGCTACGATAACAGAGCTATTAGTTCTCTTATGGTTTCCGATCTTAGCATCTCCCAAAGACTAGCTATCTTTTCTCATTTCTCTAAATTAGCTAGCCAAATACATAAAGTACTCCTTTAAAAGACTAGCCATATTTGGCCAGTAGAGTCCATTCCCAAAATCTGTGGGCCCCACCCATGTTAAGCTTGCCACCTTCGGTCCTCAGTCACAAATGGCAAAAAAATTTGCGGTATGATAGCTAGGGCTGGCAATTTCGGACCCGACACGACAGACCCGACACGAAGTTAGCGGGTCTGGGTCAGGACTAAACGGGTTCGGGTCGTAAACGGGTCGACACAATAGACCCGTTTAATAAAGGGTCAAGTCTGGGTTTAGGGTCTGGACACGGTAGACCCGGGAAGACCCGTTTAATATTCAACGAGTCGTGTTGGGTTGTGTTGGGTCTATCCGCAATCCGATACTGTAATATGTAGTATCAGCGGGTCTATCGGGTTAGGTCGGGTCGAGTCGGATCGTTATTCAGGAGTTCGTGGACTTGCGGCCTTTGAGAGTCCGTGGATTTTTTTTAAAGAGTCTCTGGGTTTTTTTAAGAGTCTGCAGACTTTTTTGAGAAGTCCACGGTCTCATAAATCCCTTTTTTAGGAGTTCACGTGGGATTTTTGTTGTGGACTTGGACATAAAATTCCATTTGACTAACACATTTAAAGAACAATTTTGATGAATTTTGAAGGCCTAATACGAAAAGTATTAATACGTTCATTAAAAAAATATATAAGAACAATGAAATCAAAATTAAGCTCGATTTAATCAACATTGCCTCTGTCATCCAAGATTGCCTCACCACGTTGGATAAATAGTTTGACCAATTTTTACATATGTCAAATGATAAAAAAAAATTAATATCAAAGATTTTAGTAATTTTACATATAGAAATTGATAATTTTTTTATAAAAAAGATCATATTTCAAACAAAATTACCAATTGTATAATGCCAAAAGACTTTAGCATACCATCAACAAAGGAGGTCATTTCCACAAATAACATACAAATTGGAAGTATCATACTAATTAAAATAATGAGTCCAATATATGATCGAGGAGGCAGGCGTCACGACAGAGCCGGATGGGTGTCGCGATCGGCACCGGACAGGCGTTATGATTGGAGCCGGACGGGCGTCGTGATTGAAACTAGACAGATCCAGAGGGTCTCTCTCTCTCTACTGTATTTTGTTCCGACAGGGGGGTGGGGGGGTGGGCGGGTGAAGAGAGAGGGCGGTCGAGAGGGGTTGGGTATACCCAAAGAAGAGGAAGGAGGGAGATATAGAGATACCTGGAAGAGGAGAATGATGGTTGCTGGGGATCCGACGTTGGCTTCCACGATCACGAGCACGGGTGCTAGGGTTCCGGGAGATGCCGATGATACCTTTCAAAGAGAAAGTCTCACGTAGGGGATTTAAAATTCCACCTTTGAGGTGGAACTTTTGGTGGGCAAAAAGTATATATACTTGGGTTTGTAAATCCCTTTGTTATGAAGTCATGGACTTGTACCATGATTATTGACTAATGCCTAACTTAGGAGTCCAAGGTCATATAAAATATTGACTAACGCCTGGATCAGGAGTTCACGTTGTGGACTTCGTAACCACTAACGCTTAAATCTACAATACCACAAAGAAGTTCAGAACCACCATTGATGTAATCCTAAATACAAGGAACTCTTCACCAAATCCTAATTGACCAACACCCCCCTAACAGAGCTATTAGTTCTCTTATGGTTTCCGATCTTAGCATCTCCCAAAGACTAGCTATCTTTTCTCATTTCTCTAAATTAGTTAGCCAAATCCATAAAGTACTCCTTTAAAAGACTAGCCATATTTGGCCAGTAGAGTTCATTCCCAAAATCTGTGGGCCCCACCTATGTTAAGTTTGCCACCTTTGGTCCTCAACCACAAACGGCAAAAAAATGCGGTATGATAGCTAGGGCTGGCAATTTCGGACCCGACACGAAGTTAGCGGGTCTGGGTCAGGACTAAACTGGTTCGGGTCGTAAACGGGTCGACACGATAAACCCGTTTAATAAAGGGTCGGGTCCGGGTTTAGGGTCTGGACACGGTAGACCCGGGAAGACCCGTTTAATATTCAACGGGTCGTGTCGGGTCGTGTTGGTTCTATCCACAATCCGATACTGTAATATATAGTATCAGCGGGTCTATCGGGTTAGGTTGGGTCGAGTCGGATCGGGTCAACTGAATAAACCCGTGTGGTAAATGGGTCTAACGGGTCTTATCGGGTCTACCCGTTTATAAACGGGTCGGGTACGGGTTTAGGATCTAGACACAATTAATTAAACAGATCGGGGGGTCCGGGTCTAGGGGTTTTGGACACGACCCGAAACTAGACACGACACGAACCCGACCGACACGACCCATTGCCACCCCCTAATGATAGCTGCTATAGCACCGCCATTTATTTTTGTTGTTTTGTAGTTGTTGTTGGAGGGGGATATTTCAGGAGGGATTTATCCTTAAAGAAAGGTATTTCTGGTGGGGCGCTATAAATGTGGTTTGGTTAATTGAATAAATAGTTTAAATATATGTAGGGGTTTTTGTAATTTCAGATATTTAGAAAAGAGAATATAAAGTCTTTTGGAGTTGAATTGTTGGAATGACTAGCTATTGTTGAAAATATGCTCTTAGTTAGCTAAAGATAGTTAAGACCTATTTGGTTGGAAGGAGTTGCAACTCATGTGATTTTGCCAAATCTTATCGTTTGGTTGTGTGAGTTGTAACCCGTGTGTTGCAACTCTATGCAAACAAACAAACAATAATTTTTTGGTTGAGTTCCTACTGCACCGGTTGAAAAATTTTCTCTTATGGAGCAACTCACGTAAAAAAGAACTGCTTGTACAAACTCATGCAAATGCAACCCCTTCACACCTCACCGACCACCACCAGTTGCCGCTACTTGCCACTGCCCTGTTGACCACCACCCGATGCCCTGCCGGACACCCATTGCCTCCCACCACCAGTGCCACCATCAACTAGTCACCGCCCATAACCATCGACCACCACCCGTTGCTAGTCGCCGCTGCTTGTCGGTCACCATTGTCGGCTATTGTCACCCACTGTTGCGACCACCGCCTGCCGCCACGCGGGCCACCATAACCCATCGTCTCCCTCAACCATTACCAAAAAACAACCAAACAGTGATTTGCAACTACACGGTAGTTACAACTAATGCTTTTCCAAATACATGAATTGTAACTTATGCGTTTCTTGAGTTTTTTTTTTGGTTTTTTCGGACTTCCGACTTCTTAAGATCACCGGCTGCCACCATCCACCGCCACTCACAACCACTTCTAAAAAAACAAACAAATAATATGAGTTGCAACCACTTACAAGTTACAACTCTTGTATTTCGAAGTTCATGAACTGTAAATATATCATGTAGTTGCCACTTTTTTTTTTTTGTAGGAATGATACACTTAATTAGAAATAACTTGGGGATACAAGTACGATGAAGCATCATGTCGAATCAACACGAGCAGATTCGACGGAACGATCTCATTCCAGTATACTTGAGAAGTTGAGGTTTTTGCCCATGCAGCCAAAAGGTCAGCTGCTTGATTTGCTTCACGAAAAGCATGATTGATGTGCACCCCTGGGAGTTTCCAAAGCAGGAGGTTGATATCGGAACAGAGAAAATGATTACCACGCCTTGGATCGCCCAATTAATGATTGTAGCGGAATCACCTTCCACCCAAAAATGGTTAGTCGAGAAGTACTTCGAGGCACATTTCAGACCTTCCCAAAGAGCAATTGCCTCCGTATCTATCACTGATGCGCTGCTGAGAGGTATCGCTCCAGCCATGAGGATTCGTTCGGTATGTGCTCTGATGAGAAAGCCCGTACTCGCATTCATTGTTCCTTGCTCAAGTGCTTCGTCAAAGTTCAATTTGAGTTCACCCTCCTCTGGTTCAATACACTTGACAAAAATTGTACTCGGCCCTTAGCTGTATCATGCATTGATAAGGAGATATTATTAATCTACCAATACTCCAATGAACTAGCATGACATATCCGTGCCACATGCTCATGTTGTTGTTTACTCCCCTCAAAAAGTTCATGGTTACAGTTTATCCAAATGCTCCATACAACATTGATCAGCAAGCTACGATGGAAGTCCGCAATCCGCTTATGTTGCCCAGACGGGGCAATAAGATCGATCCACTCCCCAATACCCATAGGAGGATGAAATGGAAGATAAATCTTCTCCTAGACCTTATGAGCCCAGGGACATACAAAGATAGCGTGATTTGCGTCTTCCAAATCTCCTGCAGAACGGCTGCAAAGAGGGTCAAGGTTAATGCCATGTTTGATAAGAATATCATTAACTGAGATATGATTCCTCATTAGTTTCCAGCCAAAAGCCACCGCTCTAGGAGACGCCTTGCATCGCCAAAGACTTCTTCACTGATTGCTATCAGTCCAAGAGACTTCCTCGTCATTCCGACCTCTCGTCCCTGCAGTTGACACAACCATAGTATTATCAACCCTTGTTAGGAGATAGTAAGCAACCTTAGTATTAAAAGCAGCCGCTTTGTTTGGGTCCCAACACACAGTTGAGATTCAACTAGTGGAAAGAATTGGAGTGTTACTGATCCTTGCAGCAAGATCCGGGCCAAAAGCGTCATCCACGCTTTGAGGGCACTAGGCCCCACCTTGCATAAAATCAGTAACAATCTCAAATCTTTCTCTAGCATTCATTTTAAATGTCGTCGGATCCAGTGCAAGGGGCACCGGGTCCAACCATGGGTCTTTCCACACATTGAGCGAGGATCCATCGTGAATATTGAATTTGAGATGATCTCATACTATCGACAAACCCGCGGAAACAACCTTCCAAGCTTTGGAGCCGCCCGTAGATTTAGGCCACTGCCACAGGTTTGAGGGCACATCATACTTAATAGTACAAAAATTGCTCCAGAAGCCATAACTCCTAGTAGCAATTTCAAACACCTTCCTTCCCATGAGAGCTTGCTTCATCTCTCCCAAGGACCGAACACCTAGGTCACCATCTACCTTAGGTTTACACACATTCAACCACTTCACTAGGTGGATACCCTTACCATTCTCTCTAGAGCCCCACAGAAATTGCCTCATTACTCTCTCCAAAGTATTGATGAGGTGTTTAGGGAACCACAAATTCGCCATGGTAAAAATAGGCATAGAGCAAAGAACTAACTTAAGCAACGTGATTTTCCCGGGGAAAGAGAGGGTCTTAGCCTTCCACCCAGCAAGCTTACGGGTAACTTTGTTGAGAAGATCAAAGGCGAGAATCCTAGTTGGGATTTGCTTCCCCCAAATGGTAATACCAAGGTATTTAAAGGGTTCCTTACCCTCCTGTATACCCACTCATCTAGCAAGGATCTTTCTGTGCTGATGATACAATTTTTTGCAAAAATCAAAGAGGATTTGGTGAGATTGATTTTCTGCCCTGAAGCAGCACAATAGGACTTGAGAGTATGTCTCCTTAATAGAGTCACACTGATTCAAATCAACCCTAGTAAACACTATACAGTCATTAGCAAAAGCCAACATAGGTAAGCTAACTGAATCAGCTTTGGGTTGGATCTCTGTTAACCGTCCCTTATTATGGAGTTTAGCAAGGCTGCGATTAACCAACTATGCTCCCAAAAATAAATAGGTAAGGAGCCAGAGGATCGCCCTGTCTAAGCCCTTTTTCTGCCGTGAACCACTTGGACGATGAACCATTAATGAGAGTGGAGAAATTCGGTTTGATTATGCACCCCATAATCCATCGAATCCATTGACTGCAAAACCCAAATCTATCAAACATATCAGATATAAATTTCCAAGACATACGGTCGTACCCTTGTTCCATATCGATCTTCAGTGCCATGCAATTTTTATTCCAATAATCAACCTCCATAGAATGGAAAGCCTCCTGGGTTAGCAGAATATTATCAGAAACGTTACGACCCTTTACAAAAGCATTTTGGTCCGCCAAGATCAGCTTGGGGAGAAGGGGTTTAAGTCGATTGGCTAAATTTTTTGAAATAATATTGTTAAGGGTAGTACATAAGCTGATTGGTCTAAAATGCTTAGTAGGGATAAGCGTAATAAAAATATCCTTCCAGTTCACAGGCATTCTCTGACCTCTGAAGAAGCCCATAATCAGGTGACAGATGTCCCTCCCAACAATGTGCCAATTGGCTATGAAAAATTCGGCGGTGAACCCATCAGGACCTAGGGCCTTATTCCTACAGAGATTAAAGACAGTAGTCTGAATCTTATGATAGGATATAGGCTTAAGGAGAACCTGATTATTCATTACGGTGATAACGGGGGGGGGGGGGGGGGGGATAACTTAGAGAAGATTGGTGTCTTGCACAGTCACAAACTCCAGGACCCATCCATCCCTAAAAAAATCCAGTAAGAATGGGTTCTAGGTCACACCACTGGTGGCAATAGTTGTCATTATCATCTTTCATAAGAGAGAATCCTATTGCCACTCCTCCCAACCAAAGAGGAGTTTTTTTGGAGATGCTCTTTGGTTCTGTTTGATAGGCTCACCGGGATTGATCAGATCTCGAAGGGAAGGTTCTTCGAAACTCTTTCACTCCTCTCCGTACCCCCTCCATCCCTCTCACTTTCTCTCTCTCTCTCTCTCTCTCTCTCTCTCTCTCTCCAAACTCCGAGCCGAGGAAGCGCTAGGATGGATTTTTCGGAGCAAGACGTGGATATCTTCGGGGACGAGGAGCTCGAGCAGGAGGGGGAAGAGGAGGAGCGCAACCACAACGGAGAGGAGGGGGATGAGGGCACCCGCGGCTCCTCCGCCTCCTCCTCCTCCTCCTCCTCCTCTTCGAGCAGCGGGAGCGGGAGCGCGAGGAGCCGAGGCAGCAGCAGCAGCCGGAGCAGCAGCGACGGCGAGGAGGAGCTCAATTCCGCCGCGAACAGGGTCGAGTCGGAAGAGGCGGAAGAGGAGAGGGATCTCTTCGGCTCCGACAACGAAGAGTACTCGCGGGCGCTGGCGAGGAGCCCGTTTCTAGTCCCCGGTATGGATTCATGATGTCAAAGAACAGCCATGTTTCAATTGGATTGCTTCAATTCTTCTTAGATTTTAGATGGAACGGGGAAAGATCCTACCTTTCACTTTTAATTTTAATTTTAATTTTTATATTCTCTCATTTATGAGTATGAATTGTAAAAGGCATTGGGGATTTTGGTTCAAAGACTTCTTTGAGGATGTATGGGGATGTGAGTAAAACCCTAATCTCGAACCCATAGCTATAGGAAAAATGGGAAACTCAGAAATTGCAAAAAGAAAAAGTGTGGGAGCACTCAGAATGAGACTCAACCCACCCTGGCTTAGCTGCATCGAAACTCTTGGGTAACTTTACTCAAGTTACTTGAGAGGAGTCTCACTATTAAAGATGATGCAGTTAGGGATGTTGTATACTAGTTCCTAAGGTTTTCAACTACTCTTACAAGTAAAAAATAAGAATTTGGACTATTTAGTGCAGTCATCTAAGTATACCTAGGTAGGATAGTTTTGATATATTGACCATATACTTTATGCTAATAACTTTTGCCTAAAAGCCATGTAGTGTGTACCACTCAACAAAGAGTTGTCATGCCCATATTCTCGACAGGATGGAATATGTCGTTCCCTCCCACTGGCCCATAATGAGTACCACTCCTAAAGGTGTGAGGCTGACTCGTAAATCCCATCATGTGAGTATTATCACGCAAGATACCCAAGAGCTCTATAATTCTCGCTCGAAGTAGAGTTTTTAATTCTCGTGGTATGCTTGAGGGGGCATGTATTTTTGACTAACTATCAACCTGATGTTAACCCCCTGAGTTTGGTATCGAAAATTGACCCAAGCAACTTGGCAGGAGGGGTCACGTCAAGAAACCTAATAGGACAGTTGCTGGTAGCTAAATTTGTCATTTATGCTGTTTAAGCTCATGCAACCAAGGGACAAAAAAATAAATGCCATCTATAAGTAAACAAATACTTAAAATGGCTTTACATTTCTTCAGAAAATCATCAATTTAAACAATATGCAAATATAACCCTAACCATACCACAACCATCACTATAGCACCTTATCTCATCTAATTACAAATCAACTTTATGAGTCGAATCCTCCTTCGCTTATCATTCCCGTTAAGAGCCATATGTGCATATAGTGCAAACTTTTCCATATATTTTTGAGTCGACTCATTTCATCAATGTTATTTTACGTCTGCCCCTATTTCTTGACCCATCTGCAATAGTTCGAGATCGTCTCCTTAAATGGTCTGCCTCTACTTTTTGTTGTACTTGCCCATACGACAATTTATTTTCCATTTTTTTGTCCTTAATTGGTGCAAATTCTGCACTTCCTCTATTCTACTTATTCCTCACCCTTTGCTACATAGATTTGCCGTGTATCCACCTCCATATCCTCATCTCTGTTGCACTCATATGTGCTCTTGAGACCCATGTATGTTCCACCATTTTGTCATATATCCTTTTTGGCCTTATTATTGTCTTATATTAATTAACAATTAAATTTTAAAGGGAATGTCGATCACATAGCACCAATGAAGCTCCTTTTTATTTCATCTAAATTTTTTAATTTTATGTGATACATCCTCATTGATTTCTTTATTCTATTGTATAATAGATCGAAGCTACTGAAAACAATCACATTATTGTATTTCTTGGTTATTATTTTTAGAAATGCTTTTTTTTATTACTATTTTTGTGAAAATTCAGTCAAGATGTAATTTTTTAAATCTTTTTAAATTCTCCAAATTCTAATTTCACTTTCAATTCTATATTTGCCTCATCTATTGGCGCTATATCATTTGCAAATAACATGCACCATATGAGTAGTCCTGATACTCGAGGACTTAGGAAGCACCGATACGGATACGACTATACGAGGATACAGATATAGTGATATGTCGATTTTTGAAAAACTAGGATATACGGTACGACAGAGATACATTTGTAATTATATATATACTTAAATATATATTTTATTGTACTAGAATATGAAAAGGAAATAGTTTGAAAATTAAATATGACCATGTTTATCATTCATTACATGATTTACATCTAATATAACCAAAAAATACAAAGCTAGTGTCACATTCATCCATTACAAAAAAGTAATGCTAACAACATTACGCAAGTGTCACATTCATCGTCCATTACAAAACGTTAGCAAAAAACACTAACATTCATCATCTATTACCAAATACAATGTTATTGTGACATGTATCATCCAAAAAACAAAACATATGAATGATATCATTAAGCAAATGATTATTTATGGAATTTAGATCCATATCCAAAGTTTCGGTCTGGTTCAGGTCGGGTTTTCGAATTTTGGACTACATAATTGTCTATATGTATGCCGACATATCGACCCCGTATCCTCGGCGTATCAGTCCTGTATCCCTAGCGTATTAGTGCTGTATCCCCAGCATATCGATGCCATATCCCTAGCGTATCGGTCCCGTATCCTCGGCATATTTGATCTTTTTTTTTTAAAAAAAAAATCCCGATACTTTCTAACCTTATCGGATACGTATCCAGCCGTATTGGACCGTATCGAAGTATCGAAAGTATCTGATACGGGTATGTCACCTATTTTGAAGTATCAGTGTATCCCAGTCGGGACAATGTTGTTAGAGCCGGACCAGACACTAAACCGGAGGGGGCACTGGTCCGGTTCATTGACTAGTTCGGGTTTTTGTCTTTTTTTTAATCACGTAAACTTGATCGAACAATGGAGGGGAGGGTGCTTCACTTCCATTGACCAAATACACACACATAGAGAGAGAGAGAGAGATGGCTTTTCTTTCCTTGGTCGAACACACGCACACACGCACGCACACACAGAGAGAGATGGCTTTCCTTCCCTTGGCCGAACACACACACACACACACACATAGAGCTGGCCGCAGGATGGGGGAGCACTCAGTAGGAAGAGGGAGTCGAGACGTCACGCGGTGAAAGCATCACAGAAACAAATTTTGGGTTTCACAGTTTCACTTATATGATGATAACCGTAAAAATCTGAATTTATCAGGCTGCCGACTCAACTTGACCAGCAAACCGCCCGGTTTGAACCCTTAGATCGCCCGGTTCAGCAGTTCATGGCCGATTCGTTGTCCAATAGCGGTTCAACCACCTAATTGGCTGGTTTCACTCACGGTTTAGTGGTTTCTGGTTCGGTTTGGTTTTGATAACATTGCTCGAGGATATGCTTTGATACCACTTGTTAGCGGTTTAAGGGTGTGTGCTATAAGGCCACACAAGTAATAACACAAACACCTAGAGGAGGAGGAGGGGTGGGCTGCTATAAGGCCACATAAGCAATAACACAAACACCTAGAGGAGGAGGAGGGGTGGGCTGCTATAAGGCCACACAAGCAATATCACAAACACCTAGAGGGTTGAATAACTGTTTTCAACAAATATGGAAATCAATCGTGATAGCACATAATCAATCCTCATTCGATGAATTTCACAAGAATAAAACAATATCCATACAGATTGTCAAAGCAAGTTGTGTTGGTCATTTAGCCTTTGATCATATATCTAGATATACTTCAATTGGGTTGATATCTCTAACACTACAATCCTATCCACATATAATCAACACAGGAGATAGCACATAATTAATTATCACCATGGTTTCAAAATTTAGCTGATATGGTATGTACCGGTTTGGTTTAGGCCTGGGCTGATTCGGCCAATATCAACTTGTACTGGCCTAGTTGGCCATGTATTGGTCAACATGCCCAATATAGCTCGGTTCAATAGTTGTATTGGCCAATACGCCAAACGGTCAATGTTTGCCCCTATTTTTACTCTTCAACTAGAATGACGAATACATATCTATCCCACGACTCAGATGCTGACAAGAACACCAACGGAAAAGATACTTGTCGACTCGACTACGTCGGTGACGGCAGTGGTGGCAGAGGCAACTACATTGATGGGGCAGTGGTGACAGAGAAACTGCGTCAGAGAGGGCTGTGATTCGTCGAAATCCAATGAGGTCCGACGAGATCCGGTGAATCGAACGATGAATCCGACAAGATCCGGCGAAAGTTGGTGAGGTTTGGGAGATCTGGCGAGATTTTGTGATTCCGGCGAAATCCAATGTGTTCCTGTGGCGAAATTCGACGAAATTCGATGATTTTGATGAAATCTGACGTTGAATTCCGGCGAGATCTAATGCTGAATTCCGGCGATATTCGGTGATCCCGATGACAAGATTCGATGATTCCGACGACGAGATCTGGCAACTACAATCGAAATCAGTTGGATTTCGATGATACTCGGGAAAATTTAGGTGGTTTCGGTTGAAATCCGATCGAAACTAGCCCCTATTTAAAGTCCTCAGTCCCTCAAAACCGGCCCACAAGTTTCACGAAATCTGTGGACTAGGTTCCGTCGAAATGATCGAAATGCCTCCGATACGGTCAATTTCACCGAAATCAGCACGCAAATGAGGGGCATCACGTGGCTTTGGTGAGCCTTTGTTGCTTTCGATCGGAATCTCGTCAAAAACAACGAAATGGGCTTGGTTTCGATGGCTCCCCACTGTTTCGTCCGAAATTTCAGTGGGCCTCCACCATTTCGATCGAAATTCTTGAAATAGGCCCGAAATCCCAGAATTTTGCCGAAATTGGAACGAGTCAGGGTTCCCCCCCCCCTCTTTCATTTTGGCCCCGGCTGAAACCGAAATATTTCGGCGAAATTTTGGAATTTGGGCCGGAATTTAAAGCCATGCCCTCCTCTAGATCTTTCTAGCTGGTGTTTGCTTACCTAGTTCAACTCTGAGATATTATCTTTAAAAACATATTTGAATTTTTGTGACAAACTTTCCCTGATCCAACCAGTGGGGTTACTTTGTGGTGGGAATATGTTATACCTTAAAGATTATGTAGTCCACTCCCTAGTTGGATGTATTAATGGAATACTTGCATATCACTTTTTTTTTTCCAGACATGAGTATGACTATCAACCGTCAAAAGCAATTTTTTCACAGTTCTTTTTGACTTGACAGCATTGTTAAAACTCTTTCTTAATTATTAAATTGTGCTATTTAGTTATTGAGGTTGGTTGCTATTTGTTTAATGGAACAGAAATGGATGACTTAGAGAAGACTGGGTTATGATCACTAGGAATGAGATAAATAGGATTCCTCGTTCTCTCTTCTCCTTCTGCATGAATACAGTATCACATAAATATCCTCTTCACGAATGTGTCCTACATATTATAAAAGGCTATTTAAATTTAAATTATTCATTTTTTATGTTTTTGCTACTCTATGTAGAAATTAGACCATGTTCAATTTGATGTTTACATCCTTGAGTTATCTCAAGGCTATTTTATTTATTATCTTGATTGTTGATATTTTCTTACCAGCATATTTTATAAATGATGGAACCACAACATGTTATTTGAATGGTACAATATCTATTCAATTTGTGGGGCCCCTTATTGCTTCGTTGCACATCATTATAGTCACTGTTTTTGTTTCATCTCTTTGCTCAAATCAAATAATGTGGTTGTAATACAGATTTTATATTAGTAACTTCTATTATAGTTTTTTTGAGATTGGTTGTTAACTTCTATTACGGATTTTTTGATCATGCACCATAAGAGGGTGATGAAGCAGTCAGCAGGAGATATTTTTTGTTAAATCCTTGAGATTTGTATACTTCCGTCATTTGTTCGATGATTTGTGTCTCCTCTTCATGTTTATTGACTATGAAAATTTTGGTGAGCTTATTAGTGCAAATCGTTTTCGACTTGCATATTCTCCTAATGACAAACTTTATTTCACAGTGTTACCTCCTCTACAAAATACCAATAATCACACGAATAATCACACCAGAGGCAATTTTGGACGTGGTAGATGGCAGTCTGGATATCCTAATGATCGAGGATCTTGCCCACCTCTCCTTCCGCGACCAGGATCTTATCCCTTGAGGCAAAATTTTGGTTTTGGCTCCAAGTTTTCGCATGGGAATGGGCGTAATGATGAACGTTTTGTCTCTGAAATGAAGCTCTCAAAGACTGAAGAAACTTTGTCTAGGAAAGCCATTGCATTTCAGGAGGTACTATACATATATTTCAGTTGGTATAATCAATTTTTATTGTTGTATATCTTATTGTTTTGCTGAAAGTTTTCAAAATATGTGAAACTCGCTTCGAAAGCCTTGTGAGATTGCATGCTATAGCCGGGTCGATGGAGGAGATGTCTATTTTGATGATCGCAGCTTGGTGAGAGCTCTAAGCTAATCATGCAATTTTCTTGTCATGAATTGTTTTTCGTTTATACTTTGAGCTAACACTTGCTGTTCTTCTCATTGCTTTAATTGGTAAGTGTTCTCATTAACATATATCTAATTAGTGGTTCTTATGAGTTATGACTAACTGGGTTTTATGTGATTGCTGGATGTTTCATGTTGGTTTTGAAAATGTTCGATACATGCACAACTTTCTGTAATAATATAAGAAAATTATTTGTTTTCCATTAGTTTGTTGATCTTTCATCGTTTTCATGTCTGGTTTGGTGCATACTTATTTGCAAGTTCATACTTTTTGGCTATGCAATGCTTTTGTACATGTCACCATTTTTGACCTTTCTGCTCTAACTTGCATGCCTTTTTATGTGCTGTTAAAAACTTTTCAAATGCCTTGTCTAGTTTGGTTCATAGTTATTTTCAGTTCATACTTTTGGTTATACCATGTTTTTCAACAGGTCACCATTTTGATGCATCTTGCCTGGCATTTTGTTTTGTTAGAGACTTTTCAAACGACTTGTTTGTGAGGATGCTGGAGCGAATCTAAATAAAGGGTTCGAGTCATTTGTCGAAAAAAGAGGCAAGTCTTATTCTCGAGATTCCTCTTTTTCATAAAGAATTACTTTGAGAACGATATCTAGACCAGCTATTTGATGTTATTTCTGATCATTTGATGCATTATTCCAACTTCCAAGTCATTCATGTTGTGTGTTGTGAGTATAGAGAATCATAACCAACAAAACTGGGCGATCTATTTGTAAGACCCTTAGTAGTCCTCCATTTGCTTCTAGCAAGGTACATATAATCGTTCAAGAAACCTTCATCTAATCCTATTTTAAGTGTAACTCTTCTTTTTCAACCTATATGCACTAAAAATCCAGGCGTTCTCCTCTTGGTCTTCCTTATCCAATCTTTCTTTCCAGATGAATATCTTAATTGGTTCTTCATTATAATATCCTCTATTGTTATTGCTTTTAAGTTTCCCCTTAGGAGCTAAATCTACCTTTTCTAAGGAATATAACAACCAACGACCCTGCCTTTTCCCATCCCATGTGCTTGCCTGTAGAGCACACTCAATGTCTGTAAGGCACCTTCAATGCATCTCCCCAGATTGACTGCCTACCTGATGTCAACCCTCCATGTGCCAATGAGCCTGACTATGCTTGCTAGCAGCTGGTGGTTGTGTGGGTTTTTTTTTGTGTGATGTAGGAAGAAGAGAGGATAAAGAGGGGCAAGGGAAGAGGGGTGAGCAAAGGAAAATTTAACCATAAAAAATAAACTTAATGACAATTGACAAGAGAACAACAGTAGCCTTTAAATAACAATTAAAAGGATAAGTACTACTCTACTCAGTACTCACTGATGCTTTAGAGATACCTAATCATCAAAAGCCAACCCCCCCGAATCCAGATCTTGTCTTCTGATCCTTCTACGCCACTCAATTGTATTTAAGGTTAAATCTATTGCTAACTCAAGCCTTCTTAAATCTCTCCACACCATCTCCGACCAAGTAATATCACCATGTATATCCATAAACATTCTCATTTTTGTAGTGCATGCACCCTTTTTGTTGTCCAATGATTTGACTCATACAACTTATACAAGATTCCAGCCTTCTTGCCATCCTCCCACCTTATGGACGTTCAAGAAGCACAAATTCAACTTTATTTCATGTGTCCATGTTCTAATTTTTATGAAATATCATCTTTTCCTCTATTTTTCAGCATGTAAGATTCAGATATGAGATGATGGAAAAATAGTTTGCATCTTTTTCGTGGGGACCGGAGCTACACTGCCGATTACTCATGTTTATGGCTGCCGTCGTCCGAGACATGCTCGGATGAAGGAGGTGGCCTACATGCTATTGGGCCAATTGGGCTTTTCTATATCTTTATTTTAGCTATTCAATTTGTATTGTCGGATCTATTAATGAGTCAAAATTTTCATTTGCGTTTATGGCTTGTTATGATGGGTATTTGAGTGGTTTTAGGTCTACAAGTCCTATACTTTTGAGGACTACAATTCCTATGTGCTCATCTAATGCTTGTGGTTTATAAAAAATCTCCAAAGCCTCTGCTTTTTAGTTAATGAATGAATTATATTACTGATTTGCACCTTTGTGCTTGTTGCTTTCATGTGAGTGGATTGAGAGCGTGAGACTTGCCGTGAGAGATCGGCTCGATCATCGACGAGAGGTCCTAGATCATCTATCTTATTATTGTTCGTGCTTGCACCCTTAACACTCATACATCATCATGACCCCACCATCGATGACACCATCATCTTCTTCTTCATCAATGCCAACATCATCATCCACCTCACCCCGCACCCAAGCTCCACCTGCCTACCCATGTGCCCCTCCTTTCTCTTTGTTGCTGTCCTTGCGAGGATCAGCCAGAGCCTGAGTGCCAACACCTGAATCGAGCCCATTGCCAAATCCTGAGCTAAGCCTGAGCGCAAACAACCGAGCTCGAGCCCCAGCCCCAGCACCCAGCTCGAGCCAAGTGCCACGCCCAGTCGAGTCTTGGCCCGAGTGTTAGCACCCAGCTTAGATCCAAGTGTCAATGCCCAGCCCAGCCAGATTTCGGGTTCAAGCACTAGTGAGTAGTGCCTGACTTCAAGCACTAGTGAGTAGTGCCTGACTTCAACCCGAGCCAGATTTCGGGTTCCCCTCGGTGTGGGTCCAAGCCTCTCTTCATGTGCTTGTTCGTGTGCTTTCACCACAATTTTGAGGCGTGGACTTCTTGTGGAGCAATCTTAATCATTCTCGAGCTTCAATCTTCTCATTACATTGCACCCCGCATCCTATAATCCCAACAATCCCGGGTTAAATCTTTCCATTATAACCAATCAATTTATCATTCTATTTTCTTGAAATAAAACATAACTATTAGTTTGATATTGACTTTCCATACCAACTTCATAAAACTTATTGACTTTTGAAAACTTCGTTTGAAGTCCGATACTTGTCATCAAATACTTTAAAAGTTGTGAACTTTGCTATTAATTGTTGAACTAGTCCTAGTCAAACGGAATCCCTTGATTTCCAAACGATCGATTCTCTTTAACGTTTTACATGCTTGGAAATTGTGCAAGTAATTTAGACCATTGTCTAAGCCGACCCCACGTAGACGGGACATGCCTTGATGGTTACGGTTATGGTAATTTTGACCATTGCCTTTACTTAATCATTCTACTTGAGATGTGTTGTAATTGGCAGTTGAATTGGTTTAAATCTATTCTTGTCTTTGATAAAATTAATTTGCTTGTTGAAACATCATCTTGTATTAGAGGACTTGCACTGGATGAAGCGAAAAGGGCACACCATGGGAGATTTCCTCAAGGGGAATGCTCAACTATAATAGGGCACTAAGGCCAACATTATATACAACCTACAAGTGTGTAGTTACCTACGGGTGAGAATACCACACAATGTAAAAGGAAAAAAATACATGTAAATGAACAACATGAAATGGTAAATATAACTACTCCTAAGTCCTAACAACCCCCTCAAACTTAAGGTGGGGACCCACATAGAGTTTGAAAAGGGAGTAGAAGCAGAAGTTTTAGGTTGACATGTAAGCAGACTAGCCTAGAAACCTGATTGACTTGCAAGCACTGTACCAAAACTCGGTCCGACATGACTCGACTCGATCGAAAAATGAGCTGACTTGGTCAACAATTCAGGTTTGCAGAGACTCGGACTTGACTCGAGGAAACTTGGCCCGACTCGGACTTGACTCGGATATATATATATATATATATATATATATATATATATATATATATATATATAGAGAGAGAGAGAGAGAGAGAGAGAGAGAGAGAGAGAGAGAGAGAGAGAGAGAGAGAGGGATGATAAAATGTGGCGTGCGGTGCGTGCGGTGTCGCACCGCAGTCGTCTGATGCACCGCTGCGTGCATCGCACGCACCGCAGCGGTGCATCGCACGCACCGCAGTGGTGCATCAGACGGCTGCGGTGCGATGCACGCAGCAGTACATCAGACGGTTACAGTGCGGTGCTGCACTTACCGCATTATAGCATTTCTCTCTCTTTCTCTCTCTCTCTCTCTCTCTCTATATATATATATATATATATATGCATTGTTTGGGCGGTGTATGCATCACACCTAACGGTGCAGCCCGTGAAAGTCCACATGTTGCTGTACTTCACTGCATATGTTGTCCTTCCGATGCATATGTTACTGGTCAGGGTCGTACGAAGTGGATCGCACCAAGTGATCTCACTTGAGGGATTATATATATATATATATATATATATATATATATATATATATATATATATATATATATATATATATATATATAAACCGACAGTGCTGAACGCTATGAAAGCCATGAACAACGACCTCCATTAAACAAGGACTGCATGATAAAGTGGACCCTTGGCGAAGCAAAGCATAGCTCAACGAAGAGCAACAACGCGTCTAGAAGCATGGCTAGATGAGGAGCAAAGCAGAGGCTACCAGTGGTGATTTGGAACCGAAAAGGAAGGAAGCATGAAACCCCGAAGGAGACAAGCGCTTGACACCTCCTAGGAGATTATCATCACAGCCGAAGAAGAGGCGCGGGTATGAGGTGCAGCTCAAGATAGAGCAATCATGCGATGCGAGGCACAAGTGCGGTTCAATGAAGAGCAACGTATGGTGTGAAGCACAAGTGCGGCTCAATGAAGAATACATAATGCAAAAGGTGCGATCGGTGCGATACACGAAGTAGGAGCATGAATCACAGTGCTGTGCGATGAACAAACAATGGCAATGTGTGACATGCGAGCATGGGCGATGTCGATGTTCAGCGGCAAGCACAAGTGTCGGCAATGTGCGGCACACAAGCCCGAGCAACGACAATGGGAAGAGATGGTTGAAACGAAGCAATGCAAGGAGCACGAAGCATGGAGTGTGGTGCACAAAGAGGGACGGTGCACAGAGTAGTGCAACATATAGCGGCTGAGAAGCTCTTGGCCTTTTTGTTGAGCACCTATTGGGCATTCAAGATGCACGTAGATGTGTGCGAACAAGCAAGCAACAAAGCAAAGTAGTAGCACCAAAAGGCCGATAGAAATCTACAGAAGTGAGTAACAGTAGTTGCAATTGAGCAAGCATCTGGCGGGTAGGAAGCCAGTTTGTTGAAGTAGGAATGCTAGACCTCCGCAATAGAGGGCAGATGCTGGTGTGTACCAACAAGAAACAACAACTACTGTTGGATTTACCATATCGGTTGTAAACTTTGACCTCAAATCAACATATAACCTTTCAATGGATTCCAATTGACTTGGTACTCGTAATTAAATAATTTTTTTTCATATAAATGATAATTATAACTTACTCACACATAATATAGATAAAATAAACTATAAATATTTATTTACTAATTCATTACAAGTGTCCTACTTCAAATGATTACAAAAAACTTCAATAGAAGCCAACTTCAAACCCAAAAACTTGGTTCGAGATACCAAGTCAAACCCAAAAACAAAAAAGTAAATAGGACATACACTGAAATAATGCAACAATTTTTTTTTAAATGAGCTTAATTCAAAAAAACAATAGACCATTTGGATTGATATATATATATATATATATATATATATATATATAATAATAATAATAATAAGAATGCAACAATATGGTTTAAAGTAATACATGCTCTATTCGATTGATGTTACCGTAATAAATGCTCTTTGCCAGTAATCACTGGAGAAGCCGCGTTTTGTCGATTTCAATCTACCGACGAATGATTTTCGGTGTTCCACAAACCGCATGTCTCTTCTTTAAGAGGTTATGGTTTGGTGGCCAACACAAAGGGATATTGCAGGAGAGAGAAATGGTATAATAGGTATTATTAAATATGTTAATAAATGGGTCGTTGATAGAAAATGTGCTATTTTCGAGCTTCCTTTACAAAGGGAACTACATGAATAAGCATTTAACAAGTTAAGTGGTGCTATTGGTAAATGCAGAAACTTGTGAAGTTGCTTGCAGACCGTGTGGTGATTATGGAAAACACTGAGTTGTATATAGCTGCACCGTTTAATGTTCCATAACTAATTATGGAAATTTATTATGATTAGCAAAATGTCTCCAATTTATATGAAATAAAAAAATCACTAATCAAATTCTCAATTAAATTCGTAAGAATTCAATTGTTGAAATTGATTTACTTTAACATGCTCTAAGTAGTCTCATGTAGTTAGTCAAATTCTAATAAAAATATTATATTATTTAATTAACAAAGGTGTTGATAAATATGGATCATAAAATTATTCCATTTCCCCAAAATACATAAGGGTGACTCCTCATAATTTCAATAATTATATCTAAGTCGCCAATTGTCACATCTCATTAATATCAACATGTTCCAACTAGTAACAAGTAGCTACATTGAATAGTTGTCAATGTTACATTTGCATGCCTGCCATGCCCCCTAATTGTCTCTAAGTATCAAGGTCAATTATGGTCCAAGAAAATGTACACCCTATCTATTAAGCATAGAAATAAGCATAAACAAGATAAATTAAAAGTTCAAAATTCTTGATGTTACTATTGTGGTTTACAAAATTCCTTGTCAAATGGAGGAACTAGCCACTTGGGAACAACAATGCGGTTGTATAAAGTGTTCAATGCGTCGTGTTAATGGTACCCATCATCCCAGGGTACTTTGTATTTGTGGGGCCTCGTCACACGCACCTCCGTTGTAAACACAATATCTTTCCTGTATTATTGACTCAAATTTGTTTGTTTCTATATATAGGTCCATAAGTAATTACTATGTTGTGTTATTGACGAGAATATGTTCATTTCTCTGTATAGGACCACTAACAACGTTGCATGCGCCCCGTGATTGGCCTATTTTTCCATCACATCCATCTCTAACTAAAGAGAAATGCTCGTATCAGAGTCGAGATTTTTTCTTTTGGAGTTTGTTCTGATTGCATTAGATATGACTTTTGATTGACAAACACAAGATCTCTTCCTTCCTCTTAGCACATGCATGGTTGATCATGCATATGCTTGGTATTATTTATTATTAATTAAACTATATATATTTTATATGTGTCCTCGTATCGAAGTGGTATGATTTTACCGTGTCCGTGCTGAGAGTCGACACCAGTCTTCATGTTCGCAAATCATAGGATTTCCGCCTCTATATTTTATTAACTGCATTTATACTTGGTCCTCTACATCAAACCTCACAGTCCTAAACCAAGAAATTTTGCTTCAGAGTTTTAGTTCTAGCAATCATGTGATTTATGAATTCTTTCATGATTCACTAATAGTTTGCGAAATCCTTTCAGATTTCCATCTTCATGGGTAGTAGACTTCCTCTAGTTTACTATTTAATCATCTTTGACCACTTCTGTAGTGTATTTCAGCTATATTTCAGATATGATCTTACTTCTTCAATACTGTAATTTTCCCCAAATCTCAACCATTTTTCCGATCCATTTCCTCTCTTGCACCATGGGGTTAATGGCTTTTGAACTTTCATACCTGGTGGTTGTTATGCAGCAAATGCGGCTGACGCTTAAACTAGTGTTTCATGCCATCTTATAGTTTTGTTTCTAATAACTCATTAAGCATGCCCTTTATCATTAAAATATGTGGCAGCACTATTGTTATCATGCATTGAATTAATTGTTTTAGGTGTCAATTTTCTTTCATATTTATTTCAGTTTTTGGTTTCTCTCTCTCTGTTAGGTGGGTAGGTTATAGCTGTGGTTGTTATTACCTTTTGCTTGCCACACAATTCACTATTTACATTAGCATAGTTGGTTAATGATTTTTGTCTTAGAGTCTGGTGACTTGCTGATGCCCCAGCTGGAATGCTGTTCATTTGTTTTGTTTTCTCATTTGTGTTGTGTTTTTTTATTATCTTGTATTTAATGGAGATCACTCAGATCTATTCCCATATTTGCTTGGAGTGTTCTGTAAAACAATGCTTTCTCAGACAGCTTCTATATTTAGTGAGCTTCTTTCGAAAAAGCATGATCTACATCTGATCACTGGTATTTTGTGTCTCTGATGCTCTGAATATTGTCAATTGAAGTTTTTAAATAATCAAATAACTTGTTTGGTTTATACTTATCACTGTAAACCACCTTTTTCCAATAGGTCTTAATTGTGCAGGCAACTTTGTGTTTTTTTATCAGACCTTGGCTCTGAAGGATTCGGTGATCTTCTTGCATGCATAAGGAACACCAACATACCTCTTCAAAATATTCATTTTGTGGTAAATAATTTGTTGCTTATCCATTTTTTTTAATGCTTAATGCTATGGATTTTTTTTAATGATTACCTGTTTGCCTATTTTCTGTTTAACAGACTTTTCGGAATAACCTTAACAAGGTATGTTCTGGACCTTTGTAACTGATGTGTTAATGCAAGTGACAGATTGTGGATTTTATAATTTTTTGTGCAACATTCTCTAGATCTCCAATATTATGTTGTTTTAAGTTTAGGAGCATACAAATTTATCTAGAATGATTTTTATATTGGAAACAAAGAAAATCTTGCTGTTTTGTCAGATACTGGCTACAGCATACATAAGGGAGCCATGGAAAATGGGTGTACATAAAAGAAATGGGGTTGTTTATCTTGACGTGCACAAACTTCCTGAAAGGCCACAAAGTGAAGAAGACCGTCGAAGGTATCATGCAAGTTTCTAAGTTACTATATTGCATGTGCAACCTTATGTCTAAAGATGAAATTGTAAATGCCATATCATTATTAGTAATGACGTTTTATTTTGTATATGAATACAAGGCCATTAAAGATAGGGTAAACGTATGCTTAGGATTCAAGAATTGCCTGGTTTGTCATAAATTATTAGGTTAACCTCTAGAGAATTTATTCTTCCCAAAGCTTCTTGGGCATAAACAGTGGTCGCAAGTGCTCCTGAACGGTCTAACACATGCTATAATGATTATTTCTATCATATAAAGTAATAACTGTGGGTTTTTAAACACGACCTGGTGAGGGCGATTGTGTTAACCCAAAGGACTTGCCCAAGCTCTAAAACAACCTAGGGGAGGAGGGGTTGAATAGGTTTGTTACTAAATCGAAACTTAATTCAAACTATTCTACTATTCTACCCAATCAAAAGATAATCACCCAGCTTTGCGTCATCCTCCTCTACCTGCCCCCTTCGCGTCATCCTGACATCGTCAATGCATAATCACCCAGCTTTTCATCCGCCCTCGCCCCCGCGCTCCTTCCCCCATCCGTTCGTCACCATCCCCCCTTCCGCAGCCTCCAATGATGCAGTCTACAAGCTTGATTCCTGTGCTCTTGTCCGGGTGAGAGAGGGGTCGCCCTCCTTAGCAGAACTATCCTCAGCTCTCAAGACTCTGTGGCAGTCAGAGTGGGAGTATCCTGCCTGGCGTCTCGGCGCGTCGGAGTTCTTGGTGGAGTTCCCTACAGCCTACGCGAAGTACTCTGTCGTCAGCAGAGTCTCTGTGCGGGCTGATCAGCTGCTGCTGGACTTCTCGGCTTGGACCCCCTCACACAGGGCTCGAGGGTCTTGTTCCTCTTCTATCGTCAGGCTCTTCGTTGCAGGGGTGCCGCTCCACTGCTGGAATGCTCCGGCCATGCAATCGGCCTTGTCTCCATTCGGGGAGGTCATTGAAGTGGAGAATGGTATCGACGCCTCCCGCGACCTCCATGAGATGATAATCGTCTTCAGGACGATCAATCCATCTGCCATTCCTCCGAGCCTCTCGATCAGATCCGGGGACTACTTTTTTGACCTTTCCATCAGAGTTGCTGCTTCGTCGTCTCCGGCTTCGTCCTCCGCATCAGTGCACCAGCCGGGTAGTTCCTCTGATCCGCATGCAGGACCGTCGGTTCCGTACCCGTCGAACCCGGTTCGAGAGGAGGGCTCGACCTCGGCGAACCGAGCCGGCGTGGAAGGTAACGGTTTTGGTACCCCCCAGGATTCCCGCTCCCCACCTCCTCCTTCCTGCCCAATTGGGGCCGAGATTTTTTCTTCTCCCATTATTCCTCCCCGTGATTCAGGGGATCTGGCCGATCTTGCTACCCCTGAACCACGGGATGCTGATCTAGTTCTGGCTTCGGTTTTACCTAGTCAGGTTCCCGCTTTAGAGCCCGGGGCAGAGCTAGAAGAGGGAGAGGTGGAGTCGTCAGAGCTCCCTCCAGCCCCTGATCCAGTCCCCCAGCAGCTGCAGACCTACCTCCGGAGGACCCAGAGGCAGCCGCCCCCAGTGATGCAGAATCTGAGAAGCTTTTTGGCCTCGAGAGCTGAGGAAGACCTCTCTCTCTTCTTGAACCTTTTGGATGATGCTGCGGTTCTAGAGATAGCCTCCTCCTGTGGTTTTGCGTTTGGGAGCGACGGGAAGGCAGCGAGAGACTTTTTGGCTGCTTCCCGGGAACTGGAGCAATCTAGGTGTTTGGCCAAGGGCCTGTAATTCTTAATGAAGTGTTTGTCTTGGAATATTAGGGGGTTAGGCTCTGTGGAGAAACGTTCAGCAGTTGCCCTTCTTTGTTCTTTGCATGCTCTAGATGTGGTTTGCCTGCAGGAGACGAAGACGTCGTGTCCTACTTCTTCCTTCCTTGCGAGCTTGACGGGCTGGTCCAGTTTCTCTTGGGAGTCCCTCGACGCGGTGGGGACTTCAGGAGGTATTCTTATTGGCTGGAGGACAGACAAGTTTGACTTAGTGGGCTCAGTGGCCGGCTCTTTCTCTTTGTCGGTTTCTCTCTCTCTTAAGCCCGGTAGCGCTTCTCTGGTCGTTACCTCTGTCTACGGACCTAACGACATGAGTCTTCGCCATGCCTTTTGGCAAGAACTCACGGTCTCCAGAGGGGATAGCCTCAACCCTTGGATCCTCTGCGGAGACTTCAATGTGACCAGATTTTCCCACGAGAGGTTAGGGGGAGTTGGCCATGCGGGGGCGATGGAGGATTTCTCGAGCTTCATCAGGAGATTGGACCTGACAGATCTTCCCCTTCGTGGCAGGCGCTTTACCTGGACCAATAAGCGGGACTCTCCCTCTATGGCTAGATTAGATAGGTTTCTTACCTCTGCCGAGTGGGAGGCTTCCTTCCCCAATTCCACCCAGAAGAGCTTGCCAGCGCTTGTCTCAGATCATGTTCCCCTTTTACTGGACTCTTGCCTTTCGTGGCCCAAGCCTCCCAGGAGATTCCGCTTTGAGAGGATGTGGAGGGATGACCCTTCTTTCGATGATCTTGTTAGGAGGTGGTGGTCTAGTTTCCCTTCAGACTTTAATTCGGCCAGGAATTTAGTCCGCAAGCTCAGAAGCCTTCGTCAGAAGATCAAAGGGTGGGAGAGGGCTTGCTTTGGGTCTGTCCTTCGCCGCAAGGAGCTCCTTCTGAAGAATATTGACGATCTTGAGGTCAAGGCAGAATTCTCCCCTCTCTCGGCGGATGAGTTGGCTTCGCTGACTTCCTCTAGAGAGCTACTCCTCGATAATTTGAGAGCTGAAGAGGTGATGTGGAAACAACGTTCTAGAGACAGATGGATCAAGCTGGGGGACCTCAACACTTCCTATTTTCATAGGATTGCGAATGACAGAAGGAAGAAGAACACTATCCACTTCCTGACTGTGGGGGGTCAGCGGCTCGAAGGGACTGAGGATGTTCTAGCAGGAGTTTCGAGCCACTACAGAAACTACTTCCGCGATCTCCCGCCTTCCTCTGCTTCTCTCTCTTGGGAAAGCATGCCTTTTCAGAGGCTCTCTCCTTCTCATGAGCTCGACAGAGATTTCTCCCAAGAGGAGATTAAGAAAGCAGTGTTCGACTTGGCTGGGGATGGCGCGCCGGGTCCTGATGGTTTCCCTCTGCTCTTCTTTCAAACCTACTGGGATTGTATTTCGGCTGATGTCTCGCGCTTCATTCTGGATTTCTTCTCGGGGGTCGCTTCTCTGGACAGCATCAATTACTCGCTCCTCGTTCTTATCCCGAAGAAGACGGGTGCAGAGTCAGTGGGAGACTTCCGGCCTATTAGCCTCTCCAATTGCGCTTATAAAATAGTGACCAAAATTCTGGCGAACAGGCTTTCCCCAGTCATGGGCGATCTCACTAGTAAGAGCCAGTCGGCTTTCATCAAAGGTCTTCAGATTCTGGATAGTGTGGCGTCCGTTCAAGAGCTTCTTTTTCACATGAAGGAGTTTCATATTGAAGGTTTGGTCTTCAAGCTGGACTTCGAGAAAGCGTTTGATAGGCTTCAGTGGGATTTTCTCCTCTCCACCCTTCAGGCTAAAGGGTTCTCGCCTCGCTGGGTCCTTTGGATCTCTCACTGCCTCTCCTCCTCGAAGCTTTCCTGCTCGGTGAATGGAGCATCAGGTGGCCACTTTTCCATGAAGAAAGGGCTGAAGCAAGGCTGCCCTCTTTCTCCTTTTCTCTTCATCCTATCGGTGGACGCCTTTGACGCGATTTTGCGTCGAGCGAGCGCGCTTGGCTTCCTCTCAGCCATCCGCGGATCTTCCTGGTGCGTTTCCAATCTTCATTTTGCTGATGACACGATCCTTTTCTGTGAAGCTTCTCTAGAGCAGGTAGCAGTTCTGAAGATCCTCCTCTATGCGCTAGAATTCTCGTCTGGCCTTCGGGTTAATTTTTCGAAGAGCTCTCTCTACTATGTAGGGGAGTCTCAGGAATTCGGTCTCCTTGCAGCTTCCTTACTGAATTGTAGACTGGGTACCTTTCCTATGAAGTATCTTGGTTTACCGGTGAGTAACAGGAATCTAGGCCGTGCGGACTGGCAGAAGGTGGTGGAGAAGGTGGAACTCAGGTTGTCGAACTGGAGAGGCAGACTTCTCTCTTTGGGGGGTCGTTTGACCCTGGTCAACTCCGTTCTCTCTGCTATCCCGTCTTACTATTTGGCCTTCTTCTTCCTTCCTTCTTGGGTTATTAAGAAGATTGACGGGATCCGTAGTGCTTTCCTTTGGAGAGGTCCCGATAGATCCGCCGGATCCTATCATCTGGTGAATTGGGGGGTTGCTTGCAAGACGCGGAAGCAGGGAGGATTAGGGGTTCTCAACCTGAGAGATTTTAACAGAGCGCTCCTCGGGAAGTGGTGGTGGAGACTTCAGAACGATCAGGGGGACCACTGGTCGTCCATAATCAGAGATAGATACTTCAGACGCTTCTCTCCTTTGCAAGCTCGGGGTAGAAAAGCGGGTACTCGGTCCTCTTTTTGGAAGGGTATTAGTAAAGTGGGAGCTCCTTTTCGGGCTGGCACCAAGCTTTTACTAGGGAACGGCAAATCAATCAAGTTCTGGCTTGACCAGTGGGTCGGTGATATTAGCTTGGCTACTCTGTTCCCTGATTTGTTCGAATTGGCTTGGGATGCCCAGGCCTCTGTGCGCTCTCAGACGTCAGCTTCAGCATCGGGCCGTCCCTGGACAGTGAAATTTAAGCGGCGTATCCCCCCCTCTCTCCAGGGTCATCTTTTGGACCTTCACAGCATTTTGGAATCTTTCTCCTTGGGAGAAGGTAGGGATGCTTCCAGTTGGAAATGGAGCAACTCAGGGATCTTCTCGGTTAAGTCGTTCTATCTTTTCTTCAACAATGGTGGCACTATCTGTCCCATTGCCAGCCATCTTTGGAGATCTCCCTCACCGCTGAAAACCAGAATTTTCATGTGGTTAGCCATCAGAGAGAGAATCTTGACGAGGGTCAATCCGAGGAGGAGAAATAACCCGAATGTCACTGATCTGTTCTGCTCACTCTGTCACGGCCATAGGGAGGATGTTAACCACCTTCTTTTGCGGTGCTCCTTCTCTCGGGAGCTGTGGTCTACTCTGAAACGGAAGTTGCATATTCGAGGTCACCCGGCCTCTATCCGTTCCCTTTGGTTGGTTTGGAGATCCAGGAGGGTGAACAAGAATCTTCGGCCTGCTTGGGACCTGCTTTCCATTGGTCTTTGCTGGAGCATCTGGAGGGAACGTAACTCTCGAGTTTTCTCAGGGAAGGAGGCCTCGATCGCTACTTTCTGGGCTAATTATGTGGCTTTGGTTCGGAGTTGGTCCCCTGGTTTTCCTGTCAAACTCTCTAATTGTATCCTTCCTTTTCTTTCTTTGCTTTGATTTTCTATTTCATTAATAAAAGCTTGGGGTAAGCTTAACCCCATCCTCTCCCCCTCGGAGAGGAATTCTCAAAAAAAAATCAAAAGATAATGGCCATGAACACATAAAAATACCTATCTCAGAGAAGACACACAGAGTGGTACTTGGCATTGTGAACCAAAGGATCCGCCGATCTACGACGTCGGCCTTGCTCCGCAAGAGGATTCATTGGCATCTTCTTGGACCCACGACGATTTGGACCCTCGTTACCTTTATCGTTCTTTTTTTGTGTGGAAGGGACCAAGTGGTTAGAGATAACCCGTAAGTGCACTGACATAAGATAGATCAAGGATTGAAACTCACTGCAAGAGCGAAAGAAAGACCTTGATTTTTATTAACCCAACAGACTGGAAGGCTCGCCACTAAGGCGAGAGGGATGCCTACCATTACAGAGCGGGATGAAATATATTGTATAACTTATTCGTACCATTGACCAAGGCCACGGGTTGCTTTTATCATTCATCTTTCTTTCTTTTGTATCCAAAAAAGAAATCTGCAGTTGATATATGGTGGGGACACCGGTGCTACTCTACCGACGACGCGTGTCTATAGCTAGCGCCAACGGAGGACGGCCCAGTAGATTCAGATCTGGTTTTAGTAGGCTTTGGACTAGCCCATCATGGAGATGGGCTCGTGAGCTTAAATTATATTTATCTTGTTATTTTATTAGGTAATTTCATATGGGTTAAAAATATGTTATTTAGGGATAAGTTTTTATTTGGATTTCGTTGGGATTGTGATCCTAATCTCTAAGGCAGTGTTTTGAAAGACTCAAGGCACACATGAGGCGCAAAGGTCTCCTAAAGCCTAGGCGCAAGGCGCAACTCAAGGCGCCCGCCTGATTGAAGCAAGGTATATATATATTCAAAACATGCATAATTAAATTAAGAAAATGAATCTTAACACATTAGATAAATTGGATAGATCGTTGTTGTTACAACACAAATGTTTTAGCCTTGTAGGTTTGAATTACGGCTGTAAACGCTATTAAAAATATATTAAATCTGCAAATATGTATAGTTCAAATTCAATAACCAATTATAAACTATCAAATGTGATATTATAGCAAACAAAAAATAAATAATGAATGTGTTATTTCATTTGTGTGCTTGTGCATATGCTTCTAAATCAGTATGAAAGGTGCAATTCGAGAAAGAGAATGAAACATATTGAATCTTGTTATAGTTGAAATAATATCAAAGTTATTAAATCCAACCCACAATTGCTCGTATGGTCCTACCTAAGAACTATAACGAATAATTTTAAATATAAATAATATCTAATCAATGTGCCAATATTCAAGACTACGACAATCACGAATCATATCTATTTAATAACTTAATTATATTACCAAAATTATCAAGTGCACGCACATAATTGTGCATGGATTCAATCAGGCGTGCCTTTTCTGTGCTTGGAGCCTTGAGCTTAGGCATGAGCCTTAGACCTAGGCGCGCGCCTTTCTAACAGAGCCCTGCCTTATGCTTTTTGAGGTGTAGGGGGTGAGCCTAGTTGAGTCTGAGTCTAGACACGCCTTTAATAACATTGCTCTAAGGGATTCGTGGTTATCGTGTAAGGTTTATAAAGCCCAACAGACTTTGGTATTGTTAGCTGATGAATGATTAAAATTTTTCGGAATTGTTGAGATTGCGATTTTTGCTATTCTGCGATAGAAGAGAGGGTGCGAGACCCACCGGCGCGAGGCCGAAAATTCGTCGGTGCGAGGTCGGCGAACCCTAAACTCCCTTCCCATCTTCCTCGCTCGTTTGTCATCATCACAAACCCCATCATCCCTACCAGTATCAAACCTCATTTTCCTCCCCATTACAGAACCCACAAATAAACCAAAATAAAAAAGAAAGAGGAAGAAACAGAGCCCAGAGACCGTCCCCGATCCGCACGCTCCCTGCATAGCCCGACCCTGAATGTGTCGCCAGATCGCCGCCCGATCCCGCCCAGTGCTGTCCCGACCTGCAGCCAGCCACACTGGACACCCCGTCGTCGTGCCTCAAGCTCTGCAGCCCCCCCTCTCCTTTGCATTCTGAGAAGAAGAAGCTTTTGTGCTCCTCTCTTTGATGTTGTGAAGAGGTTCAAGGTCAAAGCCCTTTTTCTTTTATCTCTTTGATAGTGATTGAAAGGAGTCCTGTAGTACTCTCTTTTGCTTGGCTGTAACAATATGCACAAAAGACGAGGTGTTGTCATTGTCTTAAACATTGAGAGCTGTACGGTACCTGCTGGGCTTACTTGATCCTTGAAGACAGCCACCCACTACCCATTTGGAAATCCGAGGACACCCCCATGAAGAGGATTACTTGGTGCTGATTTACTGATATATGAAAATCTTGGAGTGTGGACTCTCTTGACTAAAGAACCGACTTCGTCATCCTTGTGCTGTGGAATTGTTCTTTGCATCGCACTCCCAACCTACAAACCCACATCATCTCCGGTTAGATCTTTCTTGAACTTTTTTGTCCCTACAATTAGAACCGTTTGTTGATATATTTGTTGAATCCTTATCTTTGATCACCTATTAGTCGCCTAATTTTGCCTAGAACATTATGGTTTTCGTAGACTTGTCGGACGCCTTTTTGTGTGCTAAGTCTCTTTGTTGCTCTCTCCTTCTTTGTTCCATCTTGTTTTCAGTTTACTGGATAGAATGTGATCTTTATTTTTAGATCTTACTGTTGTTATTCTTCTTTCGTACAATGCTATCTATTGTTGAAACATCCCCTAAATGGCATCCCTTTTGAGGATTATTATTGCACTATATTGAATCATTGCTCAACTTTGTTGACTAATAGGGTCGCCAAGTATTGGAATTGTAATGTACCTACCCCTGTGCCTACATCAGGTTTGGATGACCTAAATATGACTTGTTAGGATAATCTTTGTGCTTGCTTTTATATCTTATTATGTTTAATTGTGACTGGTTTGGATGCTTTCGCAAATTGATTTCCACACTGTTTGAGTACACATATTCATCCCCATCCAGGTGTTCGTGCTATTGCTTGAGTGACCTTAGAGCACATGCCCTTGTGCTGGATTGTTTGGTACAATGTTATTAAAACCGGACCGGACCGGGAACCGGCAAACCGGTAGGGAAACCGGTCCGATTCGGATATGAACCGTTGTTGGAAAAACGAACCGGTATTGAACCGTTGGGCCGGACGGTTTTAGGTATAAACCGGACCAGACCGGGCGGTTTTAGGAATAAACGAACCGGTTTTTTTTTTTGGTGCACAAATGCTTTCTCTCTCTCTCTCTCTCTCTCTATCTTTCTCTGGGTTTGACTGTGTTTGTTGGGCCGGTGAACCGGACCGGACCGGCCGGCCGAACCAGACCGGTACACAAACCGGTTCGTCCTCCGGTCCGGTTCTGACTCATTTCATTTGGTACTTTAATCTGTATCCTCACCAACCAGGGGCCAATTATCATGCCAATAAATCGATGGGACCTCTAAACATTATCAGATTCCTCAAACCGTAAAGTTATATGGTTGGTTCTCTTGTTCACAAAATAAAAACTGACAAGATATTATTGGTTCCCATGCTACAGTTTTAATGGTGAAAAATGCATGAATCCAGCCAGGCCAACATTCTGATCTTGTTCTTTTACACTTCCATTCAAGCTGAACAAATGCACCTGCCTAACAACCTAGAAATTTGAACGTTACAACTCCTAATTTGTGCATATTTTCTTATTATCGCAGATGCTATTGGGGTTATTCTTTTGAGAACCTTGCCACTGAAAATTCTCAAGAAATTGACGCAGGTGGCAAAGGTATCGATGCTAATGTAGAGTTCTGTTCTGTAATTAAAACCAAATTAGGTGCACATCGAATTATTATGGGTGCTGAGATGGATTGCTGTGACGTAACTGATGACGGAAGGAGGTTTTATGTCGAGTTGAAGACAAGCCGGCAGGTTATTACAGCTTACAAGCCTATTCTGAAATTTGCTTTTTTCTTGTTGACTCAAATGAGTCGTCATATAGTGTTCTGGTCTCTCAGTTTTCAAATTTCATTTGGCCTTCTATTTGACCACAGCTGGATTATCGTACAGAAGAAAGATTTGAGAGGGAGAAGCTACTAAAATTCTGGGTAAAATTTTCCATTTTTTTTTTTTTTTTTCATATTTGTGAATGCACATGTTTATATCACGTTTTAACAAATTTAACTCTTCCTATATCTTCCACATATTTGATGCTTAATCTACCTTCATATATTATTTTTTTTCAGAGCATTTTTTACTTCTTTTGTTTTCACACTCTGTATGTCTATTGATAGTGAATGTTAGGGAAAGATACTTAAAAGAAGAAAGTGCTATTGAGTTGTATCCACTAGGTGGAGGTAAAGGGTTACTTAAGAAGTGCAAGACCAAAACTATATTCCGAGACACTTCTTTAAATTGTATCCTCAATCTCATTGGCTCTTTGCAAGTAGTTGCTGTTTGCTGAAAGGATTCTGTGACAAATTTTAATTTTTCCACTTGCTTCACGAATTTCGAAGTTCATCATCTTTAGTGGCATTCTGGCTATCCACATTGATGGGCTTTCATGGTGGAAATACTAGTGAAGTCATAGTATATCTGAACCTCTTCAGTGATTTAGTCGTAGTCAGTTTTATCAATTGTCCAAAGAATGTCTCTTGACCGTTATTGTGTTCTCCTCTTGTAAGGCACTATTGCTACTATCACCTGACTTGCGAAGGGGCCAGTACAAGCTGAGTTTTTATCTAGAATTTCTTGTTCCCAAGTGATCCGTCCGTTGTAGGCATATATATGGAGAGATGAAGGATGCGCTCTGATAACTCTAGAATTATAAATATATACATCTCTAGATATGATATCGGATTGAAGATCTCATCAGGGATCTCTTTAGACTTGCATAATATATTATTAAACGTGTTTAAGGATTTAGTTTTTGGGTTTGGCTTTGATCTAGCCTGGGCACAAAATGAAGTTTTTCAACCATATCAGCCATTATAGGTCGCGGTTTGCCTCAATAAAAATTTTCACATGTCTTCGAACTATTCGTGAATAATTCATGATTTATTCACGAATTATTCCCCAATAATTCGCTGATTATTCGTGAATAATTTGTGAATAATTCGCAAATTATTCATGAATAAATCACGAATTTTATTTTATGTATAGATATAATTCTTTTGTTTTATACATTAGTAATTCTACTATTGCCACCATTGGTTGTCCTGCCGTAGTGATCTGAAATCGTTGCATGAAACTTCTATTTCGGAAGTCCTCTATTTTTACTGGAGTGCTAGTCGTGCTTTATCGAGAATTTCATGTTTGCTTTTATTGTTGCAGATCCAATCATTCCTAGCTGGTGTCCCATATATTCTCATTGGGTTCAGGTATCTTTGTCTCTTAACATGTTCTTTGTCTCGTTGGGTTCAGGTATCTTGAATAGATTCAATGACAATCTGTTGTGTGGTCTTTCTTTGTGGCTCAAAACTTGTGTTCTTTAAATATGCCACCTTTTAGGTTGCCCTAACCGATTTAAGATCCGAAAGAATTCACTGCATGGAATCTAAATGGATTCCATGTTATTCTATGTATGAAGCATGTTGGATGTCACAAAGAGGGTATCATCATCGTCATTCATGTCTATCCTATATTAAGTTGGGAACAACTAGGGAGTACAAGTCAAATTAAAAAGACTCCACAATAAGATCAACAAGAATTTCAAACTTGGCCATGGCAGCTTGAGAAGAGAGAGCTCTACACAAAAACCTAGATGGTCATTTGGCTGGTACGGAGACCTGTATTATTGTTGACAGAATTTAACCTCATGTTGCTTGAGAGAAACTCTCAAGTTTCACCTGGACTGGAATAGTTGATGTATTTTTTTGCAAGTAGTGTTTGTGAAAATGAGGAAAGTCGATTTTAATGTAGGTGCTTGCTTGTAGCTATCAAGATCAGTATTTTTAGAGGAAAAGGTGTAACACAGGGCTTTTCGCCTCCCATGAGGCGAGGTGTAAGCCCTAGGATGTGGGGCGTAAGTCTTTTTGAATTTGTGTATCTTTATATTTAGAAATGCAAAAGTTATTAAAGTAGTATAAAACAGTCTAAGAATACTACTTAGCCCGTTAGATTGTAGTTCTGTATAGTTTCAATCTCCTTAATCCCGCTTGGGCACTCTCTGTCTGCTATGCAGTCAAAGTCGGTAGTCGGCCCTAGTCGGCCAAGGGCCGACTAGGACTAGTCGGGACTAGTCGGGACTAATTCGGGACTAGTCGGCCAAAACTTATTCTAACCCCTCCCCCCCCTCCCTAAACATATATGATATATGAACTAGTATAAATGTCAATAAGTATATGATATTAGTCGGTTAATAACAATACATACCTTCACACTTCACAACATGGGTATAAATACATAAGTAACAGTCTAACAGAACACAGTTGTATTGGCTTCATGCCCATGCCAAAAGACTCAGAACTAAGAATTCATCACAATGTTTGTTTGATGATGTTTAATCAGTAAACAACCCCAATTTTGATTATAGGGTTATATGAATATCAACAAATAAACTAATTATTTGTCTATGTTTTTATCGGAGATTCTCAGGTGCTCAACAGATGATTACAGGGAAGAGCCATAGTTGTGAGTCTTGCTACTCAAGACTTTGAGCCAATGTAAAAAAATCCAAACAAAATTGCTTGCAAAGACTCCTTTCAAAAAAAATTTTGCTTGCAAAATGCTGCCTGGGGACTAGTCGGCAGTCGTTAGTCGGGGACTAGTCGGGCTAGTCGGGTCTAGTCGGGGACTAGTCGGGCTACCGCCCAGCAATGAAAAAATCAAAATAAATCGGTCGGCAAAATGCCGCCCAGCGACTAGTCGGGGACTAGTCGGGGACTAGTCCCGACTTTGATAGCATAGTCTGTCTGTCACTATCAACTTTCTCAAAACAGAGTATTCGGTATATATAGCGCATCTAAATTATTTATCACTTCAGTTAGGCCCTAAAAACTATGCTACAATCCAAAACACGTATAATTCATGGCCCTTAAGTTGTGTCAGCTATTGAATCCTACAATAGAGTATTCTATCTAAATAGAATACTAATCACTAAGTAAGTTAATTGAGTATCCTAATGTCTAAAACTAAGCCTAAAACTCAAAAAGAAACTGACTACAGTAATGACTGTCAAATCTAAACTTGATGAAAATGCCTCCTAATTACGATCTATGAGTGCAAGAACTTATTGGATACATGTTATCTTATTTCTTTTGTTGGCTTTTTTAGACTTTTCTGATGAGTTTCTCCTTACCTTTGACAAGGTTGACATCAGGTTCCACAGTCAATCTTTATGATCAATCTTTTTTCTGGGTCCTTGGCAGGCGCTGCACCTGACCCCACCTTGGTGGGATTGACGCTGTGTTTCGTGTTATTTGTGTTAACCATTTTGAAACTCGGTGGGTTAATGCAGGGATGATGCAGGCGTACTTATTACAACTGAAAGGCTAAGAACCAAAGAGGTAACTCAGAGAGTGAAGACAAAAGGCTATTGGCAGGTAATGCATATTACTATCTCTTAGTTAAACAAGGGATCAATTGTATGTCGGCTTCATACTTCTCACTATCCTTTTCTTGCAACATGTAAGTGCACCTACAAAGAACTGCTGGATAGAATCTGTTTAATTTGCATAGGTTTGAATTTGTTTCAAGCCTATAAATGGTGGCAAAACGAGGGTTTTTTTTTTTTTGTTTGGTTTGATTTGATAAAACTGATGTGTTCTTTTTGTAATAGACTAAGAATGTTTGGCCATGTAATACGTAGCGTAGAGGTGGCCCTGATTAGGAGAGTCCCAGATTAGTGTGGAAGGTCCAAGGAGTGGAAGATCTAGAATAACATTGATGGAACTTTCTTCTGTAGTTTGTAACTTTCTTTTCCTTGTTAATAATATAGCTTGGGGTATGGCTTAACCCCATCCTCTCCCCCTTGGAGAGGAATTCCTCAAAAAAAAGAAAAAACATTGATGGAAGTTGTTAGAAAAGACAAGAAAAAACTTTCGTTGACAACCGATATAGCCCTAAATAGAAATGAATGGCGAATAAGGATTCATAAAGCCTACCCCAAGTAGGTGGGAGTCATGGGACATGGCGTGATGGTTATGGTTGTGGAAGTGTTATTTTTTGCTAACCTCTAAACCGTCTCTGGGAAATGTTTCGCATATGAGTATGTGTTAGGATGACGGTCACGAAATGGCTGTCAAATAGAGATTAGTTAGCCCCTTGTAAGGTGACTGGTCAAAATTTTGATTATTGCAGGGAGGGGTGTGTCTGGCTTTTGCTGATGAGGTATTGTGCTGGCTGTACGGGACCGTCAAAGAGAGTGAGTTTTGCTTCGGCATCACTTCTTTCCCTTTTGCCCTCCTATCTGCTTTTGGTTTGTAAAATTCATTGGAGATTGTTGTGACAGCATCCTCCGCCTTTTTGCCCTTGCAGATGAAGACTACGTGCTGCAGTTTGTTCATCCTTTCAACCGCTTGGAGCTTCTACGAGCGCCGTCATGCCCCGATGCTATCACTCAGCACGTGGAGCAACTCTGATAACATTGACCACTTTTTTTTTATTTTACCCTGCTATTACCAAGAATGCCCCTCGGAGAAGTATCAGATACCGTATATCGTGCAAGAATAAGGGGCGAATGTACAAGACCTTCATGAACTACTAATGGAAGTCTAGGTATAAGGTGTATGATCTTTTATATAGCAGACATTGATAAATATTTTTTTGCAGTTCATCATTCTGCTCGGATTCTGAGTTTGTCGTGTCTCAGGGATTACAAAGGATCAGATGGTTGTTCTCATTGTTCTTGTGTAGGCTATTCCACCGCGCTTGGCAATTCAAGTGCACCAAGCGACGCAGAGTTACTGTGTGTTCGATCTGATGCTGACATGATAGTTTCTATGTTCAGTTTTGGTTATCGGATTGTACTCTCTAGTAGTGGACTGTCCAGTACTGAATGATGAATCGCAGTCAGCCGTTCGATGCAAGCACCCCCAAGTGTAGCTACCACTCGTGGCTCTATTGGCAAGGTGTGAACTATACTGGATGGTCTTGTACTGGAGAAGTGGATTCAACGCTAATGTATCGGTGTCTTTTATAATTTGGCAGTTTTGCCGAAATTCATGTTCAAGGCTTAGGGTATGTTTGGCAACAGTTTGAGATGTAGGTTTTGGTTTTAAAATATCAGAAACTAGTTTTGAACGCAAATTGGTTTTAGTTTATCTAGAATCAGTTGTAGAATCATCAACATTTGAGTCCTTGACAACAAAATGAGTTTTGGGATCTGTTTTGTAGTTATTTTATTTTTATCTCCGTAAATAATCACTTCTCTACAATATTTTCTCTATAATATTCTGTTTGCAATGTTTTCTCTCTCAAGTTGTTTCCTCTTTTTAAACCATTCTCACATTTTCTGTATAATATTCAATGTATTATATCTTCAAAACATTCTCCCTGTAGTATTTTTGCTATAAATAATATTCTCTCCCTACAACATATATACTCTTCCTTTAGCATTCTCTCTCTATGAATGTTAATTCTTTCTACAATATTCTCTCTGAAATATTTTCTCCTTGCAACTCCGCTTTCTTTATATTATTTACTCTATACATCTCTTGACAATATTTTTTTATATGTACGGCATACATTCTCTCAAAAACCTTCTCTATATAGCATATTCTCCATCAACAGTATTCTCTCTATAATATTTTCTCACTATAATGTTCTCTCTACCACATTATCTCTATATAACAATTTTCCTATAATATTTCTCTACAATATTTTCCTACAACATACTCTTACCAAACCAAACTAATATTATTGCTACAGTGAAATCACTGTAGCAGCTACAATGAAATCACTGTGGCAACAATATCAATCTGGTTAATTGGTACTCTTACTAAACAAAATTAATATTATTGTTACAGTGAAATCACTATAGCAGCTACAATGAAATCATTGTAGCAACAATATCAATTCAGTTAATTTGTACTATCACTAAACAAAATTGTTACTATTGCTACAGTAATTTCACTGTAGTAGCTACAGTGAAATCAATGTAGCAACAATTTCAATTTGGTTAATTGATACTATTACCAAACATAATTGATACTATTGCTCAAGTGAAATTACTGTAGCAGCTACAATGAAATCATTGTAGCAATGTTATCAATTCGGCTAATTGATACTCATACCGAACCAAATTGATACTCTCATTAGAGATGAATTGATACTCTTGTTAGAGACAAATTGATACTTTTACTGAAGGGGTAGTTTTGTCATTTAAATGGTTGAAAAATCAACATTTTTTGCTAGAAACTTGCTATAGGACATGTCTTTGGAAGAGACTTTACACTAAACCCTAATATTGTCCGTCCTTTAACTAATATATCATCTCCTATATGGAGCTAGCACATGTTATCAAGAAAAAAAAAAAAAAACTCCATTTGCTTTTTTTTTTTTTTTTTTTTTAACTGGCTAAGCCAAGCGATCAGTGGATCGGGCTTGACTCAAGCAAGATTTGGACTAGAACTTCACAGGAAAGTTCCAGGCCTAGCTTGGGCCAACCCCTGAAATAGTATGTTCGTGTCCAAACTAGTTTTGGACATACTAACAAGTTCGGACCACCCTTATGTGTGAGTGTGCCCAACCTATTTACAACCCTTTGTTCATTGAGACAAACTTTTATTTTTTGGAGGGACCTCACGGATGGTACATAGTCTGTTAGTGCGTAGAGCACGCGATAAAGACCAAGGTTCGAATCATTCTTTATCTATTGCCAAACAAGATCACAGATAAACATGTCACAAAGGTGAGAGATAAGCATGTTGGATTCTATTCACGTTTCAAGAAGACTCAGGCCAGGCACGTTGTGTGCAAGAGTACGCACGATCCTGGGTGAAGTCACAATTCGCTCGGGACAAAGTTTGCAAAAATTCTATAAGGCGTGCACAATGCATAAGTCGTGCGCACGATGAGAACATTGCGCACGATCCTGAGAGCTCAGGAATTGCATAAGGAACCAAACAGAGGAGTAGTAGAAAGTTGTGAACACGAAGAAGGTGATCACGCTCACGATATTGCTCAGTGATTTTTCAGCCATCTCGATCGTGCGCACGATGTCGATGGATTGCTACTGGTTTGGTGTTTCCAGCAGACAGTTTGGAAGGTGTAAGGAGTTGATATAACATCTCTGACGGCTAGGGTTCTTCCACGAAGTGAAGATCAAAGTCGAAGGGTCTTTGAAGTGAAGGTGACTGCTTTGTTTGAAGAAAAAGCTATCGGTGTAAATTTTGCTTCTCCTCTCTTTCGTAGTGAAAACTTTTTCCTGGATGGGGGAAGATGTGTCACTGGACAGTGGCGGTAGGAAAAATCCCCCCCCCCCCCCCCCCCCCCCCCCTTCTCTCTCTCTCTCTCTCTCTCTCTTTGTGTGTGTGTGTGCACTGAACACAACAGTTATCAACCTTTGTCAAATACGAAACAAGGATTGTACAATAATGTATTGCTATATAAGGTATGAAGCTCCACTATTTTTTCCTATTTCTATCCCTTACCGATGTGGGACTAACCGTTCAACACCCATCTGGACGCTGAGCGCGTTTCAACATTAGCGAGTGCGACGGAGCAACTCAGAAGACGCTCCCAGAATGGGCCCAGCTCTGATACCATCCGACAACACCCAAGTGCTTCAAAAAAAAAACCGACCTCTTAAAGGGAGGAGAGCACAACAGGTATATTAAGAGAGAACAACCCACTCCCCTTGCCGATGTGGGACTAACCATTCAACACATTAATCTTCATTTGACTATTTTATTAGCTTATATGAACCAGATGTAGGTCCT
Source organism: Chamaelirium japonicum (assembly GCA_947650365.1). Taxonomy (NCBI): domain Eukaryota; kingdom Viridiplantae; phylum Streptophyta; class Magnoliopsida; order Liliales; family Melanthiaceae; genus Chamaelirium; species Chamaelirium japonicum. Next base: position 51,754,610 of record OX393555.1, read on the forward strand.
TGGCCCCTGTATTTTATAAATAAAATATTTACTTTCGGATCCAAATACAGTACCAACCTCATCACCATCATCATCATTATCATCATCTTTAAAGATGTGGAAAACTTATATACCATGTGTAGTACTATGTATTCATTAATCGGCATAATACATGGTGGCAATAATTTGTTCTTGGAAGTGGGCACCTTTGCCTCTCCTTCTCACCTCAGCTCCTGGCCTGTGTTGAGTGCTTGACTGCTCAATTTCCGGCTTCAGGCCTCTTTCTGCGCCTCCCTGTGTATGCCATTGCGTAACAAGATTCAATGTCAGTATTTACACTTTCGATTTTTATTGTTTCTTGATTCTTAGCTCTAATAAGTTCAGGCCTACGTCGGAAGATATCACAAGCAAGGTTCGAAAAATCAATTTCGACCATCATTTCGACACCATAAAAAAAAATTTATTTCGCAAAATATACCGAAATATCCCGAAATTTCACGATGTATTGCATTTCGGTATTTTTAAAAAACAAAATATTTCATAAAATTTATAATATTATATACTAAATTTATAATATTTATATGTATTTAATGAAGATAGGAGCATCTTTGCTTCCATAGGGTGAAAACTGAAAAGAATGGTGAGGTAGGCTCTACCACTTAGTTTAAATCTGAACTTACATAGGATGTTGAATCATTGACGTACTATTGTACTCATCCCACTACAATATATAAGTCCAGAAACATCAGTATACAAGTATACATTTTGTTTCCAACTTTCCACATCAATATCTATTCCGTATGGACATATTGTAACGTTGCCTTCAATTGTCCATATGTTTGTGTATAAATGTCACCATACATTGTATGTAACATTATAACTCAGTATAACATATACAGATATGTATGTATTCGAATGTTAAATCTGATCCGAGAAACGAACCAAACCAATCGATATGGTTTGGGTTGGGTTGGTCGGGTTTGTGTAGAATCCGGATTGGGTCGGGTTAGAGAATAGTAGAATCGATCAATTCCGGGTCAGTTCTGGTTTGGCCCCAACCCGAACAAAACCGACCTAAGTTGCACCCCTAACTGTCATGGTGAATACAGTACAATTTTTAGGTATGCTAAATCATGCTAAGAGTGGAAGACAATCATACCAGTAGAAGCCTTGTTCCATAGGATCTGAGTGTCTATGGTGGAGAGATCCTGATCATCCAGGCGCTTCCATGTCTTGATGGTCTTCACTCCTCCCCACTTCCCATCAACCGTTTTCTCTAGATACGCCGACACCACCCTAGCCCTCCTCGACCATCCAGCCTTCCCATATGCATGGTACCCGAACCCACCAGCATAACAGAGCTGAATGCCAGTGAGCTTCCCGCAAAAATCATTCAGATGATCATGGCCTGTGAACACAGCCTTCACATCGCCGGCCTCCACCATGGTTGTGAAGAACCCCGAGTTAGTAGAGGCCGAGCTGATCCCCTCCTGCTTCACTCCTGTGAAATTCGATGAATCGAAGCTGCTGTACTCTGGCAGCGGGATGTGGAAGTACACAAGGCTCGGTGCAGAGTCCTTCTGCGTCATGGGCTTGCTCATGTACTCCTTCTGCAACAAGTAACCTACATTGGAACAGAAGTTTTGGAATTGGGCCCTTGGATCTACATGTTTCGGGGAGGAAGAATATGTACCTGCAGGCGTGCGGAGGTCTGTTGGAACCAAACCTGCTGTGACGGCTTGATCCAGCCATAGCCAGGGATAGAGGGGACGGTGGAGTAGTCACCGCTATCGACAAAGTAGAGATTGAGCACCGACTTGTTGGCAAGGGATGAGGCCACGGCCCCACCCACCTCCACGTGATAGTTCCCGAAGCCATCAATCTCCACACCGGCTGGATTGAGGCGGGACAGGGTGTGAGGGATCCCGACGATGTGCTGCATTACGCCCTCGCGGGACAGTGTTCCCTCCTGATCATGGTTGCCCAGGATTGCCGCCCATGGCAGCTTGAGCGTTACCGCCGGCGCAAAAGCTAAATCCAGTGATTTTGCAGCGTCTGTGGAGTCGAAGCCATAGATGTTGTCACCTGCTCCAAAAAATCCAACATGAACTACCTGAATTGTTCTAGTAAAATTATTAGCATTATCTAAAAAGAAGATTGATCTTTAAATAAATCCGCACAGAGCAAACTACTCAATCAACTTACAAGTTGCAGAACAATAAGCAATTTCCTTTGATTAAAACTGGGAGTCAGGCTTTAAGAGAGGATCTTGATTAAGACTGATGTTTAGTGAAAGCACGAAACAGCAAGGCATGAGAAAGATGTGAAGTCGCAGCTCCATGAAATGAAGAAGGAATACATATGTTACAGCCTTAAAAGGTTTTTGCCAAAACCAAGGCACGCTCTAATCAATCCGAGAAAGCATTCCACTACAGTCAAAATGTTGGCATCTAGTACAAGGGTCTTGCGTTATCTAGAAATCTACATCAAAGATAAAATATACTAATTTAAATAACGCAAACTAGCGTTGGACATGTGATGCATGTGTTGCTAGGAACTATTTGTGACTAAATGCTTGGTTCATGATAGCAAGTTCGATTATAGAGGAGTAATAAACACATTTCTTTAATTATCTTAGGTAAATCAATCATGTTTGCCCTAATCCAGGTTAAGGAAAACCAATGGATTCCAAGTGGTAAAGTGGGACTGCATATATGTCAAAAGTTAAGGTTTCTCAAACACTAATATATATATATATATACACGCGCACGCGCGCACACACACACTTGTTATAAGATTTAAAAAGGCCAAAAATATAACGTGTTTTTTTTTCCAGCAATGCAGCCTCATGCTTCGGTGAGCAGTGCAACAACACGTTGGTAGTGTGTAATGTGAATTGGAGCATCCACATTTTTTTTTTTGTGTGTGTGTGTGTTCGGGGGGGGGGGGGGGGGGGGGGGGTCATCCAATTTTTAGCCCCTATTCCTATAAATTATGCAACGGATCAACCTCTCTCTCTCTCTCAAAGGTAAGACATAAGCCCCAAGATATGAGTCATAATCCCTTCGACATTTTAAATTTTATATTAAAAAATGGTTATTTTGACTTGCCTCCCAAATATTTAGGTACTAAGTAAAATACCACCCAAATGTTTGCGTTATTAGCTTCACCCCCCAAAAACTAACAAAACCGTCTTTGATCCATCTCGAGTCAGCACTGACTCAGCATCGCTTGGGAAACTCTTCCCCTCCCCAACTTGCAGAAACCCTCGATTTAGCAAGGAAGATGACACCAAGTTTCAAATTAGGGAGCTTCAATATAGGGTTAAATTGTCAAAAATTTTGAAAAATAGGATATCGAGAGATTTTACGGCATAATTTTACCTTTGAAACCGTGTTTGATATTTCACCTCCACTCATCCTTCGCTTAGGGCTTGAGACTTTAATCTAAGGTTTTAAGCTTCAATGGAGTTTAGAAACCCATTCGTGGAGGGAGACCCCATCATCTTCTTCCTCAAATTCGATATCAAGAAACTCATTTATGAGGGAAACTCATTCTTGAGAATAGATCTTCATCTCATTACTCCAATCGTAGACCGAGGAAGCCATTCATGAGATGAGACCTTGTGAGGGAAACCCATTTGTGGAGAGATACCATCACATCCTTCCTCAAATTCGAGGTCAAGAAACGCAGTTCCGCTTACAAGGGAAACTCATTCTTGAGTGGAGATCTTATTCCCCTCCTCAAATTCTAGATCAAGGTGAAAATTTATTTTAGAAGGGAAATAGGAGGTTCCCGTAGTACAAAGGGAACACACGACCTAATATAATTTCTGCATGATCGCTTGCTTTGGCGGCACAATAATAACAAGTCGATGTGTTACGCTTTTTTAAGACTTGTTTAATTTGCCCACTAACACTCGCTTCTTTTGTATACTAACTTGGCATGTAAAGGGAGGTGCACTCCTCTCATCTCAAGGTACAATCAAAAGGTGAGGACTTACGAGACTAAGCTATGTCCTGTAGGTTTAAACATTCAAGGCTTGCAAAAAAAGTAAAGCACACAACGATATTGTTTTACGTCAAAACCCCGAAGGGAAAAATCACACTGGGATAGGGTTTATTTATTTTTGGGTTAGGTTAGGGTTTAAAAATACCAAATCGAGGCTGGGTTGGGTCAAATTTTTTTATTTTTGGGTTGTGTTAGGGTTGAAAAATACCAACTTGAGGTCTGGTTGGGTCGGATTTGGTTGGGTTGGGTTAGGGTTGAAGCCTTGGGTTTAACCCAACCCAAACCCGAGTTTATATTATTTATTAAGATTTTCTATTATATGCAAGTTCTTGATCGGTTCTACTCCACACATATATGTCTCGATTCCCAGCGCCGGAGTGTGACCGTGTACCAACGGAGATGCATGCCTCCACTAGATGAAACTATATACCATGATCAATTAACATGATTTTTGTCCCATTTATCAAATCAGCACTATGGTTTTATTCCTTACGTTAACTTGTTAATGTCTTGGGAGCTCTATTACATGTGGTAACACTAACTTCGCATAATGAAATTATATCATAGTGATTTTTTTTGGGATCCAACCCAATCAAACCCGAACGAGCCCGACCCAACCCGGCCCTATTGGGGTTGGTTAGGTTTGAGCTCATCGGGTTGGGTTAGGGTTAGGTTTGAGTTTCTTCAACCAGAGGTTGGGTTGGGTTGGGTTGGGTTAGGTTAGGATTGATATTTTGTCACTTAGGGTTGGATTAGCATTGATCCCTAACCCGACCCAATCCGCCTGAGTTACAGCCCTAGCTTGATGGGGTTATGGTTAAGGTTCAATATTGAGCACTAGAGGTGGGAAATTTTTCCTTTTTTCTTTCTTTTTCCTCCCCTTCCCTCTTTAGATGACACCGTCAAGTTCCAGTTCGATGATTCATATTCCTCAAATTTCTTTTCTACAAAAAAAAAAAAAAATCCTCAAATTTCTCTTGTTTTTGCGCCGTATCAGTTTCTCACAGGGTAAAGATCAAGGAAATAAAGGATAGGGGTAGGGTGATGTGGCTGTACCAGTGAAGACGACGAGATCAGGGTTCTCGGCCTGGATGACGCGGTAGATGAAGGCGGTGGTGTTGAGATCGGAGCAGGTGGGGAGCTGGGAGGGGAAGACGTCGAGGCACCCGGTTGATCCCCCGTCGGCGTAGTGCATATCCGCCACCTGCAGTATCTTGAACTCCCCCTTCTCCCCCCCGAATCGCAGCCGGCCCGGCGCCTCTGTGCCCGCCGGAGCTCCTCCTCCTCGTCTCGAAGGAGATGATTCAACAGCAACCGCAGCGGCGGCAGAGAGGATGAGAAGGAGAAGGAAGGTGGGTGATGCAGCTGTGAGCTCCATGATTTGGGGGTAAGCGGGCTCACTGTCAGTTATTTATAGTCCCAATAGCCAGACCAATAGTGTGGCTCCTTATCTACCGCATTTAAAAACCTGACTGCCGTATGCTGGCCGCAATGGTCTCCATTTAGCCGGTTGAGCCAAATGCAATGAGACAAGTCAGCAAAAATAAAAATTAGGATAATTGATGTCTAATCTCTAATCTCTGACATAATATTTGATTTAACGTACATGACATCCAAATATTATCGATTACATTAGTTTTTTTTTGATAAATATTTATTTTATAAGTTATATAGAATTGTATAAAAAAATCAAGTAAAGAGTAACTTTGGTAATAATATTAATTTGCTACAGTGATTTAACAGTAGCATTTTTTTTAAAAATAATATTTTATAAAAAAAGTTTTGCTATATTAATTTTACAGTAGCAAAGAGAAATAATTTGATACTAAAGAGCAACAATTGATTTTTACTGTAGCAATTATTCCTCTTTGGTACTGAATTTTTCTCTTTGCTACACTATAGTAAAAGAGTAGCAATCCGGTGCTAAAGAGGAACAATTGATTTTCATGTTTGCAATTGTTCATATTTAGTACCGAATTATTGCTCTTGCTATAGTGTATACCAAAGAAAAACAATTTGGTACTAAACAGGAACACTTGCTACAGTGATTTTATTGTAATAAAAAAAATTTAAACGAGATTATATTTTCAACAAAAAATTTGATGCGGTGATTTCACTGTAGCAAAGAGCAATAATTCACTACTAAAGAGGAACAATTGATACAATGATTTCACTGTTGCAAAATTCTAATTATTTTTAAAAATATCATTTTAAAAAAAATTGCTACTGTGAAATCACAGTAGCAAATGACAAAAATCGGCAATATACTGTAGCTGTCCTTTGCTACAGTGAGAAGTAACCTGTGCTTTTAATTAGGGATGTTTTTATCATCTAAATGGGATAAAAGTCAATAGAGATATCTGATGTAAGTTCATCTGTTTCAGGAGGGTGTACATAGAGATCTTTTAACGTCCTTTACGTTAAGCAATTCCTATGTCAGGCACCTACCACTAACTACCCCTAAATTTTTTTCCTCAAAGCGACCTCCTATACATTACTTAAACGAAAATTTTATTCATACCCAAAAATTACATTTCATACCCCGCTTCCTCCAAAAAATTGGTTTTCCACCTCATAACTCCAAACCCTTAAGAAAAACTTCAATTACTCTCAGCTGTCTCCTTCCTCCACGTGTTGGAAAAATCCAAAAGTAGAGGCTCGAAACGGAAGCGATTTGCTGGTCGAAATACCATGCGTGCTGTGCGTTACACGATTAAAATTTTCATCAAAACTAATCTACATGTGCACGCACGTGCGTGCACATGAATCAAACACCCTAACGGTAATCTAGCGATGCAAATATCTAGCATTCATGCAATTCGAATCTATGCTAGATCTATGTGTTAGAGTATTGCATACCTTACGTACATATCTTTTAGCCTCGATGGGGACAAAAGATAGCCCGCGAAGAAGCAGACAATATGCAAGGACATGAAGCCTTTTTTGTTCACCTGATCTCACATGATGCACGTCGCGCAAACAAAGGATCTCTGAGTGCCCTTTTATGTTAGCCCTTCTCCTTCTATAAAACACCACGTAAGGAAGACGAGTCGAGGTCTGAAGTTGCGAGCGAGGAAGAGACACGAGAGAATAATAGATATAAAGGAGGAGAGGAGGGGTCGAACAAGGCTAGCAATAGTGGCCAGTCCCCCTTCTCCCCTTACTCTGTTATAAGGCCGCCCCCCTAGGATAAGCCTCCTAAAAGATAGCCCCCCCCCCTCCCCCCCCCTCCCTCCCCCCCCCCCCCCCCTTTCTCTCTCTTTATGTTTTTCTTTTCCTAGCTTTTAGGAGTGGGGATGGCTAAGTCAAACCCCCATCCTAATCCCTTATGGCTGGCCCCTATATTGGAGGTAATAACCTCCTAAAAACTAAGGGGCCGGGCTTTGCTAGTCTTATAACACCTAGGGCCGGCCAACCATAGTACATGATGACACTTGATATTATTAAAACACCCACATGGCACTAGTTGGCTGTCCCATGTGCATGAGAACTCATATGATACACCTAAGTGGGGTGCACTAGTGATTTCACTATTCACTAGGATGCCACTAGTAAAGTTAACTAGTCAACTCGCAACATGTTTCGGTGCATCGCACCTATGTAGAGGAGTCCACTTATGGTAAGGGATGACTACGTGTGTCTCTGTACCACTCTAGGGTTTTTTCTTAGCACATACACAAAGTTACGCATCTATCATGCACTAGTGCTAAGCACATACGAAGTGTAGGGCTGGACTTCTTATTTCCTCTAACTACGTCCTGTGTTTCGAGGAGATGGTTCAAGGACCGTACACAATGTGGATAAGGTGGAACCTTCAGGGACCAGTGTTCATGGTTTTCTATTTGAACTCAATTGACACACTACCTGAGTGTACCATCAATCCTCTGAGTCTGAGTTAACCTGCGTAACCACCTAGAGTGCGACGTAAGTTGCACTCCAATTCCCCCGGACTTACTATGTTCTCTCGCATACCCCTACTCTTCGCTTAATAGTGGTAAATCCATTGTCCCTTCACTTGCAATTGGTGCCATGATACAACTCGAGTGGTAGAGAATACCGTCAAACTCGAGTGCTTATATGACTCGGTTCCCTCTAGGTTGACCACGTACGTCGTACCTCCGATTATTTTGATGAATAACCAGATCCAATCAACAGTCCAACTGATGATCATCAGGCTTAGGTTTAATATGACGCAAGTCAGACTAAGGAACATACCTCCCATTAGGGGTGTAGATATCCTGCAGAAGTAGCACGCTGATATGACTTCGGCCAGATAACCAGCACACCGTGGTTTTGGATTGTGTAACTAAATTCTCACACACTGGTGCTCCAAAGCACCACACAACTGGTTAGCCCACCAATCATGGTTCCTTAGGGTTTAGGACCATTTTACCCTAAGTAGAAACACGACTTAATGCACCGATGTCTACTTACCAATCTGTGCACCGTGTTGGTTTTGTTCGATTACAAACGCTGTGCCTAGTGATAACCATGGTGAAGACACCCATGTACTATCACCCTAATAACTTAACATGATGAGGCGACCAACCTGATCATAGCTGCAAACTAATTTAGGTTACATATGACCAATCCACTTAGTGTTCAACTCAGTGGACTACCATGTAGCAATGACTCTCTGTTCTAATAAGAACACGTAATAATATTACGTACCAACATGCATCTCATTTAATAACATTCATCCTTTATTAATAGATCAAAAGTAGAGTTTTACAAGCTTAGAACACAACAATTCCAACAATCTCTCATTTGGTCTAGCAAAGCAAAAATGGTATTGACTCCCATCGCATCCAGATGTCGTTCGAATGCCGTGGTAGGTATCGCCTTAGTCAAGGGATTAGCAAGATTATCTGCAGATGCAATATGTGTCACCGCTATTCGCCCTTGCTTTTGAAACTATTGAATTAAGTGGAATTTGCACTCGATGTGCTTCCCCTTCTGGTGGTGCCTTGGCTCCTTGGCCTGTGCTACTGTTCCACTATTATTGCAATAAAGTACAATAGGTTACTGAGTCTTTGGTATGTACCCCAAGTTCCTAAAGGATTTTCTTGAGCCATACATCCTTTTTAGTCGCTTCGCATGCTAAAATATACTCAGCCTTTGTGGTAGATTCCACGATGCATTTCTGCTTCACACTTTGCCAACTAACCGCTTTTCTCTTAACATGAACACAAATCTTGATGTCGATTTTCTGAATTTCAAATCTGATATAAAGTCAGAGTCTGTATATCCAATCGATATCAGTTTCTGTGAGGTATAAACTAACTCATAATCGCTCATCCGACGAAGATACTTGAGTATACATTTTACAGCTCTCCTGTATTTTGGACCCGATTTTGACTGAAACCGATCAATCATGCCTATGCAATACATAGCATACACCAGGCTACCTTATGCGGTTGGATCTGTCTTGACAAATCGTATTTGTGGGATCGATGATTTTGTTCACGAATCCATAACCAAGGTCGCATACTCACCTTGGTGGTGTCGACCTGGACTCTTGGTTCATATCTCACTCTGGGAGAGTGAGCCTTGAGCAAACTATCACTATCTAGTGTGTTACCGCTTGTGGGGTCTTATTTTTGTTGGCTTAATTTGTTCGTCCAAATCTACATATAAGCTTTTTATTGTTGAGTCGTGGTAGTACTTGCACCCCGAAGATATATCAGTCAAGTGCATCACCCCATTTAAGGATCTTCTGAAGACTCACAGTCCATCACACGCCTTTAGATGCTCACCTGAGAGACGTGTGATATATATGTTTACAAGGGTGGATATAGGGTATCTTGATCGTACTATTTTGCGTGTCGTTTCCAGCATTTATTGATTTCACATTTTTTGAGGATTCGATGCATGTTCTACCATTTTTCATTTTAGAGTAATCGTGTTTTAAAATAAAATAGTTTATATTTATCAAAAATCGGGTATGTCTCGTCAAAGTCCAGGTCGAGAGGATCCAACACTTAGAAAATTCTCTAAGTGTTGGAAATCCATATTGGGCGTCTAGACCGTTGTACGGACGTGTTGGGTTTGGCATCAGGACAATGGTCCTGATGGCTAAACAGGGAGTCGAACTGCTTCATAGGAGTTTAGATCACTTTGAACTAAAACATGAAGGTGTCTGGACCATTTTTGTGATGACCAAAATCTAATAGCCAATTGCCAAGACTCCTGAGGCAGGAAAAGCCAAGATGGATGAGGTGAGGTGTACAATGTCATGAATTAGTCCCACATCGCCAGGAAAGAAGAATATTATGTGCTCTACTGCGGATGCCATAAGAACTCCGTAGTTAAGCATGCTTGGAAGGGAGTAGTACTAGGATGGGTGACGTCTTGGGAAGTCTTCGTGCAAGAACAGGCAAAGCGGACAATGTCATGTCTATGTGAGACGGGATGTTATAGTTGTCTGGACTAAATTAAATGTTTGGGATTTTTATGGTTCTCCTGCCCAGACCATTGTCCAGAACAGACTAAGCTAATTCAGACTATTATCCGGACGGCTAGTATCCAAAGCTAGCCGATTTCAGTTTTTAGATATTGGATCTTGATCCAATGGCCCTGGTTCATTGGGGATTGATCTACCCTATATAAGGCCCTTCATCTCTCTTGCGAGTGTGGAAAATCAGAGAAGTTTTTGTTTACTTGGAGAGTCTATTGGAAAACGATCTCCCTTCTTCGTCTATTCAAGCCTAAATCTAAGGTATGATTCTATATGCTTGAAGCTAGGTAGTTTCCACCATTGTGTGCTAGCATCTTTAGATTGCTAGAGTTGTATTTACTTATCAAAATTAAATCGTATTTTCATCCCTTGATTGGTTTATGTGATTTGATTTGTGTTTTCTTGACCTATCCTTGTAAATTCCTTGATTTCTTCCGTGTGAACAATCAGATCCCAACCAGTCCGCATTTGCTTTGGGATATGGCATATTCTCCAAGAAGAATATAGGGACACTAGTGAATGCGATCTTATCCCTATTGGGCCCGACGAAGTCGATGGATACATGTTGCGAAAGGACAAGTCAGCAATAGATATATGTTCTACATTGTTAAGAAGGAGACAAATCAAGTTAGCAACAAATGTACAAATTGTGAAAGGAAAATGCAACCTACTTCACTATCCTAGTGTGACACTTGATCCCAGCCGTCCGATGTACCCATCCTTGATCGATAGGCATCTGATCGCCATGATATATCGAGCACCATTGCTGTTGGGCTAGTAGCATCAAAATAAAATCCCTACAAACTCGGCTCTTAAAACATGCATGGTTTTACAAACCCCAAGGAGATTGTTGGAGAGGTTCCCTGTTCGACTCTCGGTATGGACACCGTGGATCGAACTTTCCCACAAAGCCATTGTACCTTGTTTGTGCGTGCGAATCCAGACCGTTAATGTCATGTTCATGGGATTATGGAAATAAAACATAGGACTGAGAAGGGTAAAATGGAGAACAAAATATAGGATGGAAGGATGAATGGGTTACAAGGATTGCCCTTCCCATTATAGACCTTGATTTTTTAATGGATAAATAGGATTCAATTCATTAGAGGCAAAGGAGAGAAGGACAAAATGGAAAACAAAAAGTAAGATGGAAGGAATTGAAGAATGGGTTAGTGGGATTTATTCCAATAATAGTCCTTGATTTTTTAAATGGATAAATAAGACTCAATTGATTAGTGGCAAAAAGGGTAATATTCTTGGATGGTATTTGTGATTTGTGTAGAGATAGAACGGGAAGGGTAAAAATGGTATATTACAATCCTAGCCCTTGTGTTTGTTTTAATGACATAGTATTAAAAATAAAGGGTATGGATTAATATACAAGGTGAAGGGTAAAATGAGAACTCATGCAAAATGATGAAAGGATGTAAGGATCCAAAAGTTCGGATTTATTTAGGGGGGGGGGGGGGGGGGGGGGGGAGCTACGGATTCTACCAAGAGCCGCATTTCTTTGCCAAAGAAACAAACAAACAAAAAAATTTGGTAGAAGTCTATGTGACCTGAGAAGACGCTTGGTGTTTGGCACCGATCATTTGTTTCACCATACTTCCTTGTATAAATAAAATATCTAAAAAATTTAGATTTTCATTCTTCTCTCTTCTGTTGTTAGGTGGAGACGCGCGGCGAACACACCAATGATAGATATGATGCAAACCACAATTTATAGAGATGCAAACATAGATCAAATAACGCAAAAGAGGAATAATGATCACAGACAAACTAGACGACACAGAGATTTTAGATGGTTCGATAATCTTGTCTACGTCAACTGACGGTAGCACCCTCAGAAATATTCTTATTCGATGAGAGAGTACAATGGTTCCTCGAACCCTCCAATGAGGACCCACAACGACTGCTCTCCAAATCCCTCTCCCAAAACCCTAGACCTCTTTTATCTAGTTGGAATATGTTAGATACAATCTCCCTCCCAGTCACTCATCCAACAGCTCAAACGAACCCAAAAATATCACAAAAACTCGTCAAAATGCGCTACCTGTAGGAAATTCACCCGGGCTAAATAAGTGGGCACCCGAGCGAAATCAGGATTCGAGCTTGGGACCGGTTTGCGAGCAAGTTTGTTCGGGCGCCACACTATGGGCGTATGAGCGCCATACTAGATAGAGGATGAGGGGGGTTTGGCTGTGATGAAGTGGCACCCTCTCAAGCACCCTCTCGAGCCAATACACCACATCTTCACCATCTCCTAAGTACAAACAACACCCTGACAATAAATGCAATTGCACCCTCTCAAGCACGCTCCTGCAGTAGGCTAGTAGCTCCTCATTGCATCATACTCTTCTCCTTCCCCCTCTTTCCCTTTACCCCTTCATCTCCTTCAACCACTCCAATTAGGGGCGGCAATGGGTGGGGTTCGGGTTGGACCCTATCCCAACTCTTACCCATACACATTTGGGTATGGCAGGGTCCATACCCAACCCATACATTCGGGTAGAAGAGGGTCCATACCTGACCCATATCCATTTGGGTTTTGAGTTTTGGTTTGAGTTTCGAGTGTACATTGGATATAATTTTGTCTCTTTTTTCCACCATATATGTTTTTTTTTTTTGGTATTCCAAAGGGGAGGTCACAACAGGTTCCCCGGGAGGCGCCACATACCGGTACAACAAGAGAGGCAGCCATCTGCTGCAGCAAGAACCACCACCAGGTGGGGGAACCGCACGCCGGCGGTAATAACGCCAGACAGCGGAGAAGCCCGTCCACCGACAAGGACAAACACAGGTCGCCACAACTGGCCGGACCCAACACGATCGCAAACACCGGCGAAACAGACCAGCCATCGGACTCCGTCGACGAGAAGAAAAACAACAAAAACAAACAACAAGATCCAAAAAACAAAAAATAAAGGAGGATCCACACCCGATCCACCATCACCTCCATCTCCGGCTGAGAAAAAAGTAGTTCCGAAGCCCCCCGATCTGCCAAGAATCTGTCGATCGCCTTGAACCGCCAGGATTCGCCACTGATTGAGTTGAGTGGCTGGAAAACCACGACATACTTCGGCCGGGTCTAGAAACCATAGATTCAGCTGCTCTTCGGCCGGAAAACCGCCGATCCGAGCTCAGAAAGCACCGATCCGAGCAAGAGGGTTGTAACATCCCAAAAATTTAAATGAAATAAATAATAGTATAAATAAGAATTCAATCATAAAAAATTTTAAATAAAAAATTTGATTGCTCCATTGCGTCCGGCTCGTCAAAACGGTTAAAAACCGTATACAAACTTTTACGTTTTGATCACATATAAAATATTTAAAAATTTAAAAACAAAAATGCCAATAGTGAGTTTTGAACCTTGAACCTATTGTCACCTTTTATCCCTTTCCTTTAGCTACACGATCTATTTAATCTTAATATTAAAAGTTTGATAGCAAATATATATAAAGAATAAAGGGGAGATCAAATGCCAGGTCAACTGAACAGTCAGACCTTTGAGTTATGATCTGAACAAAACTGTCCAGCAGTTGTCTTAGTTTAATAAAATTTAATGGTCGAATTTCAATTAAACCCCTAGCCTTTTAGTATTCTGAAAAATACCCTATATATACCTCACCCCATTCACCATTCTTCTTACCCCGAAATCCGTACCCACCCTTACCCAGCCACCACCACTGCCGCCAGCCACCTCCGGCGACCGCCGCCTCCGGCCATCGCCACCTCCGGTCGCTGCCGCCACCGCCACCCTCGGGTTAGTTGGGTTTGGGTTTAACCAGTTGTTTTGGTTGCACCTTCAAAATTAAAAAAAAAGACTCGATTCTAATAGAACCCATGACCTTCCTAAACATTAAGCTTAGAATTCTCACTCTAACCAACAGATACTTCATGCTTTATGTTAAGAGTCACCTATCAATAAATATATAGATTATAAGGGTAAACTGTATTGATCATATTTTATCTGTACGAACTCTGAATTGAGCCCCGTCAATGGCTTTGGACTCGTAATGACGAAATACACCTGTTGAGATCATAATATGTCAGAACCGATAATTAAAAAATAAATTTATTATTTTACCCCTAAGGTAAAATATTTATAACTTTTTCATTGGAACTCGGAATCGAGTTCCGTCTACGATCACATGTTGTGGTTACGATTCAGAACCATCAATATTATAAAACTCTAAACCAGGGCCTTAGAGAAAGACCATTTTACCCTTATATCATATGTAGACGATAAATTCACCAATTCGACTCGGAACTTGATTCCGTTTGCGGCCACATACTTGTAGCATCGAGGCTATATTTTGGTTAGAAAATTATAGGATATTACGATAAATATTAATAACTATATTTGGTATTCCAGGATAACCAAATTGGCAAACCATCTTCGAGGAAAGTCAACGGTCTCTTGAAACCAAGTAGGGGAGCAGAACTGGGAATTTCTACAATAATTTTATCTTAGAATTTCAATTATATTAGTAATAATGAGTAATTATTGTTATATTAATATGAAAATTATTAATCAATTGAGGGTGTGGAGCTTGCCCAGCTCTGTAGCCAAAATGTCTCTAGGTGTGGGGCTTATCTGGTGTGACCTTAAAGACCTTAGATGTGGGGGCGTACTTGGTAAACGTACCTGGGTGTGGAGCTTGCCCGGAAAGACTCTGGGTCTGACACTTTGTCCTGGGCCGAGGCCCAAAAGAGTGTCCAGTTGATTAATGTTTGCACACATAATAATAATTCTCTTTATTTCGTATAATTGTACAATTATTTACAGTAAGAATATCCCTAGGATCCTATCCTCCATTGGGCCTATGTTGTGTTAAGGCGCACACCTCTACAGATGATTTGGTTGTAGACCCTGATACTGCAAGGGAGGCATTTGAGACTGAAGAAGGAAATTTAGAGAATATTAGAGATTCGATTTACATGGAACCTGAGCCGAAAGAAGAGCAGTAGTCATTAACATGATGGAAGGAATAATCTTAGATAAAGTTATTTTTTTGAAGCACGTATTGTAATGAATTAATGATATTAATAATATTGGCTCACTTTGCCTTAATTTTCTTAGTGGGATTGGTCAAACTAAGTTGTTCTTCTAATGCCCTATCTAATTCTGCGGTTAGAATAAAATCGAGAAAATATTGGGGTGTTACAAGGGTCCCCTCGCCACCAGATCTACGAACACAAAAGGCCGAGTTGAAGAAGGAAACCCCAGCCCTATGTATAGGGGAAGGAGAAGGGGCCACTCCGACCACCCATCAAGTTGGCCAAAACCAAAACCCTTGGCCTCCTCGGCGACACTGCCGCTCGAAGAGGCCAAGAGATGGGAAACCCTAACCCTAAACGCAGGGGAAAAAAAGGGGAGATGAGTGAAAGTTTGGGTAAGGATATTGCTTGAGGAAAAATAATCAAGATATCACACTGCAAGTTCTTATGGTTTCTTATTACATTAATTCTAGTAGAGTATAAGTTTGGGTAAGGATATGAGTCAGATAGGAATTTGGGTATATCATTTTTATTTTTGAAAACCCCTCCTACTGGAGGGAGGGTTAGGCAACCCCTGATCAGATTTTATTAGAAAGATAAGTTAGGTTACAAGGATGTTACATAGCTCTCTAACCTAGCTCCTCACTAAAGCATCCAACCCAAGGGATGATCCACAGTTTAAAGATCGACACTACTGATCTCCATAGCTCTTCGTCCACTGCTATCTTGCTATTGAAGATTTTGTTCTTCCTCTCAAGCCAAAGTACCCATAGAATCGCCATCGCCAAAATATCCCAAGCAGGTCTAACAGATATTCGTACCTTCCTCCTCCACGAGGACCATAACCTTTTCAGATTCCTCGGCTGGGAGCTAATACCACGCTTGCTCTCGAAGTGATCCCAAATCCTTCTCGCTAATGGGTAGTTGATCAGAGGTGGGAAGTAGTCTCATCCTCAGTGAGGCAGAAGGTACATGATGGCTCTGATACATTTCCTCCTCCTCCTCATCAAGTTCACCTTCGTCAGAAATTTATTCCTGGAGGTCAGGAGGGAGAAAATCTTCACCTTCGTGGGGATCTTTGCTTTCCATATTACTCTCGACGAAAGGAAGTCATATGTATCTGGGACCAAATGACTACACAATAATTTGATCGAGAAAATACCGGAAGAGTGCCATCGCCATTGCACCTTATCTACCAAAGGCCTAAAGGTAGCAACTGTTAGCAATTGCAGCAAATCATTCGTCTTCTGCTCCCTCTCTAGCAGAAGTGGGGATGAGAATCGGATTATCCAACGACAAGTCCCACCTACCAAATGCGTATGGGAACGAATTGAGCCTCCCAGTCTACGAGCATGAAGAAACAAATCCGGAAAAAGATGTTTGAGGGTACATCTCCAAGCCAAGAGTCTTCCCAAAATATGATTCCCCTGCTAACCTTCAGAACTCCCCTCCAGAAGTGAGATATTTTCACTGCAGTCCTACTCTTGACCTAGTGTAGACACCGAAATTTAGATCGCACCCGAGCTTGGCCCATATGCGCCGACCCAGGGACAAACCCGACACGAACCCAGACCCGCCAAACCCGACCCGAGCCAAGGGAGAGGTTGGGTGGGCCCATCCTCAAGTGGGGCCCACCCAGCCCCCCTTTTGGAAACCATGCCCCCTACCCGCGGGAAGGGAGCGGCCGGCCAAGAAAGAAAGAAAGAAAAGAAAGAAAAGAAAAGAAAAGAAAAGAAAAGAAAGAAAGAAAAGTAAGAAAAAGAAGAAAAAGAAAAGAAAACCACTATGCGTGGGGGGAGATTACATAGACTTCTACACAAGCATGGATCTACGTTGATCCCTTAATCCGACGGACAAGAAACGAAGCCGAGTCGCCATCGATTTAATGTGCAAGATTCAAGTAAAAATTCAAAATGATTGGGCCATAACTTCTCTACCAGAAAAGAAAAATAAATTAAATAAAGGTTTATTCTACCATAAATCTTGGGTAGAGGGGAGAAAAAATCAAGGGATTTAAATAAACCTTCCCATAACTTGCCCCACCCCCTTTCACCTATAAATAGAGGAGGAGGGGGAAGGCTTCATGAGGCTCAGGCAAGCCTATCCCATTGGGACCGGTTTAGTCCATTGAAAGTCCTCATCAACGTGAAAACCCTTACACAAGAAGATCAACCCTTCGACTCCTGGCACGAAGAAGAAAGCTCGGAGAAAAAGAAGCCTTCAACTCCGAAGACGCCAGAAGTAAACGCCGGAGAAGAAGATCGAAGCGGCATCACCCCGTCGTCTTCGATCATCAAGCTTTCGACTCCGATCAAGACCAAAAGCCCAGAGAAGAAGATCGAAGCGACTCACCCTGTCGTCATCATCAAGCCTTCGACTCTGATCAAGCCCAAAGGCCCGAAGAAGAAGATTGAAGTGACATCACCCCGTCGTCTTCATCAAGCCCAAAAGTCCTGAGAAAAAAATCGAAGAGACATCACCCCATCATCTTCAACAACGTCCACTCTATTCATGAAGAAGAAAGCTTAGAGAAGGATATCCGAAGTAGCGCTACACCCGTTATCTTCAAAACAAAGTCTTCAACTCCGATCACGCCAAAAAAGTCCGGAGAAGAAGAGAAGTCAAGCCGATGCCACAACCGTCGAGAAAGCCGGAAGAATAAAGAAGAATCAGAGAACATTGCCATCATCGTTCAAGGAGAAGATCAAGTCAAAGCAAAGCAAAGCCAAAGCTAGAGAGCCAAACCAAAGCACCGGTAAAGCCCGCGCCACAACAAAGCAAGTGCCAAAGTCAAGCAACTACGACGGTCACGAGTAAAGCACCACATGTTCTAGCCAATATGATACGAAGTTCGAAAGAACTAAAGCATCGCAAGTCTCCACCATTCTACGTTCAAGTGCAAGCGCCAAAGCAAAGCAAAAGTCAGAGCCACGCCAAAGCCGAAAGCCAAAGCCAAAGCCAAAGCCGACGCCAGAAGCATGATCGACACCGCGAACCGACGATCAAGGACATCGTGATCTAGCTAGAGCCGAGGGAGACACAAAGAATGAGGAGCGAAGCCAAAAGCCCCCTAGCCGGGAAAGCGCAAAGCACGGAAGAGACAAAAGCAACGACGATAAATCCTTAGTCTCTCAAGAAACCCTCACCTTGTAAAGATCTTTGTCTTGGCCGGGCAACCCCTCCAGAGCTCTCGCACGAAGTAACGTGGATACGCGGATCAAAGGGATCATTCAGAGGATCTCTCCCACAATCTCCTGATCAAATCTTCGCTGCACCCGGCTCACCACCCCCGAGTCCCGGCCTTTGTAATCTCGTTTTGTGCAATAAAGACGGTCCGAATCTTTTTTTTGCGCATACACCTGGATCAGAGAGAATCTCCTGAAGTTTTTTGGATAACATAATATCTCTCCAGGAGCCTCCATCATTATGTTGTAATATCCACCACCAGTTGCCCAACATCCATATATTGAATCTCCTCATATCTAGGATGCCCAATCCTCTAAGCGATTTCGGAGGCAGAATTGATCCCATCTCAAAGGCTTGTAAGAGCCTCCCGATCTGCCTACTCCTCGCCAAAGAAAGGACCTCCTGATCTTGTCAATGCTCTTTATTACCCAAGTTGGAAAATAGAAGAAAGCAAGATAATAAGAGGGATTACTAAAAGCACCACAATTTGGGTATATCATAATGAGTCCTCGAGTCCAACCGTATTATCTAGTATACATAAGTTAGATGTACAATAAGGGTTTTGGGTATGGGTATTGAGTTACCCATACCCAAAAAGTTAATCGGGTTAGTAGAATATCTATACCCATTACCCTATCTAAACCTTGTTTCGGGTACACAACTATTTACCCATACCCGAAGTTTCGGATTGAGCTCGGGTTGGGTTTTTCTGGTTTTCGGAGTCCATTGCTACCCCTACCTCCAATGGATGGCTATGCAAGACCACTATATTCTTTTGCCTGCATGCAATATACTGAACAAAATTTTAAAATAATCATAAAAATAATGTAATAAGTAAAAAGAGTAGAAAACTTCAATTTTTGTCAAAAAAGGCTCTACCAGCCTATTGAATAGGTAGAAAATTTTTTTTGTTTTTTTTTTTTATGAAAGCCCCGCTTGTTGAATTGGTTGGTTGATTTTATTTTTAACATTTTTGACTGCCTGTTGAAAAGACGGGCTAGTCGTTCTTTTTTTTTTTTGACAATTTATAAGTTTTTTTTATAAATTTTCACTACAAAAAAAAAACAGTTTTTACCGACGGACAATATCCGTCAGTAATATTAACTTTCCGTCGGTAATATATTATAGCGACGGAAGATATTTCCGTCGCTAGCTGTCGGGAAAAAAGGTGTCGGGGAAACACAATACGACGGACCTTTATACCGACGAACAATTAATTTCCGTCAGTATAATGACTTTATACCGACGGAACAATAAAGTCCGTCGGTAATTTTTACCGATGGATATTTAATTGTCGTCGGCATAATCACTTTATACCGACGGAGCCATATTATCCGTCGGTAAAACACAACGACGAAACTCAGGCTTTCATTTTTTCCAGAGACTCGATTTTTATCCTGAGTTTCGTCGTGACCTTTATACCGATGGAACAATAAAGTCCGTCGGTATTACCGACGGATATTTAATTTTCGTCGGCATAATCACTTTATACCGACGGAGCCATATTATCCGTTGGTAAAACCCAACGACGAAACTCAGGGTTCCATTTTTTCCAGAGACTCGATTTTTACCCTGAGTTTCGTCGTGGTATATTACCGACGGACGTTAGTTATTTGTCGGTATAAAGCCATTATGCCGACGGAAATTACATATCCGTCGGTAAAACGAGATACTTTGTACCGACGGAAATATGTTCGTCGGTACAAACTTATTATACCGACGGAAATATATTTTCCGTCGGTACAATATTTATACCGACGGAATATATATGACCGTTGGTAATAAATGTGTTAAAAAAAATTAAAAAAATCGAAGTTATAATACCGACGGACATTATTAATACCGTCGGTAAAAAGTACATTATTACCGACGGGCATAAAAATGTCCGTCGGTAAATAACCTATTTCTTGTAGTGTTTTGATTGCCTGTTGAATAGCTGTTGGGAATTATACGTTGTAAGTAGCCATTGGGAACAAACCGGGTTGGCATTCGTTGGGATGTGCAAGTTACAAATAGCCATTGCTAGCCATTCGTTGAGATATGTATGCTGTAAATAGCTGTTGGGAAAAGTGTCATCCGTCTGTTAGGAACTATACATTAAACAATGGTCGAAAAAATAAATAATAAAAAAACCAACCTGCCTTTTAAACAGACAAAATAAAATAAAAAGCTAATTAAAGTTTAATCGTCCTAAAATTAAAAAACCGACCTGCCTATTCAGTAGGTGATCGATTAGAAATTAAAAATAAGAAAAAACCAACCCTCTTGTGCAACAAGCGCGTAAGAGATTTTTTTTAAAAAAAACAACCCGCCAATTCAATTGGTGGACATTTTTTTTTTTATAAAAGAGAACCAACTCACCTATTCAACATGCGGTTCAAATAAAAAAACAAAAAGAATTTCTACCAAATTGAACCTTTTTACCCTTTTTGCTTATTATATTATTTTTATGATTTTCTTAAAAAATTGTTGTACGCTGAAACGGAGAGGGAGTGAAGAGATACTCTCCGAGATATCCGCTGTATTTTTAATTAGATTCCCCTCCCTTTTTCTCTCAAAAACATTTTTGCTACGTTTTTTTTCTGGATGCTACATGGGGCATCTGGACCGTTTCCAAATTTGCAGGAGAAAAAGGAGCATTCTGATTGTAAATAAAAAGGGTACGTATAAAAAATATAATTGGATGGCTCTTGATTCTTTCATGTACGGTCCGGATGTCTCACTTATCATGTGGAGCAAAAAAACACCAAATAATTTGCAAAAAAAATTCCCCTTTCTCTCTCTACCCCTCCCTCTAAACATTTGGAAAGCAAAGAATAGTCTCCTTGCATGCATGCTCTAACATGTATAGCACCCATGCAGTGGCGTGACCTAGATATGCAGAAATCTACATTAATTCAGTGTTTTGTGGGGTGTGATATACGCAGGCCGGAATCATGATACCGGCGAGAAACACGCCACCGATGATCGCCGGAGCAATGTACCGGCCTCGATCAGGTCAGAACTTCAAACTGTACTCTATATTTCGTTTAATCTTTGGGTTTATATGCAATTATGCATGAGGAATAAAGCATCTCTTAACTCAGTGCTGCCATGTGTGTGATGTACATGGGGGGGCAGTACATGCACTTGGGCCGTGGGTTATCTGCATCTCTCCTCTGCTCCTCCGCATGGCTCGCTGCCCTTTCCATCCCTGGAAGGGTTTGGGGGTCGATATAAGCGAAGGGGGCGGGGCCCTATGGGAGGTGCATGTGTTAGCTAAGCTAGCTGATAGCAAACCCCTTGTTTGGTTCTTGAGGTCTTCTTCTGTTTGCCATGGAGTTTCAGGGCAGGAGGAAGAGAAGGGTGAGTTCTTTTTTTGTTTTGTCCTCTTCTTCTGAATGGAGAGAGAGAGAGAGAGAGAGAGAGAGAGAGAGAGAGAGAGAGAGAGAGAGAGAGAGAGAGAGAGAGAGAGGTTTTTCTCATGTACATATTTTTGTATTCCCTTCATATTTCTAATTCTACTTGCTGATTATTTCAATATTTATGTGATTCCTTATATATTTTTCCCTTTTCCCTTTTCTTTCTTATTCTATTTCTTCTCATTGATTTTTACCATAAAGGGATACTTCCACCATCTTCCTCTAAATCTCACTGAGGAGAGAGAGAGAGAGAGGAGAGGAGAGGAGAGAGAGAGAGAGAGAGAGAGAGAGAGAGAGAGAGAGAGAGAGAGAGAGAGAGAGAGAGAGAGAGAGGTTTTGGTACGTTAGGTAGACATGTGTTGAGCAGTAAAACTACTTGTTTTGCTTTCACAAGAGCTTTTCGCTTGCTCACTCAGAATATAATAAGGATTTATAGTTTTTTTTTTCCTTAATATAATTTACTTATCTTCCAAAAAAAAAAGATTTTTATTTTTTTCTTTGTAGGTCTATATATCCTTAATGTTTTCCCCTCTAATCTTTACTTTTCATTCTGATCTCTATTTAATTTACATTTTATAAATCAATATATATTAGGTATTGGTATCTTTTATTTCCCATTTTTGCTCTTCATTGTCTAATTAGGGTTTTGCATGCATTTGATCTCCATTTATTATCCTTTTGCAGTCAAACATCAAGAACGATGGGTGGAGATTCGGCGATGAGGACTTCGAGATCAAGTCCGACAGCGAGAACATCGAGCCTGCTTCTGGCGATGAGCCGGACCCTAACCAGACGACGACGACGAAGAAGCACTACCACCGACACACCCCGCATCAAATCCAAGAGTTGGAGGCGTATGTGTCCCAAAAATCGAGAAATTTCGGATTTGATCTTTGTCTTGATCATATATAGTTTCTAAATCTTGAAAATTTACAATTTCTTGTATTTTCTCTTTAATTATTAATTTAAATATTAATTCGTTCCTCAGTTTTTTCAAGGAGTACCCTCACCCCAATGACAAGCATCGGAGGGAGCTCGGTGCAGCGTTAGGGTAGACCCACTGCAAGTCAAGTTCTGGTTCCAAAACAAACGGACACAGATGAAGGTCAAATGCATCTCTCTCTCTCTCTCTCTCTCTCTCTCTCTCTCTCTCTCTCTCTCTCTCAGGTCAAATGCATCCAAATCTCTCTCTCTCTCTCTCTCTCTCTCTCTCTCTCTCTCTCTCTCTCTCTCTCTCTTCTGTCTCTCTCTCTCTCTCGGTCTTATCGATTGTAAGCCACTGACGACGTCTTGCAGCACAAGTTTTGCATGTGCCCTCTCGTTTTTTTTTTCTTACTATTTTAGGCAATTAACCACACCAGCCACAATGTTCTAGTATTACATTAAGCTTTTCTTTTTAGAAAATTTTATTCATACCCTAAAAATCTGTAATTAGCCCCCATTTTTAAAAAACTTGAACACACCTCGTATTCTTTTATCATACCGACCCCATTCCTATACCAAAGTTACCCTTCCCCCTTACACCCCATCTTGAATACACCTCCAGTTAAATGGTTCATACCATCTTGAACAAATCCCAATTAAACACAAACCAACTTGAACAAATCCCACTCTTAAATACATCCGGCGAGGGTATCGACTCCTCTTATTTCCCTAGTGGTAGAGGAGTTAGATCTCCAATGAAGAAATCCGATTGGGGGAATTGGGGGTTGGGTCCGTCTAGTCCCGTTGCCGTTGCCGATGACAATGATGCCATAGCCACCGCCACTGTTTCCTTTTTAAATAGGTATTCAAAGGGTTTTGTATTTAAGTTAGGTTTTGGTTGAGATGTGGGGTACAAGCTAACGATATAATAGATATTTAAAAAACTATGAGAAAGTTGTAGATAAACAAATAGGAGACGGGGGTAGTTATAGATCGATTTTGGGAAAATTGTAGTGACCATCTCTCGGTTTGTAATATTAATTGCAATGACCTCCCTTAAGGCTCGGGGTAATTACAACAATCTTCCCTAGGTTTGTAATATTACACTGGTCTCTCATATGATTTCGTTTTATTGACAACCACCTCTCATGCATGTCTTCAAATATGCCCGATAAAATCTATTTTATTGTGATTTAAATTTTCATGAAGTTTTTTAAAAGATCTTTAAAATTTTGAGAATTCAATTAGTCATCCTTTGTGTAAATTTAATGTCTTGCTTTTCGAAATCATTTTTTAAAATCTTTTTTTAGATTTATTTTTGAATTTTGAGTAGCTGGTAAATAATGGTTATTTTCAGATTTAATTGATGACATAGTCTATAAGGCTATAACTGCTTGTCGAGGGAAGGTTACTGCCAATAAAATAAGACATTATGAAAGTTTTGTGCAATCCTTCAAACCTTGCCTGATATCACTGTAATTACCCTAAACCTCAGGGGACGTCGTCGTAATTTTCCCTTGCCTCCTATTTTATCAACATCACTTAGTTTTTTGGATTGCGTCTTCTGGACCTTAAACCCATTCTTTCACCTCAACTCTCTCTCTCTCTCTCTCTCTCTCTCTCTCTCTCTCTCTCTAGCTCCATCCCTTCATCGTCCTTGCAGACCAAGCACGAGAGGCATGCAAACCAGAGTACTGAAGTCGGAGAACGAGAAGCTCCGCACCGAAAATCTGCAGTTCAAGGAGGCTCTCAACAGCTCCTCCTGCCCCAGATGCGGCGACCCCGCCGCACTCGGAGAGATGTCCTTCGATGAACAACAGCTCAGGATCGAGAACGCCCAGCTACGAGAAGAGGTAACGTTTCTGAATTGTTGTCAAGTACTTACAAATGTTCGATTTCGGGCTTGTACTCATGTTTTGCGCTTCCGATGTGATTCGCAGATCGATCGAATATCCAATATCACAGCAAAGTACGCTGGAAGGTGGCGGTGTCGCAACCGCTCTTCAACGCTTCCGCCTTCTCCCGATCGTTATCGGACCAACCAGCGATCGACGGTGAGGCCTTTGGAGCCGGGGAGCTACTGCGGAGCATCGCAGGGACGTCCGACATGGAGAGGCCGCTGATAATCGAGCTCGCCGTCAACGCAATGGAGGAGGCTCCTCGGCATGTCGCAGCTCGGAGAGCCGCTGTGGCTCCCCAGACTGGATAACATGTCTAGTGAGACTCTTAATGAAGAGGAGTATGGCCGGGCTTTCCCGAGGGGGGTCGGGGAAGCAATTGGGGTGGAAGATGGAGGCGACACGAGAGACCGCCATGGTTATGATGAATCACACTAGTCCTTGTTGAGATTTTAATGGATGTGGTAAGAAATTTTTTTTTTAGGGTTTCAACAAATTTTGTAAGAACTTTTTTTTTTAGGGTTTCAATTTTTTTTGTCCCGTTATACCGTAATCGCGTGTTTGATCATAAAACCATTACCGTCGATTCGCAGAACCAGTGGTCGGCGATGTTCTCCACCATCGTCTCTCGGGCAGTGACAATGGAGGTGTTTCAACTGGAGTAGCAGGCAACTACAATGGAGCATTGCAAGTGGTATAGTACTTCTGCTACACCCTTCTCTTAATTTCCTCTCAAATGTTTTTTGATAGATTTCCTCTCAATTGTTGGGATACTATATTGTTTTTATATATTAATTGCTTTAAATCCTTCAATAAAAACTAAAATTCAGATATTCTGAAAGCCAACATTATCATTTTGCCTCACTTCTCTATAATAAGATACTAAATTGGATAACATAAGGGTAATATTACTTTTCCTCAACACGCGATTCTTAGTGTCAATCAAGTGCTCTATTTAAAGTAATTAATTACATGATCTTCTATTGTGTAGCATTAGGGGTGGCAATCGGGCGTGTTTGGTCGACCCTAACCCCCTACACCTACCCCTATTCATACACAATCGGGGTTGGCTGGGTCCATACCTAACCCATATCCATTCGGGTAGAAGAGGGTCCATACCTGATCCATACCTAATCGGGTTTTGGATATGAATTGTGTATATATAATTTGTATCTTTTTCTCCGTCATATATAAATGCAATTACTTGAGGGAAAAAAATAATTAAGGAATCACAATGCAAAGTTAAGAAGCTCTTTTGGTTTCTTATTACAGTATGTGATTTTAGACTTTTAGCAGAGTTCTTATAACCATGTTTTAGGTACAAAATTTGTACCCACTCCAATGTTTTGGGTCGAGTTTGGGTCAGGTTTTTAGAGTCGTTGCCACCCCTAGTAGCCATCCAAGCATACCATACTTTTGAATTTATAGCTTCTGGTAAGTGCCAGCTAGCTATGTGAGTTGGTAAAGTCTCGAGGGGTTGGTACCCGAGACCTGGGATCGAATCCCGCTTACATTGAATTAATTAACAATTGGCCAGTAGAGAGCTATCTTAACCCTACCATAGATGAGGCATTGTGGGATGCCAAAAAAAAAAACTTAGGTTTCATTGTTCAACATCCAATTAGTAAGATACAGTGCGCCTTTTCTTCCTTCGAATCTACAAATATAAAAAGAGCTAGGATTGCTAAACAAATATAATTTCCTTAAATAATCAATATAAATGCAATTTTGATACTCCTAATGATTCAATTTCTCTAAGTTTGCAATATCATGAATGGCTATCCAATTGAAAATGTTAAGGTATTAAGCACTTCAATATCATGAATTTGGTGGCTGACTGTTGTTAACAGATTTTGTGCCTTTTACAAGAGAACGATTTTGTTCCAACCACCTTAAAGAGGTTTGTGTGTGGGACCTAGAGCCCCCTTGGATCCTGCTTACTACTCCGTACACTAGTCGAGCCATTTAATATAAAAGGGGATGTCGGATACACGACGAGCGCACGATCGATCGATCGAGAGAGAGGGTAAAAGGAGAAGAGAATATATATAAAAGAGAGGATTATAGTGTTTCTCTCATCAGGTTTCTTATCGGATCTCAAGGCTTCTCTTATGGATCTCTTAGTTATATCTTGTTACGACTTCTCGTTGGCGATGTCTCATATGGTCTCTCTAGTGATTTTCTAAAGAGTCAAGTCTTGAGAAAAGCTTGCAGAAGAATTTGGATAGCCGCGAATGTGTGATCTTTCTTGTTATGATAAATCTTTCTTGCCTTGTAGTATTGTTTATTATAGTTAAAGATATCTCACTTTCTTAGTGGTCGTAGCCCAGTTTTGGATGAACCACCTAAATCGTATCAGTCTTTATTTTTTTATAATTTTTTGGTGTGCTTCTCTTCTAAGTGTGCAACTTGTTTTGTTTCATCATAAAGGTATATCCTTAAACGTCTTCCGTCGGATAGGTTGTGTGAAGTACCTAGATCATTGGATATCCACCTTCTCACAAAACCGGCTGGTAAGTGGAAGTCCAAGGCGGGTATATAAACTCCCATCACTCGCTCCCATTACCTATGTGGGACTACCCATGTGACTATCTCAACATACACCCCCTCCTCCCCCCCCCCCCCCCCCCCATCATGTGTGAAAGCGTGGCAAGTTTAGTTAAAGATATCTCACTTTCTTAGTGGTCGTAGCCCAGTTTTGGATGAACCACCTAAATTCGTATCAGTCTTTATTTTCTTATAATTTTTGGTGTGCTTCTCTTCTAAGTGTGCAACTTGTTTTGTTTCATCATAAAGGTATATCCTTAACGTCTTCCGTCGGATAGGTTGTGTGAAGTACCTAGATCATTGGATATATATCCACCTTCTCACAAAACCGGCTGGTAAGTGGAAGTCCAAGGCGGGTATATAAACTCCCCATCACTCGCTCCCATTACCTATGTGGGACTACCCATGTGACTATCTCAACATACACCCCCTCCTCCCCCCCCCCCCCCCCCCCCCCATGTGTGAAAGCGTGGCAAGGGTACTATTGGAACGAGCTCTCGGAGCGGGTCCTGGTTCTGACACCATGTGAAGAACCCAGACCATTGAATACCCACCTCCTCACAAAACCGGCTTGTAAGGGGAGGTCCAAGGTAGGTATATAAACTGCCCATCACCCACTCTCATTTTCGATGTGGGACTAACTCATGTGACCATCTCAACATGTTGATTTCATAACATTTGGTATCAGAGTATCAAGAGGTATATAAGCAAGATGTTGAAGACTGATGGTTTACAAGTTTGAGATAGAGAAGTTTGATAGCAAAGGAAGATTGTGGTAAAGACGAGTGAAAAAGTTTCACATGGCCTTCATAACGAGTTGAAAAATCCAAAAATCTAATACCGAGGAGCGATGAAGACTGAGAGGAGTTAGATCTGAAGGTGGTGACAACGATTCAATCATGTTTGGCTAATGAGGTGATGTACGATGTAATGGATGAGGAGACTACTACCGAATTATGATCAAAGGTGGATATGGCAGCAAACTTCTCAACCAAGTTGTACCTAAAAAACAATAATTATACAGGCTTCATATGAAGGAATATATGCCGATTATAAAACACTTGAATGCTTTAATCAGGTTATCACTAGTCTCATGAGCATTAATGAAAAGGTTAATTAATGAGAATTATAAGGAACTTGTATTTCTCACATGACTTCCTAAATATTAAGGGGATTTGGTGACCACAATTCCCTGTGAGAAAGAAACTCTCGTGGTATGGAAGATGTTATATGATCAGGAGAACAAGCTAAAGACAAATAATTAAATATTTTGGTCAAAGTCCAACGATAATGTTTGTTTGTTTGTATTGCAAGGGAGAAGGGTCACATAAGGAGATCGAAATCATCAGCAACGTACACAAAAGAATAAATGTGACACTTCCTCTGATGCAGTAATGGTGGCTGAAAATATAAATAGCATTGACGATGGGTGTGTTATTATAGTATCAATATGCGTGTAAGGTTGTTGCTGCAGGGACAATGAAATTCAAGATGCTTGATGGAGTAGTATGTACTCTGAGCAGGTGTTGTATCTACCAAAGATGCGCAAGAATCTGATATCACTCAGTGTTTCTGGACTTCAAAGGTTGTGATTATTGAGCAAGAGGTGGAGTTAGAAAGATGACATATGGCATCATGGTTTTGATAAAGGGAGAGACGTATGACAATCTATACAGACCGGTTGGGAACATTATTAGATCTGGAGTTCTCGTGGCCTACAACAAGGTGGAGACATGTTCTGAATGTTCCAGTGATAGACATGCAGTTTCCTAGGGTTACTATTTCTACAACTTCAGCAGAGGAAAATTTTCTAATGAGTCTTTAGAAGGGTAGTATTGGAGGCCAAAAGAGTGGATTCAAGATAGGCATGATCGAGTTCATGTCTTGTGCAGAGCTGAGTTAGCTGAACTCATGGGGAGGCTTCAAGATATTATTCTAGTTGGTTGGGATTTAAAAGTCACAGAGAAGAGTTTACTAATTTTATGTCTTTTAAAGGGGCAGAGATGTGACCTTTGTGAGTGGTATCCGGAGTCCTATTGGATCTGGCTTACTACTTTGTCTACTAGCCAAACCCTATAGCATACAAATATAAAAGGGGATATCATGTGTGGCGACCATGAGTTGAAGCCTATTTCACGAACATGTACCACAATAGAGAAAAAGTGATATATATATATATATATATATATATATATATATATATATATATATATATATATATATATATATATATATATATATATATATATATATATGAGGAATGGGATGCTGCTATCAAAGCAGCATTTTTTGCTGCTTTGAGACATTGTTTGACCATCCTAGAAGTTTTGGAATTTGATGAAATTTGGTGAGAGTGTTGTCTAGGGTAAGATGATCATCCTCACAAATTTTCATCAAATTCCAAAACTTCTAGGGGGTTCAAATGGTCGAAGCAAAATCAGTCGTCTGCAGTCGCCGTTAAAATCTGCAGCATTTTGCTTCGACCATTTGACCCTCTTAGAAGTTTTAGAATTTGATGAAAATTTGTGAGGATGATCATCTTACCCTAGACAACACCCTCACCAAATTTCATCAAATTCCAAAAGTTCTAAGATGGTCAAATAATGTCTCAAAGCAGCAAAAACGCTGCTTTGATAGGCCAGCATCCCATTCTCTCTCTCTCTCTCTCTCTCTCTCTCTATATATATATATATATATATATATATATATATATATATATATATATATATATAGAGAGAGAGAGAGAGAGAGAGAGAGAGAGAGAGAGAGAGAGAGAGAGAGAGAGAGAGAGAGAGTGGAATATTGGATTTGTCTCATCGTGTTTCTTGTGGGATCTTGGGGCTTCTCTTGTGGATCTCTTGGTTATTTCTTGTTATAGCTTCTCGTTGGCGATCTCTCATATAGTCTCTATGATGATTCTCATGTGCGAGGCTTGAGAAAAGTTTGCATAAGGATTGGGATAGCCGTGAAAAATGTATGATATTTCTTATTATTTGCTATTATATCGGTAAAACTTTTTAGACTTGTAATATTGTTGATTAATAGTGAAAGATCTCTTTATCCCCTAGTAGATGTAGCTTGATTTTGGATGAACCATGTAAATCAAAATTGTATTTATTTTTTCTGCTATTTTCCAATGTGTAAAAGTTTGCTAACTCTTGAGGGGTGATTCGAATGGATTAGTACGCTGGGACTTGGTCCGGATGAACCCAAGCAACCCGACCAAATTCTGAATTTGGACAAACATGGGCAATAATATTTACAAATTTGGACGGGCATGGGCAATATTTTTTGCCTGAATTCGAATTTGGGTAATCATAGTCGGTCGTATGACCATGCAACCCGAGAAACATTATATATATATATATATATATATATATATATATATATATATATATATATATATATATATATATATATATATATATATATATATCTATATATATATATATATAATATATATATATATATAGAGAGAGAGAGAGAGAGGAGAGAGAGAGAGAGAGAGAGAGAGAGAGAGAGAATACGGGGTATGAGCTGACAGCCCATTTGCTCAAATGGGCTATCAGCCGGTAGCCGTCCGATTCTTGATCACGTACCGTCCATTTAAATCATCCATTTTTTTAAAAAAAAAAACAGCTGTAAATAGCTGTATCCAGCCACAGCCATCTCTCTCACACGCTACAGCCCGGCCACCTCCCCGACCTCCACTCCCGGCGCCGGCAGCCACCTTCTCCGACCATCCACTGTCAGCCGGTAGTGGAGGTCCGGCAGCCACTGTCAGCGGTAGTGGAGGTTCGGCAGCCACTGTCAGCCGGTAGCCATCCTCTCGCGACCACCGGCGAGGTCCGGCGGCGCCGATCCAGCGGGGGCGCGGGGGGCTGCCGTCGGGAGACCGGAGGGGGCTGCAGGTGGCCGGATCCGGAGAGGGCACGTATCGGGGGCGCGTTGGGCTGCCGTCGGGGGCGCAGGGGGCCGGTGGCGCGTTGGGCTGCCGTCGGGGAGAGAGTGATGCGCCGGCCGGAGGGGAAGTCGGGGATGAGGGAGGTCGGGGATGGGGCTGGAGATCGGGAGAGAGAGGCGATCTCAAGTGGGTGGGGGTTTGATCAGATCAGATCGGGGGCGCGTTGGGCTGCCGTCGGGGGCGCAGGGCCGGTGGCGCAAGGGGCTGCCGTCGGGGGCGCAGGGGGCCGGTGGCGCGTTGGGCTGCCGTCGGGGAGAGAGTGATGCGCCGACCGGAGGGGAAGTCGGGGATGTGGGAGGTCGGGGATGGGGCTGGAGATCGGGAGAGAGAGGCGATCTCAAGGGGGTGGGGGTTTGATCAGATCTGGACCCTTCACTCTATATGAATCGGACGGCTATGAACTGACAGCCTAATTTCAAATTAGGCTGTCAGCTCATACCCCGTTTTCTCTCTCTCTCTCTCTCTCTCTATATATATATATATATATATATATATATATATATATATATATATATATATATATATATATATATATATATATATATATATATATATATATATATATATATATATATAGGGGTATGCTATAATGCGGCATGCGGTAAGTGCAGCACTGCACTACAACCGTCTGATGCACCGCTGCGTGCATGCGATGCACACAACAGGTGCATCAGACGGCTGCGGTGTGGTGCCGAACTTACCGCATACCGCATTATAGCATGCCCATAATATATATATATATATATATATATATATATATATATATATATATATATATATATATATATATATATATATATATATATATATATATATATATATATATATATATATGGGTCAGGATCGGATGACCCAGCAAATAACCCAGCACCCTTTGAGGCACTTAGAGGTTTTAGAATGGGCTGATTTTTTGTAGACATGTTGTCTACGATGTATCGATCATCCTCACAAAAAATCAGCCCATTCTAAAACCTCTAGGTGCATCAAATGAGTTCTTCAAATCAATGGTTAAAATTGATAATAAAAAACCGTTGATTTGAAGAGCGCATTTGATACACCTAGAGGTTTTAGAATGGGCTGATTTTTTGGGAGGATGATCAACACACCATAGACGACATGTCTACAAAAAATTAGCCCATTCTATAACCTCTAAGTGCATCAAAGGGTGCTGGGTTATTAATTGGTCAAAATTTGCTGGGTCATCCGATCCTGACCCTATATATATATATATATATATATATATATATATATATATATATATATATATATATATATATATATATATATATATATATATATATATATATATATAGAGAGAGAGAGAGAGAGAGAGAGAGAGAGAGAGGAATGATTAGGCGCGGCGTGCGGTGCGTGCGGCGCCGGCCCGCAGCCGTCTGATGCACTGCTGCGGTGCGTGCGATGCATGCAGCAGTGTATCAGACGGCTGCTGCGGTGCGCCGCACGCACCGCACGCCGCATC
Organism: Chamaelirium japonicum; assembly: GCA_947650365.1. Lineage (NCBI taxonomy): Eukaryota > Viridiplantae > Streptophyta > Magnoliopsida > Liliales > Melanthiaceae > Chamaelirium > Chamaelirium japonicum. The sequence continues at coordinate 51,787,461 of OX393555.1, forward strand.
CTAACACTCCTATATATATCTCCTATATATATATATATATATATATATATAGGAGAGGGATACTCTTACTCATGGCTTCTTACTCATATAGTTACCTATGATCCGGGCCGTCCATTAGATCCCGACGTACGGTTCGGATTAGATGGAGAGTTAAAACAATGGTGTCCGTATTAAAAGCTCTTATTAAAAGCCCGCATTTAATGCGAACACCGTTGCTTTAACTCCCCATCTAATCCGAATCGTACGTCAGGATCTAATGGACGGCCCGGATCATAGGTAATTATATGAGTAAAAGGCCATGAGTAAGAGTATCCCTCCCCATATATATATATATATATATATATATATATATATATATATATATATATATATATATATATATATATATATATATATATATATTGTGAGGATTTTATAGAAGTAGGAAACCTGTTGCTTAAGCAAGTTGGAGAACAATTAATGAAACCAACTTAAGTAAATTGGAAGTCAATCAAAATTTTTTTTGTGGAAGCCTAATGCTTAAATAAGTTGAAAAATAATCTTATTTGGAAGAAATTGCTTAATGACATTAATATTTTTGCACAAACTATGCCCGACCAACTAACTAGATTGACTAAATCTAAGCAACCCGATGAACTTTCATGGTCCAAACACGGGCAAACCCTCTACGGGTTCCTCGGGCAACTCGGTCAATTTGGACAAAGATGATGCAACTTGGTCCAAACATGGTCAGACCTCCAAACCCGACCAACCTTACCATGTCCACCTCTAGTATGGATAATCTCACTAGGCAAAGTGGTGCAGAAGCTACTCTGATAGAAAAATATGAAAAATCTATCAAGGGCTGCTCCCTACTCTCTTCTCTCTTTTTCTCTCTGGTCTCTCACAACTGCAAGTGATATGCCAAAGGGTGGAAACATACAAGGCTCTATGCTATCATGACAATAGTCATTGAAAGCACAAGAGAGTTTTTTTATGAGAAAACCCAAAAGGAAATAAACCACACCGAGTAAGCTTGGAACCCTACGCAAATCCACTATGATTTTATAGTTATAACAATTTAGACATGCAACCCTTAGATCGAGACCTATGCACACATGATCATTGCACTCCTTCCCCCTGCTGCTCTTCCACGACCAATGCTCCCACGACCGATCTTTAGTAGATTTCGCTCCGCACGGATGTTACGCACCGCACGACCCCAAGGCTGCAGCTAAGAGGGGATTGGTAAATCAGAGCTACAACTCCCTTTGCTCCTCAACGGATATTACCCACCGTTGAGGCTTTCTTTGGATATTATTCACCAAAGAGAGTTCTCCCTAGGGGTATGAAGGATCCAAACCAATCGATTTTATCGGTTTTGACACACTCAATGGATTGGATTGGGTTTTTAAAAACTGACATGATTGAATCGATTGACGGATTGATAAATGTAAAACTGACCTAAACTGAACCGAACCAATATATGTATATACATATAATTTTTTATTAAGTATACCATATGTCCTCATATACCTTTGCCACCAACAACCTTTGCAATACTATAGGATGACTCAAAATCAGTTAAAAATCTTATTTAATTAGGACTAATGATTTGACAATAATTATTATTTATAGAGTTGAAACTAGGTCCTAATAGAAGGGAAAAAAAACCCAATAAGCATATAGGCTAAAGCCTAAACCGACCGTCCAATCCAATCTAAACCGACTTTAATTTGATTGGGTTGGATTCCAATCTAAGTTTGGTTTGGATTGGATTGAAAATCCTCAAAACCGACTAAGGTTGGATCGGTTTGAGTTTTACTTAAATAGGTTGGCTTTGAACCGATGCAAACCCCTAGTTCTCCCACAAGAGAAAGAAAAGCTTAAAAAGCTAAAAATGAAGAAAGGGTATTGCAAAAAAAAAGGCTAGCTCATTACCTATTTTGAATGAATCTTCAAACCATACAAGGAGAAATCCAAGCTTCAATCGATGGAATGAAGGGGAAATAGCAATTACCCAAAATAGATATCTTAAAAAAATCCCAATCCCCCTTTCATTCTCCAAGAATTTCGAATGAAAGGAATTAGAGAGATGCTCTACAAACTTTGTGCTCTCTAAGGCTAGTATTCCCCAATGACTAGAAGCCATTAGGATCATCATCCAAGGGCTAAAAATAGGCCAACAATGTATGCAACCCAAAGTCAAATCGGTTAGGGTATAAGCGGTCCGAACCATGTTCAGGCTGCTAGTTTGCAGTCTGAACAATGGTTCAGACCACAGAACCAAGAAGTCTGAATGGCTAGCTAGCCTTAGAGGTTCGGACAATGGTTCGGGCCGCCTGTTGTGAGAAGACTTCGGACTGCATGATACCATTCAAATCTGGACTTCACGGTCCAAACCATTGTTCTGAAGGTCAGAAAATACGGTGCTGAGTCTCTCCAACACTTAGAAAATTCTAAGTGTGGAATCTTGTGAAACCGCCAAGTGTAACCCGTGTACACGATGATACATGCACTGGGGCTCACTAGAGACTCAAGGCTCTTGTAAAAATGCACAGATAAATCCGAGAAATCCAAAATCTGAAGGTCAAGTCTAAATTCGTTGAAAACTTAAAACATTGTGAACTCGAGAAAAACTAAGGAATCGTTTTGGAAAGCGTAAGAGTTGGAAATCAAGAAGTAAAGTCGTACAATATGAAAGACATGTAAACTCACGAACTTGTAAACATTTTGAAAGTAAATTTCAGACAATTGCATGAATTGGAAAACATCGACACATGATACATGAATTCCGAACGTTGGATTAGATCCAACAATCCATATGTTGAAGCATTGCATCACACACAGGTTGATGGGATGGGATCAGAAAATTTTTGTCTTCATCAAATTTGAGCGAGACTTTGAGGAGTTTTGTGGTCCCCACAAGGTATCCGTACAGATGAGGAACCCATTGGAGTTCCAGAATTTGGTTCCCCTCCTCATCCCGTACAGATGAGTAACCCACTAGAGTTGATCTAACATACCTTGGTACACCAACCATAACCTTTTATTACTTTCACTTGTTATTTCCCACCATCACTTATGAACGAGAATGCAACTAATTGCCAAAATTTTAAAATTCCATGTCCCTCTTGACTTTTACATGCCTTGTTCATGAATTATGATGTTAACTCACGATCTATTAAACGATATAAATGATATTTTCAAAAAAAAATCCCTTTATGATTTATCAAGGTTATTAATTTTCAAATTATAAAATAACATAAGATAAATATAAGAAGGGCTAGGGATAGAAATTAACATTAAGAAATATCTTCCATCTTATGAAATACAATAGTAAGAAACCTGAGCAATGCCCAGATGAACTTGATGCATGCCACTTAGCACATACGACACCGTCCAAAGAAGTTTGAATCTCGAGTGATTGTGATTCACTTGTCTTGATGTGATTCACTTCTTAGAGAGAGAAAAAGAGATAATACAAATGATTTTTCTAATTAACATCAAATGACCATTAAATGCCACCAAATTGATATTTATTATCTTTATAGTAGGTTTTTAATAGGATTTATGAGAGATCTTCCACCAGATAAATAGCTATTCTTAAAAAAAATTGATCTCCAATACATAAATTTTTACAAAACAGTAACATATTCATTAATTTAGAAGTACTAAACTAAGATTATTTTACTTCTAAAAACCTAAGTGTCATTAATTAAGCATCCAAAAATGTAGTGCCCATTTATTATGCAATGGGCTAGCTAACTATAGATTCGACATGAAACATCTTGGAGATTTCACTATGAGCCTAGCAAAGAGTAGCAGTCATTGCATTCTTTCTTACAACAATAGCAAACAATAGAAGATAAATAAAACTATTGAGTATGGTTTGATGTTGGGTACTCTTAGTAGGAGCATAAGATAATTTGCAGACTTTTAGCAAGTCGTCCGCACGATTAGGAGATCCTGTGCACGACCTGGAAGCAGGACGTGCGCACGACCACCCCACTATGCGTGCGACATTGTTATACAATATACACTAGAGAATCATCAGTACATCATGCACATGATAGACATCGTGCGGACGATCGAGACGTTTTTATTTTAAGGCGACTAAGCTCCTGGCCGGAACGTGCGCACGATGACCTCGTCGTGCGCATGATCGACTCAGGAAGGGTGTGTATACGCTGCTGCATAAGCCTTTGATTCCTATTTTCTTTGATGCTTATATATAAAACATTTAGGATTTTGTTTGGAGAGGATGAACTCATTGTAACTTCTGTGTGTGTGTGTGTGTGTGTGTGTGTGAGAGAGAGAGAGAGAGAGAGAGAGAGAGAGAGAGAGAGAGAGAGAGAGAGAGAGAGAGAGAGAGAGAGAGAGAGAGAGAGAGAGTTGATGATATTTCTTGGAGAGAGAAGGTGCCTTAGGTGAAGGGGGTTCTTCTCGTTGAAGTTGAGTGTTGCTTGTTAATTACTATACCATTTTGAGGAATAAACTACATAAATAAATGATATACAAAATTTGTCTTATAATAAACGCCGGTCAATTCATATTTTTTAGTTGTAAAAACCACGGGCATTGAAAAACGACATACTAAAAATTGACGATCATTGCCCGTCATTTTTCAACAGTATTGGTTGCTTCTCGGTTTCTCCATTATAGTGAATTGTTTGATTATCTTCACCCATGGTTTTCTCCTGCAAGGGTTTCTACGAAAAATCTATATTTTATATATGTGATTGATTTGCTTTTCTACTTTGTCTTTTGGATTATCTCTATCTATACTTGTTACTTCTACTGCTTTGAGATTTGATTAATTTATTCCATATTTGATCCATCAGAGGATTGTTTATGGTTTGATATTTGTGGATCCTTTGTTGTCGGAACTAATTAGTATCAAGTTATCCCGAGTTGGTACCTCCTTGATATCAACAAACTAGTATCAGAACTTGGATTTTAGTTATTGATCAGATTGCAAAGACAACCAATCTTTTGAAGGTGTCGAATCTCAAGATCGACGTAGAGAAGTTCGATGAAAAATTTAACTTTGGCTATGAGAAGTAAACGTAAAAGATATGTTGATGCAATAGGGTCTATACAAAGCTTTGAAAGGTGTGAAGGGTAAACCTGTAGACATATCACTAAAAGATAAGAAAAGTATAATCTCCAGGCATATAGTACGATCCAGTCTTTTTTGGAGAAGGAAATCAAGTATACCTTCATGTATAAAAAATTGGCTTTGATGATTTGGTCAAAGTTTGAAAGCCGGTACTTGACAAAGTTTCTTACAAACAGTTTGTTTTTGAAGCAACTACTTTATATGTTTCGCATAAAAGAGGGTATCTCTATCCATCAGCACCTTAACAAATTTAGTCTGTTTGCATCTGAGTTGTAAAATATTGAATTCAATATAGAAAATAAAGACAAAGCTCTCATTCTATTATCCTCTCTAGCAGATCACTTTGAGTATCTGGTTACCACATTGCTCTATGGAAAGGAGACCATGCATTGAATTAGAAGACTATTGCAACTCTTCTATTCAATGATTTTAGGAAGAAGCTTTCGAGTTTAGATTCTCAAGCAGAAGATTCTGGGTTGTTTGTGGAGAGAGGAAGGTTAGAAAATAAGGAATCTTCGAAAGAAAAATTTAGCAAAATCTAGAGCATGAAAAAAAGTGGAGTTCTATTAATATCACAATAAGGGTTATATTAATTCTGATTGTCCTACGCTGAAGGCAAAGAACAATAAGTCTGAAAAGTATGTTCTCTTTGATGCATCGTATAATGTGGATCACGTATCACAGGATCTTATAGATGATATAGTCTTGTCAGTTATATTTCAAGGGGATCTGTATCGTAAGTGGATCCTAGATTATGGTTGCTTCTATTACATGTGTCCCAATCAGGACTGGTTTGTTTCATATCATGAGGTGATCGAAATAGTGGTTCAGTCTTTATGGGCAATGATGTGGGCGATGATCATCGTACCGTTCGAAGACTTCACCCAACAATCAATCGATTTGGTCTTGACTTATTGACCTGTACTTAGATACGGAGGGAAAAGAGTAAAGAAAAGTAGGCAAGGGTACGATATTGTAGCTTAGCCGAAGCCTATGTCTCCGCACGGTAAGACACAGCCTTAATTCACTATTTCTTGAAATGTAGTGACCTTGACAGGCCGAGGGTCATTTGTCTATCCTTGAAGGAAAAGGTAAAGAGGGAAGAGGGATGACAGACTCTGGAATTCGGATGTTTGATCTTGGAATCAAAAAAATCCGATGTGGAATACTCGTCGGGTCTGTTATTTATAGGAGTTTGGAAATACTAGATTCCATGACGATTTCTATAGCCGCCACATGCTTCAAGCGTGACTAGTGGGTCCCACTGTCGCCATCATAGACCCCCAAGAAGGGTTGGGGGATCCCACTGTTACCTTTGTGGACTCCCAGGCTGGATTGGCGGGTCCCACTTTCGCCTTTATGGACCCCTAGGTAGGGCTAGCGGGTCCCATTTTCACCTTTGTGGATCCTCAGATAGAGCTGAGGGATCCCACTTTAGGGTGTTAGCCAAATTTGCACCCACAAATGATGTCGTATGCAAGACGGTAGGAAAATAAAAAATCAGGATCCATATACATGATGGCATTCTGAGGACTTTGGCTGATGTTTGGTACATTCTAAAGTTACGAAAGAATTTGATCTATCTTAGTTCCTTAGATTCATTGGGTTGCAAATTCACCACTAAAGGTGGAGTACTAAAGATATCTCGAGGGAGAATGATTGTTATGAAGGGTGACAAAGTTTTGAGCATCTATATTTTTTCTGGGAGCACAGTTATAGGCAGTGTGACAGATTCTACTTCGATGAAAGATCAGGAGACGGTCACATCACGATTATGGTATAAGCATTTGGTCACATGAGTAAGAGAGGCATGTCCAAGTTGAGAAAGCAGGATTTTCTCTCAAGTGTGAAGAAAATCAATCTTGACTTTTGTGAATATTGTGTTTGGTAAGCAACATTGGACAAGTTTGGTTCTGTAGTTCATAACGCAAATAGAACATTGGATTACGTTCATACAGATATTTAGGATCCTTCTACAGTGCTTCTAAGGGAGGATTACAGTTTTTGTATATTTTATGGATGAATATTCTAGGAAAGTCTCGGTCTATATGTTGTAGACCAAGGATTATATGTTTAGACAATCAAGCGATGGAAGACTTTGATGGATAAATAGGCTCACAGGAAGCTTAAGCATCTCCTCAGCAATAATGGGGGAGAATTCACATCAAATGAATTCTAGAAGTACTGTAGCTAGACACTTCACAGTCAGAGAGACATCATAATAAAATTACATAAGCAAAAGAATAAATCATTCCTTACTCAAGCGAATATGTTGCATGCCTTTTGATTCAGGGTTGGGTAAAGAATTTTGGACAGTGGCTATTAACACAACATGCTATTTTGTAAACAAGTCACTAGCTACTGTGATTGATTTAAAGATTCAAGAAGAGGTTGGGTTAGGTAAATCGATGGATTACTCTATCTTGAGAGTGTTTGGATATCCAACTTACTATCATGTTATAGATATCAAGCTAGATCTGCGAGTGGAGAAAGGTATATTCTTGGGGTATACTTTAGGAGTTAAGGGTTATTGGTTATGATGCCTGAAATCATAGTTGTTCATTACTAGTAGAGATATGACTTTCGATAAGACTCTATTATAGACTTCTAGTAAGTAGAGGATAGAGATCGATATTGAAGGCAAGAGTCACAATCATCTGTTGTAGGTGGAGCTAGAGGCTTTTAGATCGTATATAGAGGGTAAATTAGACTACTTCATTAGAGGTGACTACTCCAGAAGAAACAGTTCAAGTTCTAGAGCAGTAATCCTTAGTAGCTAGTAGAAAGAGAAGGGCTATCAAGTCCTCAGTAAGATTAGGATACGAGTAGTTTGTGACTTATACAATAACTCTGACCTATAGTGATAAGTTGAATACTTATGATGAAGCGGTCCAGGATACGAATTGCGTTCAATGGGGCATGACCATGAATGAAGAGAATAAGTCTCTTAATAAGAATCTAATTTGAGAGCTTCTTGTGAGACCTGGAGGGCAGAAAGTGACCGACTGTAAGTGGTGTGTAAGAAGAAAGAGGAAGCTCCAAGCGGTGTTTAGTACAAAATGCAATTGGTGATGAAAGACTACTTGCAGAAAGAGGACGTCGACTATAATGAAGTGTTTTAATTTATGATGAAACATAATTCCATTCATATTCTGTTAGCCATAGTGGCACTGCTTGATTATGAGTTAGCAGTTCGACGTGAAGAAGATATTCTTACAAGGCGTTCTACATGAGCCCGAGGGGTACATTGTGGAAGGAAGAGGATCATATGTGCAGATTGAGAAAATCTTTATATAATATTGAGCAATCGCTGAGACAGTTGTATAAGAGATTTGACTCGTTCATAGAAGTTCATAGGTATGTCAGAAGTGAGTATGATCATTGTGTCTACTTCATAAAGCTTCGTGACAATTATATAGTTTACTTCCTACTATATGGGGATGATATGCTTATTTCTGCAAAGAGCATGTTAGACGTTAACTCTTTGTAATCTTAGTTGAATGATGAATTTGAAATAAAGGACTTGGGCAGTGATAAGAAAATTTTAGTGATGAATATTATCAAAGATCGAAAGCATATAGCTTCTTGTTATGGTATGAGTGTTGCTATGCCACTTGCATCCCCCCTTGCTATACACTTTCGATTATTAGCAACACAGTTGCCCAGTACTGATAACGAGAATATCTATATATCTTGTGTACCATATATGAGTGCAGTTGACAGTTTGATGTATATAATAGTGTGTAGACGCCCTATTATAGCACAGACGGTCAGTGTGGTTAGTTATTACGTACATGATCGATCCAGGGAAGAAGCAGACGGTCAGTGTGGTCAATTATTACATGATCGATTTAGGGAAGAAGCATTGATAGGTCTTGAAGTTGATATGGAGTTATCTTTAGTGTGTAGCGGGCAGCATATTACTCTTTCAGCAAGACAACGAGTCGGTTAGAGATATAATAGTATATGTTGATGCAGATTAAGCTGGTGGTCAGGATGAGCGAAGGTCTATGACAGGTTATGTGTTTACATTAGCAAGGGATCAAGTGAGATGAAAAACCATCCTATAAGACACGATTGCACTGTCTATGACCAACAGAGGCATAATAGTACAAGGCTATAATAGAAGGGGCTAAGGAACAATTTGGCTTCGAGGCATTGTTAGTTAGTTCGGTTTATCACAACTCATTGTGATGGTATTTTTGGATAGGCAGAACACTATCTATTTGGCGAACGAGGACCATGTTCATCACTCTTGCACGAAGCACATTGATATCTGACATCATTTTGTTTGGAGGACAATCAAGGATAGGGTGGTTTCTGTGTAGAAGATTCATACGTAGGATAATCCTTCCAATATGTTGATGAAGCCAGTTCCAGTGACTACGTTTAAGAATTGCTTGAACTTAATCAACATGAGTTGAGGAGTTTTGAACCTTCACAATCCTAGTACTGTTAGGGTACTTTAGCGCATCTTTAGGACATGATTTCGGACACCTATTAGGGTTTGGGAATTGTTAAAGTGTATTAGAGATGACGATTAGACTTTTGTTGAAGAATATCTTGCCAATGTAAACATTTTTTGAGTATGGATCGCATTGGGTACTCTCGATAGTCGTAGAAGACAGTTTGCATACTTTTAGCAAGTCATCAGCACGATAGGAAGATCGTGCGCACGACCTGGAAGTAGAACATGTGCATGATCACCCCATTGTGCATGCGACCTGACTGGGTGATATACACAGGAGAATTATCAAGAAGTCCTTCACATGATAGACATCGTGCGAACGATCGAAACGTCTTTATTTTTCGGTGAGTATACTCCCGGATGGAACATGCGCATAATGACTTCATCGTTTGCACAATGGACTCGGGTTGCATTGGGCATGTGCATTCTGCCGCATAATGCTTGGACTCCTATTTTCTTCAGGGCTTATATATAAACCTTTTAGGGTTTTGTTTTGAGTGGTTGAACTCATTATAACTTCTTAGAGAGAGAGAAACTTGGTGAGATTTTTTAAAAAGAGAAGATGACCTGTGTGAAGGGGGGTTCTTCTTCGTTGAAGTTGGCGCGCAGTTGCTTGTAGCTTCTTGGCTTCTCCATTATTGTGGATCGTCTGATCATCTTCGGTCGGGTTTTCTCCCTCAGGGATTTCCACATAAAATCTCTATCTCATATTTGCTTTTCTACTCCGTCTTTTGCATTGTCTCTATTTATGCTAGCTACTCGATCATATTTCTTTGAAATTTGGTTGATTTGTTCCACAATTGATCTGTCAGAGCATCGTTTGTGGTTTGATTTTTGTGGCCCTTCATGGTCAGAGCTAATTAGTATCATGTCACCCCGACATGGTATCGTTCGGATCTCAACAAAAACTCTGACTTAAATATTTCTAGAAAAAATCTAAATTTACAACCGACTCTCCATTTACCAAACTCAAAGCTTCAGAATCAGGTATACAAGCCCATCCAGTCTTTAAGAGAGAATTTTTTCTTCAAATTGCAAGAAAAGAACACCATTTATACTATCTCGAGGCTTCTCAAATTTTAGTTTTAACATAGTGACATTTTTATTCCCTATGGCAATATAGCTTCCTATGCACAAAAATACGAGGTCATGTATGATCACTCTTTATTTTATTGCTAGGACTTTTGTGAGAATGTATATATGCCTAAGAGGAGACTAATTGTTACTATTTCTCAAATGTTTTATGCTCATGCCATCAAATAAGGTACAATTTAATTTATAAACTTGTCTTCAAAATAGACTTGATCTTTAGTATTTTGTGTGAAAAAAGGAAAAAAAGGGCCATGGCCCATGGGTGAGGGATTTGGGTGTAAGACAATACATATGTAGGTGGTGCTGATTAAACAAAGGAGAGAGAAGCATGGGATGGCTCTGGGGTCCTTATCTTTTTTTTTTTTCCTCAAGAAAACATGGGATGGCTCTTGGAGTGCTTATCTTTTCTTCTAAAATTTTAAATTTTTAATAATTAAATCTGGGTTTTTCTCTCTCTTTCCTGGTTAATATAGTAAGATTACTACAAAATCTGATTTCCCATTTTGGAAGTTTTTTCAAATTAGCTTCAATAACCATTTTTAATAGTATACTTGCACCTATTAAAAACAAGCTAGTGTCTAAGATTCCTTTTGGGTCATTCAATTTTCTAATTTTCAGATTCATCATCAACACCTTTGATTCAAAATTTGCTTTAAAATCATTATCAATCTACAAACTTCAAAAGAGATCAATTAATGTTTCTTATTGTACAAAAGCATTGATAGTTTATATTTTAATTTCTTTTTTTTGAAAAAAAATATTTTAATTGCTCTTATGTAGTTTTTTGTATTATCGTGCTTGTGAAGAAAAACTTTATCTTTTTAATAAATGATCTATCCTAATTGATGAATATCCATAATTATGTAATCATTGTGGCATTGAAGATATTACTACTTGGGTGAGTTGTTATCCAATAAATTGGACAAAGTGAATGTTTAATTTTTTTCGACTCATTATATAAGCTACATTATACTTCTAATAGGCATTGCTTGTCTAACAAAATTCCGAAATATAAAGGTTTACATTAAACTTATGGGCAAGAACTTGTTTAGTGTTTGTTTCATTTGTTTCACAATATGAAAACCCTAATTTCATGAAGAATACAGATGCTAGCTGAATACCAAGTACCATCACCGCTCGTTCCGATGCGGGAGAGCCTGTTCGTGAGATACTGCAAGCGGCATCCAGACGGGATTTGGGCAGTGGTAGATGCTTCCTTGGACAGCCTACGCCCCGACTCCTCCTTGCGATGTCGAAGGCACCCATCAGGATGTTTGATACAAGAAATGCCGAATGGTTACTCAAAGGTAATAGAACAATAAAACCTCGAGAATTCGGGTAATTCCTTGCCTAAATTCTCATGCTGATTTTTTTTGTTTTTTCTGATATAGGTGATCTGGGTCGAACATGTCGAAGTGGATGATAGAGCGGTTCATGCGCTATACAGACCTGTAGTTAACTCAGGCCTAGCATTCGGTGCCAATCGCTGGGTTTCGACGTTGGAACGCCAGTGCGAACGCCTCGCAATTTCCGTTTCCCGTAACTTCCAGGCCAGTGACATTAGAGGTAGTAAATCTCTCCTCCTCCCCTAGTAAAATACAATCTTACAAAATACTGATGAGACTTAGTATTAGGTCTCTGACAAGAGATCGGTTAGTTAAAAGGACAGGCAACAAGATGGTTTTGCACCAGATCCTTATGAAAATGATACAATTAGAGCAAGTTCCTCCGTTGACTTTTCTCTCATTAAAATGACAAAACTGCTCATATTACTAAAATCACAAATCTGCCATTGTTACCATTTTCTATTGTGAAATCATTGTAATTTTTTTTAAAGAAATCTTATTTAAAAAAAACTGCTACAGTAAAATCAATGTAGCAAATTGTTATTTTTTATGTGATTACCTTGTAAAGCTGTAAGTAAAGGTAAAATGGATATTTTTCAAACGAAAGGACCTACTGCTAAAGCATCTCTTTACTAGTTCTTATCGCTAAATGTGATTTGTTTTATGGACCAACAACCAATTTGCCTTTTTCTTATTACTACAATGCCCAATTGTTGCTGCAGCAATAGCAAGTCCAGAGGGGAGAAGAAACCTACTGAAGCTAGCAGAGAGGATGGTGATAAGTTTCTACGGCGGCGTGACCGGGTCCACCACTCACCAGTGGAGCAATGTATCGGAGGCCAGTGGCGATGACGTGAAGGTCACCACCAGGAAGTTCGTCAACGATCCAGGCAAACCTTTCGGTCACGCCATCAATGCGGCCACTTCCCTGTTGCTTACGGTCTCCCCGAGGAGGCTATTCGACTTCCTGCGCGGCGAGACCTCTCGCAACGAGGTATTATTCTTAATGCTTGACCATTTCAGATAATTATGTTCCTCATCTGCACCTGCTGTTATAATTGTTTGTGATTTTATAACTAGTTTTGCTGACATTAGGATTTGTCTTTCGGATTTATCGATAGAAATCTTGGTTAGCTTCAACAATTAATGGGCCCGAAGTCCAGTCATTTTGTCACCAATAACCCCAGAGAGAGAGAGAGAGATCTTTAATTTCATTAGGGCAAGAGCCCAATATATATATACAAGAAGATATGACTCGATAGGCCGAGCTTGGGCCGGACTTAACCAAGCCCGGGTCCATACCATTATTTTTTTCTTTTGCCCAAGCCGGGCTTGTTTTATATCGGGCTTTATAGACAAGGCCCAAGCCCAAGCTCGTATCAAAGGATCGGGCTTGGGCTGGGCCTTTGGCCTAAAATCCTTCAATGACGAGTTTTCTTCGGCACACTTATTTGGCATTAATCGGTGTTGTTAGTATAATTTTTCTTTTTTACAAAAATATATGTTTTTACTTTATAAATTGTGGTGTAAGCTATCAATGACTAAGAAAATCTAAGACTTTCTAGAACATGTCGTTGTCATCTAATTGATAGAAAAAGTCCATTCCTAGATATGTCGAGTGCGCCCGAACTCAAATATGAAAGTGGGCCAGGTTCGGGTTGGACCTATACAAGCCCAGGTCCGGTCCGTTTTAGTTTCAGGTCAAAGCCGTAAGTCGAAGCTCATATATAATGTTTGGAATATAGGCCCAAACCCATTCGAGATGGAATGAGCACAATCAGACTTGGGCCAGATCCAGGCCCCATTGCCAGCCCCTCAAATACACAATATAAGATATATAGTCCAGTATATACAAATAACACACATTTTTTTAATGATTATGAATGTCAATGAGTCACAAGGAATACGACTTTCACTTTATTCTGATATCTTAGCTAGTCGATGATTTTAGATTCTGATTATTTATGGGTTTGTGGGTGCATTGATGTTATTAGCATTGCGCGAATAATTCATGTAAAAATTAATAGCATTGCTTACAACATTTTTAGCAATCTAATTTTTTTTATACAATGGTGGGTGTCTTGAAACCGTTTGAGCAATGGACCCACTTCGGGCTCGGACTAATTCCTTCGAAAATGCTCACCGACCCACTTGGAAGTTTTCCTATGCACTCCTAAATAAAAGGGGACCGGGGGGGGGGGGATTGCTTACCAACTCCCCTATCCCCTGGTGGGTATCTTTATCCCTCTACTTGACATTAGTGAACTTGTCTTAAGTGTTTTATTCTGAATTGGAAACTATATTAACTTTCTTTAAACCAATAAAATAAAACAAATAATGGCCTTTGGAAGCTATTTTTGTTCAACAAAATCTACTGATTTCTCTATCATGTTTTATTGTTATAGAATGAGATCTTTTCTTTGTAAATGATCTTTAGCTTACTTCGGATAAGAAATGGTCTTTCAAATAGCGTACACTACACTAATACTGTTGAAAAAAGATGGATAATGATCGTCGTTTTTCAGAATGTCGTTTTTCAATCTATTGTTTTTTAATGCTCGTTGTTTTTTACCACTAAAAAATATAAATTAACCTTCGTTTATAAAAAGATAAACTTTGCTCATCGTTTATTTATATAATTTATTCCTCAAATTCGTGTAGTGTTAAAAGAATATAAAGCACAAAAGAATATTTCGAAGAGTGAAGTGGTGTCGGGGAGTGGGTGAGTAGAGAGAGATTTCGGAGAAGTTCTAAGAGGAGGCAAACCCCTAAGGAGAATAGGGTTTCTCATTGAGGGAGTGATTGCTTATAACTTTTGTTGATCCTCAGCTTCATATTAGATTTCAATCATTGTCGCTCATGGGTTTTTCCGATTTGAGTTTTCCACGTAAACTGTCGTCTCATGCTTGTGTTGAGCTTTTCTCTCTTATCGTTACTTTTGTTTCGTTAATATGTGAATGTCTTGATTTTGCAATTCACCCTATTTGTGTTTGGGCTCTCTCCGCGGCGCAACAAGTATATTTATGCCTTCCTATCAGCAAGTACAAATTATGAACGTGTGACTAAATTTCTATTATCGGTAAGATTGGTCAGAGACTATTAGAGTGGAAAGGGAAGCGCCAATCTCTCGGTGGTAGACTTACTTTACTAAATTTGGTACTCTCTGCTATTTTCTTCTTACTATCTGGCCTTTCATTTCTTTTCCTAGCTGGTTCATTAAAAAGATCGATAGCATATGCAACAGTTTCTTATGGAAAGGTGCGAATCGAAACTCTGAATCTTACTCTCTGCTATTTCTTCTTACTATATAGCCTTTCATTTCTTTCCTAGCTGATTCATTAAAAAGATCGATAGCATATGCAATAGTTTCTTATGGAAAGGTGCAAATCGAAACTCTAAATCTTATTATTTGAAAACCAGGGTGTAGCAAATCTAAAGACCAAGGTGGTATAGACTTCTTAATCTTAGAGATTTTTAACAAGGTTATGTTAGGTAAGTGGCAATGCATCTACAGAATGACCAATGCTACATTTGGATCAAGTTGTTAGAGAACGATAATTCTAAGTGTTTCTCCCCTTTGCAAGCCAAGTTGAGGAAATAATGCACAAGTTATTAGAGACAGATAGTCCAAGCTCTGACTCAATGTGATGCAACTGAACGGGTTTTGGCCTAGCCCTAGGCTCGTAACTACACTGACCATGAATCGCATAGCCCTAGAATCGATCCGAGGAAAAACGTGCGGATCATCACATGCCTATTGTGTTGATGATGGCTCGAGTCAAACCCGTCTCCTCGGGCAGGTCGTGTGCACCACACTCCCAGGTCATGCACACATATCTAGGTGTCATGCGCACGACTGTCGGGTTGTGCGCAAGACCTGAAGCCCGATTTTCTCGATGCGTCTTTCATCAGAAAGATGAGACTTGCTACAAGCAGTCGTGTGCATGACTTTCCCAGGTCATGCGCATGACTGTGCCAGGCAGCACAGGTCAGGCCAAGTCATATACATTTTGACATTCCTTTTTGGACTGTTTGAGGGGAATTTTTGGATTAAGCTTATGTAAACCTATTCCCTTACTATATAAAAGGGTCTAGGGTTTTGGGAACTCATCTTTGATTAATCCTTTGGAAGAAAGGATTTATTTTGACAGCGGCTCTTGGTGAAGCTTCTCGTGAAGTAGATGAACCCGGGGGAGGAGAGAGGGTTGCTCCTCCCCCAGGTCATTGAAGAGCCAGTGAGCGGCGTCCATAACATCGTGTTAGAGCACCTCTTTGTAGTTGCTTCGTGACTGACCTTGGAGAAATTCTACTTTAAGGAAAGCCTAGAGAATACTCCCTTTTCAGGGAAGATGCCTTCGAGCTTGGTGGCCGAGCCATGGAGGGCGAGGCCACGATGCAGAGACCTAAGACATGATAGAGCGAGTTCAAGAGGATGAGCGCAAGGCCGTTGGGAGTTTTGTGGTGCTACAATGATATTTGATCTGACAGATCATGACTGGTGAGTATCTAGATCATAGATTTTGTGAAACCCATGAGGGTTATCTCTGCGAAGATTTTCATGTGCGATCCATTCAGTCAGATCAATGAGAGAGAGAGAGAGCACACAAAGAGGTAGAGCTTTCTTTTCAATCTATCATATAGTATGTTTAGTTTTTGTTTTCTCTATTTGGTGGCTTTTCAGAAGACCATTGGCACATTTGGAGATAGTTTGGTCTTCGTTGATGTGTATGATCATCTTTTATGGTGGAGGGGTATGTGGGGATTTGTTAGAGGGCATGGAGTGCCATCGGGTGTAATCCTATTTATCTCTTCATTGTGGATTCCCGAAGGAGGTGGTTGCCGGAGAGAGGATGTAGCCTCGTTGTTGGGTGAACATTTGTAAAATTTTGTGCCCCTCTTGTCTGTATTTTTATATACGCTTGTACCGTGATAGATTGGTGCAGTATGGGATACATCGATGAGATCTAACGTTTCAGGGATCTGCGGCTCTAGGCTGCATATTCGTATCTTTGCCCCTTCTCTATGCCGGGCTCTGCCTTGTCCGCTGCGTAACAAACTGGTATCAGAGCTTATGCTTCGGCGTGAGATTTCTATGATTCCAATGATCTTGGTATGAGAGCTTTTGGTTACTTCTTCAGAGTGTTATTGTGGAGTCATCGATGAGCGACTATTCCAGCCACTAACGAGCGAGCTGACATGGTCGCCGATAGGTGGAGGTATTGATGAGCACCAACACGAGTCATGACTGGTGGAGCCACTGATTGGAGTTTGGAACAACGACATAAAGAACTTTCTTTTTATTCAGATCTCGGTGGCACAAGACACAACGTGTATCCAATGTTATCAGTCCTAGAGGTGACAATTGAATTCATCTTTCAGATGGATCTCACGTTAGGAGTAAGAGCAGACATTAGCACTATAATTAAGATTGCAAAGAAAAGGTGGAGCATAGCCAAAAGATTTTGCTTCAAGTTTCGACCAGCGACATGATCGGGTTCGGTCTCATCATGTTTCATCATATATGGAGTTTGATGGGGGTTTATCTTGGTGACAACTCATGATCTGAGAGCTTACTGGGTCATCATCATGGTAGCCAGAAAAGCTTCCGATAGCCCCCCTGCTAGAGGAGCCAGGGTTGCTACTGGAGCTTGACTGGACTCCCCAACCCCCAGTATGGGATTCACCAGCGGGACTACGTGCTCCGTGTCCATTGGTGGTTGAACAAGATGCCCCGCATCATTAGCATCTCCAAGTGGTGCAGCTTCAGATGGGAGCTGCGATGTCGAGCGGGTACGATACGATCCACCGGCCATCGTTCTTCAACTGTGTGGTCATAGTTGTGACTTCTAAGTCTGCTGATCGGTCGACACCCATGGGTCGGTTAGTCAGTAGACTCGTGCTGGTTGCAGGTAGCCTCGGACTGGTCAACGCCCACGGGTCAACAGTCGAAGTCCCTAGTAGGAAGTCTCGAAGACCTATCCCACAGACGGCGCCAAGATTGTGGGGGGTTTTTACTTGAACCGGGCGGTTCGGATGGCAAGCACAATCTAACAAGCCACTAGAATGACAACGACCGGGAATTACGTGGAAAAACCCCTTCTCAACATCGAAGGGGAAAAAACCACGGGTGGGGCGAGAATGCACTAAAATAATTGCAATGGTTACAATCTCTCACCTTAACCCCAATTACACCCTGAGGATCGGTCACCCAAGATACCGACCTCTGCAGTTTCACTCAAGCTACCGACCTCTACAGACAGCAACTAATTACCGACCTCTGCAGACAGCAACTAACTACCGACCTCTGCAGACAGTAACTAACTACCGACCGACGGCGGTAACTTCAACTAAGGTACCGACCGACCTCCGCAGCTCCACAAATTTCGGGACGAAACTGGCAGCGTCTCCTCCAAAATTTCTCCTCCCTTGCTGAAGGGGTAGGTCCCCTTTTATAGTGGTGGGATGACGGTTGGAGTGCTTCACACGAAACGGGTAGACGATGTGTCCCCGCAATAAGCTCAACCGCCACGGTAGTGGAGACGTGGTGCACGGTCGACACTCGGTCACTTTGGCCGGAAATCTCGGAGCGTAGTCAAGACTCCGTAGCCTTCGAGATTTCCGGGTTCGACTGCCGCATCGCTCCTCGACTTGTTGCGCGGCCGACCGAGAGAGGGGGGGGGGGGGGGGGGCAGTCGAACCCGGAAATCTCGGAGGCTACGGAGTGCTGACTATGCTCTGAGATTTCTGGCCAAAGTGACCGAGTGTCGACTGCGCGCCACGTCTCCACTACCGTGGTGGTTGAGCTCATTGCGGGGATACGTCGTTTACCCGTTTCGTGCGGAGCGCTCCAACTGTCATCCCACCACTATAAAAGGGGACCTACCCCTTCAGCAAGGGAGGAGGAATTCTGGAGGAGACGCTGCAAGTTTCGTCCCGGAATTTGCGGAGCTGCGGAGGTCGGTCGGTACCTTAGTTGAAGTTACCGCCGTCGGTCGGTAGTTAGTTGTTGTCTGCAGAGGTCAGTAGTTAGTTGCTGTCTGCAGAGGTCGGTAATTAGTTGCTGTCTGCAGAGGTCGGTAGCTTGAGTGAAACTGCAGAGGTCGGTATCTTGGGTGACCGGTCCTCAGGGTGTAATTGGGGTTAAGGTGAGAGATTGTAACCGTTGCAATTGTTTTAGTGCATTCTCACCCCACCCGTGGTTTTTTCCCCTTCGACGTTGAGAAGGGGTTTTTCCACGTAATTCCCGGTCTTTGTCATTCTAGTGGCTTGTTAGATTGTGCTTGCCATCCGAACCGCCCGGTTCAAGTAAAAACCCCCCACACTAGCCGTGTCGTGTCCTTCATTTTGAAGAAATATCGTGTCGTCGTGTCCGTGTCGTGTCGTGTCGCCGTACCCGTGTCTGTGCTTCATAGATGGTAATATATTAACATATATTGGGAACCAACTCCCAAAATCGATCATGGTCAACATCGAAGAGAGAATGAGTACCAGACCGAGGGTTCGAAGCAGTAGTCGTCAGAACAGCCTCTGACCCTGAGGTGGGTGGGAGACTGTCATGGGCTTACAAGGGTGTGCAGACGTGTCTCCTATTCATGTATCTCTCTTATGTGTTTCGTGACATTCTGCTTTCTTATAGGAGTCATATCATTGTACACCTCAAATGGTAGTGTTGAAAGAAAGCATCGTTACTTACTTGAGAATGCTTGTGCACTTATTCTTTCTACTATTGTTCCTTGTCAGTTCTAGGCCAAACCCATCCTTTATTCGATCAGCCATACCTTGTTATCAGTTTTGGCTTGAGCCATACCATATAAGAATCTTTACTCCACCTCTTCGACCACCGATCATATATATTCTCGTGTTTGGGTGCAGATGCATGCTTTGTCCTTTATCCCCCAGTTTAGTGTGCACCAAGCTTTCTCCTCGATTAGCTCAGTGTATATGTTTTTGTTAGATATCGCTCTTAGCATAAAGGGCACTATTACTATAATCCATCTGGTCATTGTTAATGAATTTCAAGGCACATTACCTTATTTAAAGGGTCTCCTTATATCTAGACTCTCCTAACTAAGTCATCTTTGTAGATCATCCTCGCCCTAAGTTCTAATTTACTGATGCTTTCTTGTTTGATCCTTTCCATACTAGGCTTCCTTCCCTTATCATTCTAGATACACTCTGCAACATTCCATACTTGATACTCTAGTGTTTCTTCAGCTCCACCTCAGTATTTTAAGTCACCTGTTTCATTTGTCACACCTTATGAGAGTAATGACGCTTCCTATGTATATCATGTCTCTTTTGGTGTTTTTTTTGAGATTTTTGCAGCTTCGTTTAATCCCGATCCTTTTAGTTGTGCATCCCTGCTTTCTTATTCGGATGGCCTAAATGTGGATCATGAGCCTCCTGTGCGTCGCTTTCCTTTGCATATGAATCGGTGTGCTCTGAATCATTGTGGTTAGTTGCTTCTTTCATTTGTTCCTTCCATTTTTAGAATGTTATTTTAGCTATTCATACTCATCGAGGTCCTTAGACTTATCAAGAAGTTGCTCAGATTCCAGAGTGGAAAGCACTTATAGTATATGAGTTTTATGTCCTTGAGCAGACACAACTTTGGACTTCCTTCCCCTTCCTTTAGGGAAGGTTCTTCATTTTTTATCGATTGATTTACAAGATCAAGATTCACTTTTATGAATCCGTCGAGTGCCAGAAGACTCGTCTTGCTGCACGTAGCATTACATACTAGTATATCGTCGACTATGAGGATACAATTTCCCCTGTGGCCAAGATGATGTGTTTTTCACACCTTTAATGATATTGTTGTTGTTCGACAATGGCCTTTCTTTCAGTTGGATGTAAAGAATGCATTTCTTGATGGTCAATTAGCTGAGGAGGTCTACATACAACCTCCCATGGACTTCCTTATCCTCTGGGCATAGTTTGTTATCTTCATCAAGTGATCTATGGGTTCAAGCAGGCTTCTCGAGAATGATTTGAGCATTTCGACGTGTAGATATAGAGGTTGGTTTCACTAAGAACTAATGTGATTATGCCTAGTTCACACATCGCATATCTCGCGGGTAGACTGTTCTTCTACTCAAAATTTGACATATTTTCTTGATTGATTATCTAAATCAGCATGTCCATCAGTAGTAAGAGATGAAGATCTTGGTCCTCTTTGTTACTTTTTTGGTCTTAAGGTTGTAATTTCTTCTCAAGTGTATTGACTTTCTTAACAGAAGTACACCTCCAATCTAATCAACCGTGCCAAATGGACAAAAACAACTCACACATTGGTTCATATTTACTTGCCAATTCCTTGTGGGTGATCTATAATGCATTTGAGAGAGAGAGAGAGAGAGAGAGAGAGAGAGAGAGAGAGAGAGAGATGTGTAGGAGTTCTTTTTTCCTTTCTTTGTCCCATAATAACTATTGGTGATCGATTCCCTTTTGCACTTTGTTATATAAGAGAGAGAGAGAGAGAGAGAGAGAGAGAGAGAGAGAGAGAGAGAGAGAGAGAGAGAGAGAGAGAGAGATGTGTAGGAGTTTTTTTTTTCCTTTCTTTGTCCCATAATGACTATTGGTGATCAATTCCCTTGTGCACTTTGTTATATAAGAGAGAGAGAGAGAGAGAGAGAGAGAGAGAGAGAGAGAGAGAGAGAGAGATGTGTAGGAGTTTTTTTTCCTTTCTTTGTCCCATAATGACTATTGGTGATCGATTCCCTTGTGCACTTTGTTATATATACGGCATTTGCCCCATGAAACAAGACACTTTTCCAAATCTTGGATAAACCATGCACACAACTTATGATAACCCATGAAATTCAATAAGTGAAACAAAAAAGATATAGTGCAATATAATGATATTGAATTTTGTAATCAAATAATAGGGATTCCTTTTGTTATCTAAGTTATGCATCTTCAGTAGAGTTAGAGGTCTAAGATGACTCCTGCAGAAGCTACAATCAGTTTTGTATGGAAAAACCGGATTCCATTTTCTAAATTTTGTATCATTCTTTTTGTGGAGTTCATGTAAGTTAGTTAATACCCATAGCATTTTTTTGGTTTCATAAAATTTGGGAACTTTATGTATTTATTTCTTTGGATTTAATGTGTACTTGTTCTCTCAACCTTGATTTATAACAGTGGGACATTCTCTCGAACAATGCTATCATTCACGAGGTGGCTAGCATCGCAAACGGCCGTGAGAAAGGCAACTGTGTTTCCGTGCTGCGTGTTGATGTATGTTCATACTTCATAGCTATTGTTATTATCTAAGTTTTAAGAGTCCGTTCTTTTGGCTAGTAAAATAGGTTGGAAGTAGATAGATATTAAAGATTCTTTTTTTTCTTATTATGGTGGCACATTAGAGTCCAACCAAAATAGATATTAAAGATTCTTTTTTTTTCCTATTATGGTGGCACATTAGAGTCCAACCAAAATTGGTACATTGATTACCCCCACCACAGGCTAGACATTATTTGTCTGAGCGATCTGTTCGATATACCGGATATCCAATTTTATCCAACGTAAAAGACCGTGGGATATTTAATTTCGTAAGAGGTCATTGTCCTTGCCCACGAACCCACGAATGGCTTAAGCAAACGAAATTTTCCATCCCATTTATGTCTCGCCAAAAGAATGGACCCTAAATGATATTTCCCCTTCCTATAATGTGAAGTCTATTGTGATCTGTTATACTTAATCTGATACTCTACATGGTGATGAAAGGGGGAGAACAAAAATGACATACTGATACTGCAAGAGAGCTGCTTCGATGCAACGGGGTCTCATGTGATCTATGCTCCCGTCGATGTCCTCGCAATGAACGTGGTGCTGAATGGAGGGGATCCCGAGTACGTGGCCCTCCTACCATCGGGGTTCGCTATCCTCCCCGACGGGCCTTCTGAAGTGCAAGATGGAGTGGTTGGCGAGTTCAGGTCCGGTAGATCTCTTCTGACTATCTCATTTCAGATCCTGGTTGATTCGCCTGAGAGATCGGATATCGCCCTTCGGTCTGTCACCACCGTCAACCGCCTTATAGCTTGCACTATTGACAAGATCAAGGCAGCCTTATCGAACGATGATGGTCGATGCACCTGAAGGTACCTATAAATATTCTTTGATCCTCTACTTTTTCGTTGTTTGCGTCTTAATTGAGCTTTAGTTGTTTTTTTTTTGAGAAATCCCTCTAGATGTCTTACGGTATATTAATATAATAATAAAATTTATAGAAAATAACAAAAATTTGAATTTAATCGAATTTATTGCTTTGTGTCAAAAAGAAAATTTAATTTAATTTCTTAGAAATTGGTTGGTCATTCTAGTGAATTTTCAGTATTTCTAGTGTCTTGTGCTCACTCCTATATGTTCCTTCATTTGTATATTTGCTAGGGCTGGGACTTGGTCTGAACGAACCCGAGCAACCTGACCAAATTTTGAATTTGGACAATCACGGGCAACAATATTTGAGAATTTGGACGGGCATGGGCAAAAATTTTTTGCCCGAATTTGAATTTAGGCAAACATGGTCACCCATATGATCAACCCGAACCAACTTGAAGAACCCGAGGAATATATATATATATATATAAAGGAGAGAGAGAGAGAGAGAGGAGAGAGAGACGAGAGAGAGAGAGAGACGAGAGAGAGAGAGAGAGAGAGAGAGAGAGAGAGAGAGAGAGAGAGAGTAGTGATACATTGCGGCCAGGTAACGTGTGGCTTAACGTGTAGCCACCCCCTTCGGGGGTCTTTTTGATTTTTTTTTTTTGGGATTTCACCCACCCTTGGATTGGACACACAAAAAATTTCAGCCAGATCCAAGGCTTGTAGGCCGTCCAAATGTGTTGATCTTTTATCGGTCGTTCATTTTTTTCGCCATTTTGATCAACACATTTGGACAGCCTACAGGTCTTGGATCGGGCTGAAATTTTTTGTGTGTCAAATCCAAGGGTAGGTGATCAATCCCCCAAAAAAAAATTTCCGAAAATACCCCCAAAGTGGGTGCCGCACGTTAAGCCCGCACGTTACCCCGGCCGCAATGTATCTCTCTCCTCTCTCTCTCTCTCTCTCTCTCTCTCTCTCTCTCTCTCTCTCTATATATATATATATATATATATAATATTATATATATATATTATATATATATATATATATATATATATATATATATTATATATATATATATATATATATATATATATATATATATATATATATATATATATATATATATATATATATATATATATATATATATATATATATATATATAACGGAATGCACATGTTCTCTACAATCAAGTTAAACTTGTAATATTCTTCATTGCAAGGTTTGTACCGAATTATTTTTTGCTCGAGTGAAAGAAAGCTCCATATTGATCGGTGTAAATTTTAGATCGAATGTATCAGTTACTTTTTAGTGAACGGTCTGGACGAACCCGAGCAACCCGAGGAACCCGATGAACTTCCATGGTCCAAACACGGGCAAACCCTCTACAAGTTCCTCGGGCAATTTAGGCAAATGTAATGCAACTTGGTCCAAACACGGTCAGACCTCCAAACCCGACCAACCCGACCATGTCCACCCCTAATATTTGCTCAATCTTTCATTACCACCCACTGGGGGATGCGAGAGCTGGCAAAGCAGCCAAAGCTTGGTTGAGGAGGTTGTGGGTTCGACTCTGCCACCTCTCGATTTACTCAGGAGTGGAGTCGGAATTACCGAGTGAATCGAGCTCCACTCCTGGAGGGATTAGCCCGAGCCCGAAGAGGACCATTGCCCGAAAGGTTTCGGGACA